>VWZO01005717.1:253991-349227 GCA_013396975.1 Bucco capensis | reverse complement strand
TTTGGGGAGGCCTGGGGGGGGGGGGGGGGGGGGGGGGGCATCAGCAGAGGGATCTGCCGTGGGGATGGCCAAGGGAACACAGGGGACAGCTCCTTCCCCCTGCCAGGCTCACAGCATCCCTGGGGAACCAGCCCAAAGCACTCTGCTGGGGCTGGGGGGGCACCTGGCAGGGCAGGGATGGGGCAGAAGGGGCTCAGCCAGGGCTCCAGGCACTGCCAGCCCTCAGAAAAGGGCTGGTGGCAGCTCTCAGTGCCAAGGTGACCTGCTCCCCACGGTGATGGAGCCCCAGCCCCTGAGCAGCAGGGTCCTGCCACCCCACACCTCCCTCTGCCCCATGCCAGGCTGGCCCTGGGGGGGATCAGCTGACGGGGACCATGCTTAACACCAGTGCCCTGGCCCAGGATGGGGGAAGCACTCAGGCTTGTGTGTGTGGGACCAGTCCCTGAGCAGTTTGGGATCTCCACTGGTGCCTGTGCACCCACCACACCTCTGGCACCCCAAAACCACACAGGGACACGCAGCAGCAAAGGTGTTTGGGGGGACATTCCTGCCCCTAGACAAGACCTCTCCTCCCGCAGCATCCCCACCGGCTGCTGCTGCCTCAAGGGTAGCTCCAGCCCAGCCTGCACCCAACCTCTCCTGCAAATGAGGAGGCAAACGAAGCAGGCTCCTTAATGAGCAGTGATGCCACACTCAGCCAGCCCCTGGCCCCCCCTCCAGCCCCTGCTCTGAGCAGCCACAGCCACACACTCGAGGGGTGACATGGCAATTAGCACCAGTGGGTATTTAATGGCCAGGGAGGAGGGCTGGCAGCTCAGCCTGGGCACAGGGCAGCACGCAGCAGGGCAGGTGGCACTGGGGCATCACTCCAGGAGGAGAGGTGAGTGTCTGGCAGCTCTCTGTCTGTCTGTCTGTCTGTCCCTGTGTGCCTGCTCTGCACCCTGCCTCCATGGGCAGGGAGGAGGTGAAGGCTGGTGGGAGGCAGCTGGGGACAGCAGGCAGGGCTAGGGACCCAGCAGCACCCATTAGGAGTTGGACTCAATGCTCCTTGTGGATCCTTTCCAACTCAGGACATTCCATGATTGGATGATTGCTAGTGCTGGGAAGGTGCTCCCTGCTCTAGCTGCATCCCCATGATTTGGCTCTGTGATGGGCAAGTGGGTGCAGAAAGAGCAGCAAGGGGTGAATGGGGCAGGGAGCAGCCCAAACTGAAGCCCATGGGCAGGGGCTGCTGGGGAGGGGGCAAGTGGGGGCTTGGGCTCAGCTGGGTCTAGTGCAGGAGCCTCAAGCATGGGGCAGACACCCTGACCCCCATCACCTGCAATCACTTTCAGGTAACATCTCCAGCAAATAAAAAGTAGTAATAAAAAAAAATCCATTTCCGCTTGCTGAGCCTCTGCAGGAGGAGGAAAGGGAAGCAAGAGCAGCTCAAGGTCACCCTGGCTGCCTGCAGCACTGCTGCCCACAGCCCAGGACCCCTCTCCCCCCACCCTGCTGCCCCTGGGGCACCTCTGAGCCGCCCAAAGCAGAGGGATGGGGAGCAGCACCCCCGCAGCAGCCTGGCACTGCAGGGAGCTTGGCTCAGGTGAATGCACTCAAGTCCTCCCCGCAGAGCCTCTGAGCTGGGAGCCCCTCAGCCAGCCTGGCTAATAGCCCCCTCAGCCAGCCCCCACCGAGCAGAGCCTGCCTCGGGGCTGGCAACCAGGGGAGAAGCTGCCAGCCTGGAATTCGGGAGCACGGAGCTGCTAAAGATGAAGGGCAGCAGGTCTGGAGGAGGCAGGGGAAGCTCAGAGTCACCCTCAGTGCAGCTGGCTGCTGGAGGAGTGAGGGATGCTGCACAGGGTTTCTCCGGGGCTTGCAGGGGTGGCAGGGCTGCTCTGTGGGTGCTGCAGCAGGGATGGGGAATGGGGACTAGCTGAGGGTAGCCCTGGCTGCTGCCTGAGGATGCTCCAGTGCTTTATCTTTGTGCTTTAGCCACTGTCTGAAGATGTTTTATGCTCTATCTACGTGCTTTAGTCACTGCCTGAGGATGCTCAGTGCTCGATCTATGTGCTGTAGCCACTGCCTGAGGATGCTCAGTGCTTTATCTACGTGCTTTAGCCACCGCCTGAGGATGTTTAGTGTTTTACCTGTGTGCTTTAGCCACTGCCTGAGGATGCCCAGTGCTTTATCTACGTGCTTTAGCCACCGCCTGAGGATGTTTAGTGTTTTACCTGTGTGCTTCAGCTGCTACCCGAGGATGCTCAGTGCTCTATCCCTGCGCTTTAGCCACTGCCTCAGGATGTTCAGTGTTTTATCCGTGTGCTTTAGCCACTGCCTGAGGATGCTCAGTGGTTCATCGAAGCCTTTCCCTCCCTGTGTTTTCCCCAGATGAGAGCACCCTACTCTTTGTCGTGCCTCTTCCTCCTGAGCCTGGGCACCTGCTTCCCTCGCCGGGAGCGGCAGGAGCTGGGCCAGCCTGGGGCCAGGGCCAGCAGCCGGCACGCGGTGGCTGAGGCCTGGGGAGCAGGAGGAAAGCCGAGGAGAAGCGAGGAGCTGAGCGTGCTGCTGGGCATCCCCCGGGAGCTGGCGGGCTCTGGGCAGCAGCGGCTGGGCAGGCAGCGGGGCTCCGAGCTGCGGGGCTCCGAGCTGCGGGGCTCCGAGCTGCGGGGCTCTGCAGGGGAGAAGCGCAGCGGAGCGCTGGGCAGCCTGGCCGAGGAGCTCAACGGCTACAACAGGAGAAGAGGAGGATTCACCTTCCGCTTCGGGAGATGAGAGCCTGGCCTCCGCCCTCCCCCTCCTGCCGCGGGTCTCCCCATCCCGTCCTTCCCTTCCCTCTCTCCTCGGTTTGCTGCTGGGATTGCCTTTTGCTCCACTGCAGCCCCGCTCCAGCGCTCCTGTCCCTGCACTCAGCTGGTGCAAAGGGAGAAGAGGAGGGTGCCTTAGAAAGAAGCCTCAGTGTCCCTTCCCCTGCCCATGCAGCCTTTGCTGGGGCAGAGCAAAGGGGCCCTGCGCTGGGTCTGCAGCAGGGATGCTGCAGCAGGATGGGCAGAGCCAGGGTTGCAGGGGGATGGTCCTGGTGGGGATAGAACTCTGGGGCCTGTCTGCAGCTGCCAGACAGGGCAGGGCTGTTGGGGAGGAGGAGCAGGTCCCTCAAAGCTCTCCCCAGAGTCACAGAATTCCTGCTCTTCTGTCTACTAAGGAAAAGTCCCTCCAGCAGCAAATTCTGCTTAGTGTCAAGATGCCACTTGCCAGAGGCAGCTCCTGCGTGCAAACCAGGCCAGAGCAGCAGGGCTTGAGCAAATCTTGTCCTTAGAAATCCCTGAGATGAGCATGGAAACCTGGCCTGGCCTCACCAGTCCTGCTGCAGACCCAGTGCCCTGCTCCCAGCCCAGTGCTGGGGCCTGTCCTCACCTTGCAGGGGTGAGATGGTGATGACTGATCTTCAGTGTCCTTCTCACATCACCCCAGCATCCTCCTGGCCTCCTTGCCACCTATTCCCAGCTGGAACCACTGCAGAAACTTGGATTGCTGGGTGTCCTGCTGCTCTCCTCCACTGCCAATGGAGCAGCAAGGGGATCTCTACCCCCCAAAGCCAGCCCAGGCTGTGAAGGACAAGCCTCACTCCTCAGCCTCTGCCTTCTCCTCCTCTTGGCTCTGCCCATGCCCATGCCATGGTTTGCTTCAGTGGCTGCCACTGCAGGCAGAGGCATTAGCAATCAGAGGTCTAACTGCATGCCTTGTAGGCACCAGGGGTTAGACACCTAATGACTGCTAATCCTTCCGTGCAGGCACAGCAATGAAGCAGGGCAATCATTTGCAAGTGCTAAATTGCACTCTCAAAATCAAAGAGCGTGGCAGGACTTGCTTGGAGTGGGGAGGACAAAAAAAAATCAGGTTCCAAGAGGTGCACTGTGATATCCATCAGGCTGACAGAGCACTTCCCAGCGTGCTGCCAGGGCTGGGCTGCTCCTAAGAAACCCCAGCGAAACAGCAGCTGTGGGGCAGCAGTGATGGAAGCTCCAGGGAGTTCCTTGTGGGTCACAGCCCCACAGGCGCAGGACACAAGAGTCTCTGGCTTTGCAAGGGATTTGGCCCTAGCAGGAGGACAGTGCTGGCTGTGACACTAAAGGAAAGGAAGAGCATTTCCCTTCCTCTGCATCTCTGCTGGTAACCATCTCCCACCACAAGGACCACAGCAGCCACCAAATGGCACTTGGGGTGGCTGAGGGCAGGCTGAGCACCCTGGGGACCCCCAAAGCCACCTCCCACCCCTCTCAACTCCCACCCCAAGGCTGCTGCTTTGGGGCTGCAGCCCTCGCCTCCTGCAGCAAGCCTGCAGCTCTAATGCTATTTCTATGGCAACCTCTGGGCTTTTCCTTTCCCCCCTCTGAGTGTTCAAACCCATCAATAAATCTGCACTGATCAATGCTACCCTGTGCTGGACTCGGCGGGAGGGAGGGCAGGGAGGAAGGGGAAAGAGTTCCGGAGCAAGGCTGCCAAATCCCTGGCTTGGCCATGCTGGATCACTGCAGGACAAAGTGGCTGCAGGAAGGGACAAGAAACCTGCTGAGCCATTGCTGGGGCTGGGGGAGGACACCTGGGCTCCTGCTTCCCCCTGAGCTCACCTGGCACAGGGTCACTGAGCTCACCTGGCACAGGGGCACAGACCTCACCTGGCACAGAGCTCACCTGGCACAGGGGCACTGAGCTGGGCTCAGCCCCTGCATCCAGGGGCTCTGTGATGGGCAGCTTGGTGCCACAGGGGTAATGCCATCCTCCTCCTCAGCCATGGGGAGGAAAGAGGATCCCAGGGGTTTGGCACTCCCAGAGCATCCTTTGGTGTGTGCTAGGATGGTTAATGCACTCGGGAAGAGGCAGTAGAGAGGGAAGCTGGGGGAGAGGGGATCGTAATGGAGTCTGAGGGTGTTGTCCAAGAGGGAGGAGGGAGGAAGACACCAGGAGTGACCCCTGGGAGGCTGGAAAGCTCATCCCTGCATGCTGGACAGGATGCCTTCCATCCAGCTCCCATGGGAGGTGACATGGGTGCAGCTCCAGGGGACAACCAGAGCTCCAACAGCTTTGAGTTGCCAAGGGATGGCATCAAGCAGGCACTGGGTTCCTGCACACAGCACAGCAGAAGCCCAAGTGATTCCTCTGCAGAGGAAGAGTTGGCTTGAATCCTGTCTGAGGGACTCAGCAGGAAGCTCACACTCCAGAACTGGGTCACTCAGCTCTGCAGCTTCAGGAGCACAGCCAGGACCTTGCTCAGGAGGCTGGATGTTAGGACAAACACACAACCTTCAGCAGGGAGGGGGACTGCTGGGCACACAGCTCAGCACATGACGCTTTGCAGGCTAGGTCTATGCTGGAAGAGCCCTGAGCAGCACTCCTCTCCCAGGAGGGCACTTTGGGGCTCAGCCTGCACTCTGATGGCTTGCAGGGCTGCCCCTCATCCCATGGCAAAAGCAGCTTGATCCAGGAGCATCATTCCCAGCAAGCTGCCCAGGCCAGGCTCAGCCTCAGAGCAGCAGCCTGTCCCACTCTGCTTTCAGGTGCAGGCATGATGCCACCAACACTCTGTTCAGAGGAGACACAGAGCCTAGGTCTGTTTTCCTCCCTTTTCAACTGTGAAAGGATTAACACCCAAGGAGGAGGAGGAGGAGGAGTCTGTCAGTTGGCTCTGCTCATCCCCTGGGACAAGCAGTGCTCCTGCACACCTGAGCATCTCCACAAGCACATCTCCTCACCAACCTAGCTGCAAAAAACCTGCTCTCTCTCTTCTCATTTGAGGGGAAAAGAGTGAGTGTGAAGCAGTGACCATATTTTACACCTCCTGACAAGCAACTTCTTCAGCAGAAGGCAAGGGGGGGACATGAAAGGCAAACTTCAGCGTGAGCATTGTCCTTTCAGAGCCAGGAGAGCCCAAACAAAACCACAAACACAGCTATTTTTCCCCCAGAGCACTCTCACTTTCAAGCTCAATAGCCTTGAAAATTGGAGCAATCAAACTGTTAAATGCATTGATCTGTTAAACCAACTCCTACTGTATCAGCTAAATTTAGCCTCGGAGCCCCTCTCCCTCATGCCAAGGCTGCAGAGCCCAGGGCTTCCCCAGCCAGGCCCAGCAGCTCTGAGGGGCAGGCTCAGCTCCTCCTGCCTCCCTCAGCCAACAGCCACTCAGCACCTGCACCTCTTTGTGCTAGAGGTGACCATGAAGAGCAACCTGCACACGGATTTCTGCCAAGAGTCATCATCACAAAGCCAGGAACCTTCCTGTCCCTTCAGCAGACACCAGCACCTTGCTGGCAAGCAAAGCATGGAATGGTTTGGGGTGGAAGGGCCCCTGCAAGGTCCTCGTGCAGCCAGCAGGGACATCTCCAGCTAGAGCAGGCTCAGATGCAGCCAGGATGCCACCAGCACTCTCTTCAGAGGAGATACAGAGCCTAGGGCCATTTTCCTCCCTTTTCAATCATGGAAGGACCAACAGCCAAGGAGGAGAAAGCTGTCCTTGGCCTCCAGAGCTCCAACCAAGCTGAGCTGCCTCCAGCCTCAGCCTTGCCAAGAGCAGGCCATGGATTGCATTGAGATGCCAGCAGCATCCTCCTGCTCCTCCTGGCATCTCCCTCAGGCTCATTCACAGGTGCCCCAATGCAATCACTTCCAGAGCAAGACAAGGTTGCCACTGCACCTTGTTCCCATGGCCCATGAGGGAGCAGCTCCCTGGGCCAGGACCAGCAGATACCCCCAGGGACTTGTGGAGAGGAAGAGGCATGAGGGGAGTTGGGTTATAACCCTAAAAGGTCACTGAGCAGCTGTGGGACCTCAGGCACACTCCCTAGCATTTGCCCTCATTTCTTCCCCATCCTTGCTTAGTCCTTAGCATCTCCATGAATCAAGGCAGTGTCTCAGTTTAGAGGCTTAGTACCTGGTCAAGCCCTTCCCTCAGGATCTGCTGGAAAGGCTGAAGGTAGCCTGGAAACAGGAGATGAGGATGGAGAAGCCGAAATGAGAGAGGGAGCAGTGTGAGGAGACAAACTCACAGGAGGAAAACCCAACAGCAGCTGAGTTAGAGAACACAAAACAATTAGCAAGGTGAAAGCCAAACCTCTGACCTGAGTCTCACTGAAGATAACAAAGTCTTTGCTGCCAAAGAGGTGATGACAGAGCCTTTATTCTGCACATCCTTTTTTTCCCCTCTCTCTGCTGACTTTCCAGAGCCAGAGGGGAAGGACATGGGGAGGAGGAGGTGCTGCTGCCTGCCCCTGAGCTTCCCTGTGCCCCTGGGAAGCAGGCAGGGAAGCTCTGGCTGGGGGTGGGAAGCTCTGCTGCCAGACAGACACTGCTTTTCCTCAACAGTGATTTATTTTTAAATACACTACACAAGAGAGACTGGAGTAAAAAATAAATCAAACGACAAAAAGAAGAGAAAAAGAGAGAAAGAGAGAGAGAGGAGGAAGAATTGAAAGTCATGTACAGAAATAATCTGTACTGGACCAAATTTAAGAGGAAAACAACCCCCTGAAGTATCAGAGAGAGGAAGGACAGAGCTATTTACACCCTGTAAAAAAAAGACAAGTCTACAAAAGTGTGTAATAAGGAGATACAAATGGATAATATAGTGGCACAATACGTTATCAGAGTAAAAACAGTACCTCCAGGAAAGAGACAGTCCAAAGGTTGGGGCTTTTTTTTTTTTTTCCTTTTTCCTTACATTTTGCAAGGCAGAAGTGTGTCTTTCCTCTGGAACATGTGTCCTGGGTTAGGTGATGGCTGTGGGGAGGGCTTAGAGGTGGTGTGAACACACACAGAGTGAGCTACTAGAAATCATATACAGAACAAAACAGTTGCCAAGAGAAGAGAATAAAATACAATGGAAGGCAATTAGTGTTTAAGATACACAAGAAAGGGCACAGGAGTTACAGGGGGAACAGGACATGGGGAATGCTTTTGTTTTTTACTCGTTTGGAACTGTTAAGAGGAGTTAAATTGCACTGTTAATAGCCCTAAAGCTTGCTCTTTCACTATGCTCACAAGTCACAGTTAGTTCCCAGGCAGGTTGCCTTAGTTGGGAAGGTCCCAGGCCCTTGGGAAGCAAGCCCAGGAGTCCTTGCTGGGGAGGTGAACCCAAGAGAAGTGTCTGCACACTTCCCAGATGCAGGCTTGGTGCTGGAGAAAGGCAGGGATGGTTTTAAGCCCAGAGTGCTGGTGTCTGAGCATCCTCATGGGCAGCACTGGTCCCTCCAGGAGGGCAGAGCCAGCTCCCAGCTCCATCCAGGGAACAAACAGCTGGCAATTCCACTAGAGAATCACTCATCTGTGAGGAGTGAGCTCACGGAAACAACTGCTGGAGGCACAGTGCTCTCTCTCAAGTCATCCTAAGCCATCTTCCCTCAGCACCAGCCTCCTCTGGAAGCCTCCACCCCAAACACCAGCCCAGTTAGTGCCAGGTAGCAGGAGAGTGTGACAGCAATGTCCTCCTCCAGACCTTCTCCAGTCCTTTGTCACTAGCTGCTCACAGGCTGCTGGCTGCAACACTCTGAACCCTAGCAGTTCATTTGGGCTCAACAACAGGAAGAAAGCACTGAAATATCACAGAAATGAGGGTTACAGCTGGTGGAAATTTGGGCAAACAGCACTTGTAGTGTTCTGTCATGAAAAAACTGCACAGTTTCCCCCCCCCTTCCCTCCCAAGCACCAAATCAGTTGCATTAATGTCAGGGCAATGCCAGACTCAGGCCAGGGACATGTCCTGCAGCAACTCTGCCAAGACCCTGGATGGGTATATTGCTATTCCAACAGTCCTCCTTGTGTACAGTGGGGCAGAGGGAAGGGGGGAAAATGCACTAGAGTCCTCCTGAGGAGGATGGCATCTCAGTGTCCATCAGCCTGGCTTCAGTCTTAACAGTCTGTCCAGAGCAAGACAATATTAATCAAAAGGCATGGTGTGACATCAGCACTTCGGCTTGTAGTCCACAAGGCAAGAACTCCACAGATAAGATGATTAGAGGGATATCAAAACACAGGGAAGCTGAGTGAAGAGGGTGGGAAGTGCCTCTTGACCACAAAAGCCCTGCCCTTGGGAGCTGGGGCATCCATTCACAGTCTGTGGCTTTGGCACAAGGCCTAACCCCCCTGCCCCTGGTCCTTTGTCAGTCCACATGCGTTACTCTCTCCATGCACAACTGGCTTTGGCCCATTGTCATTTCTCTCTTCAACCTTGAAGCTGGCTCCTGCTACCTCTGGACGATGTCACTGATTTCTTTCAGGGAGCTGAGAAGTTTGCTGAAGTCCTGGGTGGCTGCAGGCCCACTGCCAGCCGTGGCTGGGCAGATCTGCAGCTCCCGCAGGTTGTTCTCCAGCTTGTTGATGGCTTCCCGAAAGGCAAACTTGTTCCTCATCTGCTGAATGGAGTCCACGTAGCTGACACAGAAGGTGTAGAGGTTCTTGCCAGCCTCCAGCACAGCGCTGTGGCTTGCCATCTGCTCCGAGTTCTTGCTGATGGCGAGCCGGAGAGCCTCGGTGCTCTCCAGCACCACTCCTTTGGTGATGGTGCCGCTGGCAATCCTCTCCGGGGGCTGCCGCGTCTTCCGCAGGGACACCCTGGTGGAGATGAGAGGGATGAAGGCTGTGGATGATGGCTGGTCCCCACCTGGGGCAGAGGGGAGGGGGGAGGAGGAGGCAGCTGGGGTTGCTGTGCTCAGCAGCAGCTTTGCAGAGGACTGTGGCTTTGGTACAGAAGGGATCCCCAGCTTCTTCACGCCTTCCCCTGACTGGGTCGGCTTGAGAGCATCGCCACTCGCAGCCTCTCCAACCTGAGTCAACTGTTTGGATTTTGGCCCAGACACCACATCTGCTGCTGCTTCGTGGCTCGGACTGTGAGAAACCTTCCCAGGCTTGCCCATGGAGGCTGAAGAGAGAGGCAGTGGAGGGGCTGGTTTCAGCTTCGACAGCTTCCCTTTGTCCTTCCCTGCCGACTCTGAGCTCTGCTTGAGCCTCCTCAGTCGCGGCTCCTCGGAGGAAGCCTTGCTGGCCCCCACCAAGCCAGCTGGGTTGGCTTTGGCAGCAGAACCTTGCTCCATGGTCACAGTGGTACCTAAGGCACTGGATTTGACTCCATCGTCCTTGTGGAGCACGCTGGAGGAAGGAGGGGCAGCAGCTTGCCTACGGCCAAGCTTCGGTGTCAGAGTGGGAGGGCTGGAGCCAGGGCTGGACTCTGTGTCCTTGAACACCTCATCAGTGGCTTCTTCATTCTTCTTGAGCAGCCGTGGAGGAGGAGTCACCGTGCCCCTGACAGCAAGCTCAGCCTTGGCCTCGTTGGCTCGCTTCCGAGGCAGGGCTGGCTTCTCACTTCTGTGCCCCCCAAAAGTGGAAGAATCAAACTGGCGTCCCGTGGACTGCAGGTCCCGAGGCAGGGTCACCGACTTCCACTCCGTGTCCTTGGCTCCGTGGGGCACGCAGGAGGCCGAGCAGGACCTCAAGAAGCGCTTGCTGGAGTTGGAGCTGCTCTCCTCTTCACCTGCCACCCCTCTGCTGCTGCTCATGGTGCTTGACTTCTTCCGCAAGTGGGGAGATAAGAAGCCAGAGTTGCCAGAGATGACCCCGTTGGTGACCCCAGCCCCATTGCTGGGGCTCTGGAACTTGGAGGGCTCGGCTGGCTCGGCACAGGGAGCGATGAAGGCTCCGTTGCCAGGCTCCCTGCAGTCCTCCTCGCCAGCCAGCCGCCGCTCCGTGTGGCCATCCATCTCTCTGAAGGAGCTGCTGCGTTTCGGAGGGGTGGGAGCTGTCTTCTTCTTCTTCTTGATGAGGGCACTGAAGAGGTTGTGCTTCTTGTCTTTGGGAAGCAGCCTCTCGTCCTCGTTCAGGCTGCTCTCCAGGGCCACCCTCTCCTTCCGCGGCAGCAGCGGAGAGACGGCTGGCTCGTGATCCAGAGGCTCTGCAAGGGAAAGGGAAGAGGCTGCTGAGCAGTGCTTTAGCAGACACAAAAAGCAGTTTTCTTCCAGGATCACTGTGGTTCTACAAGGTGCAGGCTCTGTAAAGAGCTCTCACTTCAGACCAGGAGGAAGGCAAGCACAGCCACACTCAAGCCTGGGCTGGACGTGGTCCCTCACCCTGCATACATTGATTCCTGAGGTGGACTCTGCTGCCAGACAACTTTCCCTGCAGGCTTCTGATTGAAAGAGTGAACATGCAAACACAAAATGTTTATGTTCAGCTTCCCACCCTCACATCTGGAGACCTGTCTAAAGGTCACCCTCTGAAGAAGAGAAGTATTAGGAGGCCTGTGCTTTAGTCCCTGTGCTGCTGCTGCCTCCTGACTAGCCAAGGCTCTGCATTAATAAGACAGCTCTGTAACCCACCTCCAGCCCCAGCCTCCTGCCTCATTCCAATGCTGATCCTCCTAACCTCCTTCCTGACGTCATCCTTTGTGGGGAATGGAAAGGACACTTCTTCCCCAGCACAAACCAAGACACCCTTTGAGTGCTGAGCACCTCAGACCATAGCACCCTGGAGATGGCCAGCTTCTGTGCACCAGGGGAGGAAACAGGAGTCAGAGCCTCCTCCAGAAGGAAAGCATGGGATGACCCTTTCTCTCTTGAACAGTGAATAGTGCTTTATAATAAATTCATAGAGAGTCCTGAAGGTCTCTGTTTGACTGACAGGGGGTCTCATTCCCAGGCCAGGCACTCAGCTGGCATTCTAATCCAAAGGAGGAATGTCTGCAGGGCAGCTGATACATTTACAGCTTAACTAGGCAGTAAGAAAGGAGATGAAGCAGAGGCATGAGGGAAAAGGAAGATGATGCTTAGTCACATATTGGTGATCATTAGGTCACACCTTGAATCCTGGGTCACTTTGGGGCTCGTCAGTACGAGAAAGACAAGAAGGTGCTGGAGTGTGTCCAGGGAAAGGCAAGGAAGCTGGGGAAGGGTCTAGAGCACAAGTGTGCTGAGGAGCAACTGAGGGAACTGGGCTTGGTTAGTGTGGAGAAGAGGAGGCTCAGGGGAGATCTTCTCACTCTCTACAACTCCCTGAGAGGAGCTTGGGGTGAGGTGGAGGTTGGTCTCTTCTCTCAGGTGACAGCAGCTCTGCACTGAAGAGCAGCTTCCAGCTGCTGGACTTGCTATGGAAACACTGACAATGGAAGGGGAAACTGCAGTAGAACTTGAATGTGGAATAGTTTCTTTTACAATGAAGAGGGAAATGATTCCCAGCATAATGTGAAAATCGTATTATTCCTGCTGCACTTCAAACTCTCAAAGCCCTTAAGTATTTAAATGAAGTTATTTTACTTCAAAGCTTGTAATACCAGGCAATTATACTTCCTATATATGGTAAATAACCTTCCTTCCTAAGTCCCTGATAATTCCTTCTTCCAACATTTTACATCCCCTACCTTTTCCCCCTCTTTCTCATGTGTCTGCTGCTAAAACATGTCCTGCTAGCTGAATTTGGCATTACCCAAGAAAGGTCAGTCACAGGCATGGTCAGACAAGGCAGCCTCAAAAAGAGCTGGGGAAAAAAACAACACCTGTATGTTGTTTTACCTTCTTGCTAGGTACAAATCTCCTGTACACATTCAGTGTTTTAGCACTGCTTTGATGACCTCAGAATGGAAGGCAAGTTCTTGAAAGAGTTTAATTTCATGGCAGACTCTGTAAATACTCTCTTTGTCCCTTGCTGCTCTTCTATTTGGTAGCTGCCAGGAGGAATGCCCTGCAGAGCTCCAAGCACAGATGTGGTAGGATGGAAGAGGGAAGAAACCTCCCTGCTGGGGCTTGCTAAAGCCTAGCAATCCTCCTGCTTTAAATGATGCAGTGTGCTGGTGTAAAGAAGACAGCAGATTAGCCAGCACTCAGATGGAGTGGGGAGATTCCACTGATAGCACCTCCCAGGGAAGAGGATCTGATCAGAGAGCTCTGGGCTCAGGCTCTGCTCTAGAGGGAGAACAACTCCTGGTATAGCACCAATCCCTCAGCATTCTCATCCTTAAGTGCTGCGTGGATCTGGCCCCAAGGTTAACTTGTTACCTTTGCAAAAGAGAATAACAGGAGTTCTGAAGCCAGGCAAGCAAACTCAGCAGCCAGAAACACAACTCTGGTACAGAAAGATGGCATCTGTTCACAGCCACAGCTTTGCCTAGGTGAAGAGCTGCAGCTGGAGCTGCACTTGGGTTTTCCTCTGAGTGTCCTGAAGGAGCAATGGTTGAATGAAGACCTACCAGCTTCTCCCTGGCCTCGAGTGTGCGCAGGCTCCAAGGCCTCGGTGGCATCTTTGCTCTCTGCAGCTCTCCTGGACGTTCTGGTTTTGGTTGGTAACTCTGGGGCCTGGAGGAAATTGCTCACTACACTCCTCATGCCCTTCTTCCCCAGTTCCTTCTCCACCTCTGCAATGCACAGAAGAGAAACAATCACTGTGTGCCACCAAAGATAAAACACCACTGTGTTGCTCAGAGCTGGCAGCACCAAAGAGAGCAAAGAACACAGAGGTTTCCTCCTTGAGCCATTTGGCCCTTTGCAATCAGACACTTGTCAGCAATTCTGCCCTCTAAAATCAGAAACAAGCCCACATGTCAATGCACTTCTGCTTTCTACACTGTCTGCAGCCAGCAGTACAACCTAGGACTGGGTTTCACTGCAAAGCAGCCTAGGAACAACGTGCAGAGCTAAGGATGTTAAGAGTTCAGAGTCCTTTTCCCAGAATTCCCTGGAATTCCCAGACCTACCATCTGATATGCTGGACTCCTGAAACATGGTCTCAAAGGCCTGATGGATCTCAGCAAAGGAAGGTCTGTCAGAAGGGCTCCACTGCCAGCCTGCAAACAGAAGCTCCCTCAGAGGTGCCCAGCAGCAGCAGGCACTCTGCAGGCTGCACTGGGAGGAGCTGCCTAGAGCAGCAACTTGTTTAGCAAATAAGGGAGAGAACAGAAGATGAAACCTCATCTGGAGGGTGCTGGGGAGCTGCACAACCCCCACGGAGCCACAGTGATGCTGCAAACAAAACTGTGCCTCACTCAGGCACATCCCAGAAGGCCACGGTGGAAGAGAGACAGGCAGTCCCTCCAGAAGCCTTAGGGAAGCTCCTGCTTCATCCTTAGAGAACAAGCTTTTCTTTAAATTGTCAGGAAAAGGGAGACAAACAAAGGCAACACTGAGCTGAAGCACAGCTCTCTCTCCTGCAGGCCTGGGTGCTCCCAGCAGGCAGCAACAGCTGGGCTCACAGCATCTTGCAGCCAGCATTGCACCTCTGCTGGCTCTGCCTTGCTGTGCCCAGGGGCACATGCTGGCACTCCTGCAGAGCTAAGGAGCAGCACTGGCAGGGCTGAGGGACACTTACATGCTCTCNGCACTGCTTTGATGACCTCAGAATGGAAGGCAAGTTCTTGAAAGAGTTTAATTTCATGGCAGACTCTGTAAATACTCTCTTTGTCCCTTGCTGCTCTTCTATTTGGTAGCTGCCAGGAGGAATGCCCTGCAGAGCTCCAAGCACAGATGTGGTAGGATGGAAGAGGGAAGAAACCTCCCTGCTGGGGCTTGCTAAAGCCTAGCAATCCTCCTGCTTTAAATGATGCAGTGTGCTGGTGTAAAGAAGACAGCAGATTAGCCAGCACTCAGATGGAGTGGGGAGATTCCACTGATAGCACCTCCCAGGGAAGAGGATCTGATCAGAGAGCTCTGGGCTCAGGCTCTGCTCTAGAGGGAGAACAACTCCTGGTATAGCACCAATCCCTCAGCATTCTCATCCTTAAGTGCTGCGTGGATCTGGCCCCAAGGTTAACTTGTTACCTTTGCAAAAGAGAATAACAGGAGTTCTGAAGCCAGGCAAGCAAACTCAGCAGCCAGAAACACAACTCTGGTACAGAAAGATGGCATCTGTTCACAGCCACAGCTTTGCCTAGGTGAAGAGCTGCAGCTGGAGCTGCACTTGGGTTTTCCTCTGAGTGTCCTGAAGGAGCAATGGTTGAATGAAGACCTACCAGCTTCTCCCTGGCCTCGAGTGTGCGCAGGCTCCAAGGCCTCGGTGGCATCTTTGCTCTCTGCAGCTCTCCTGGACGTTCTGGTTTTGGTTGGTAACTCTGGGGCCTGGAGGAAATTGCTCACTACACTCCTCATGCCCTTCTTCCCCAGTTCCTTCTCCACCTCTGCAATGCACAGAAGAGAAACAATCACTGTGTGCCACCAAAGATAAAACACCACTGTGTTGCTCAGAGCTGGCAGCACCAAAGAGAGCAAAGAACACAGAGGTTTCCTCCTTGAGCCATTTGGCCCTTTGCAATCAGACACTTGTCAGCAATTCTGCCCTCTAAAATCAGAAACAAGCCCACATGTCAATGCACTTCTGCTTTCTACACTGTCTGCAGCCAGCAGTACAACCTAGGACTGGGTTTCACTGCAAAGCAGCCTAGGAACAACGTGCAGAGCTAAGGATGTTAAGAGTTCAGAGTCCTTTTCCCAGAATTCCCTGGAATTCCCAGACCTACCATCTGATATGCTGGACTCCTGAAACATGGTCTCAAAGGCCTGATGGATCTCAGCAAAGGAAGGTCTGTCAGAAGGGCTCCACTGCCAGCCTGCAAACAGAAGCTCCCTCAGAGGGGCCCAGCAGCAGCAGGCACTCTGCAGGCTGCACTGGGAGGAGCTGCCTAGAGCAGCAACTTGTTTAGCAAATAAGGGAGAGAACAGAAGATGAAACCTCATCTGGAGGGTGCTGGGGAGCTGCACAACCCCCACGGAGCCACAGTGATGCTGCAAACAAAACTGTGCCTCACTCAGGCACATCCCAGAAGGCCACGGTGGAAGAGAGACAGGCAGTCCCTCCAGAAGCCTTAGGGAAGCTCCTGCTTCATCCTTAGAGAACAAGCTTTTCTTTAAATTGTCAGGAAAAGGGAGACAAACAAAGGCAACACTGAGCTGAAGCACAGCTCTCTCTCCTGCAGGCCTGGGTGCTCCCAGCAGGCAGCAACAGCTGGGCTCACAGCATCTTGCAGCCAGCATTGCACCTCTGCTGGCTCTGCCTTGCTGTGCCCAGGGGCACATGCTGGCACTCCTGCAGAGCTAAGGAGCAGCACTGGCAGGGCTGAGGGACACTTACATGCTCTCATGAGCTCATAGACCTTCTCAGGGCAGCCTTCGGGGCGCTCCATCCGGTAATCCTTCTCCAGCAGCTCATAGACTTGAGACAGGTCAATGCCAGGGTAAGGGGACATGCCATAGGTGGCAATCTCCCACAGCAGAACACCAAAGGCTGCAGACAAGAGGGACAAAGCAGGGAAGAAGGGAGAAGAGGAAGGGAGAACAGGAACAGAGAAGGCGGCAGGGAGGAAGGGAGAAGGCGGCAGGGAGGAAGGGAGAAGGCGGCAGGGAGGAAGGGAGAAGAAGGCAGGGAGGAAGGGAGAAGGCGGCAGGGAGGAAGGGAGAAGAAGGTAGGGAGGAATGGACAAGGAAGAAGAGGGAGGGAGAAGGAAGAGGAAAGAAGAGGGAGGGAGAAGGAAGAGGAAAGAAGAGGGAGGGAGAAGGAAGAGGAAAGAAGAGGGAGGGAGAAGGAAGAGGAAAGAAGAGGGAGGGAGAACGGGAAGGGAGGAAGGGAGAACGGGAAGGGAGGAAGGGGAAGAGAAAGCAAGTCATTAAGTTCTCCTCCTCAGCTCCACAAGGTGTTTAGCAGCAGTCACTAAGCAGTGCTGCAGAGTGCAGGCAGCTCTGGGTGGCTCAGCTCCCCTGCTCAGCCACACAAGTCTCCTGTGATATGACAGGGGAGAATTAGACTAATTTTCAATGTATCAGTTGTCTTAAAGCCCAACGCCTTGAGATCCTTCAAGTCCTATTAAAGGCACAATTAAGAGACTTTCACAGTGGATTAGCTGAAAGCATTTCCCTGCTGCACTGCAGTCTCTCCTCAGCCTGACAGCTCCTCTCCTCTGCAGCCTCTCCTCACCCATCCTACCAGCCCAGTGGGCTTTGGGGTGCAGGGTGGTCTTGGGGGGGGAACAGCAGGGAGAAGGGAGTATGGCAACAAGGCAGGGTGAGGGTGAGCCATTCTGGTCCCAGGGAAAGCTGTAAAGGGGATAAAGGGAGAGCACAAAAAGGCTGGTGACACAGGCCAAGGCATTCAAGGCCCAGAGGTTGGTGGGGATGCAGGCCAGCTGCAGGGTCAGGCCCAGAGAACAGAGCCCACCCCAGTTCAACAGCCTGCATCTAATGAGTTCAGTCACCCTATTCTGTTGGTAACCTGAAGAGAAAGAGATTACAACTGTGCATAAGCAAGGCAATCACATCCCATTACATGCTCACACCACCAAGGGCAATCTACATTAGACAGTTGTGTGCACAATTTTCTTTGATTGCTGTCTGGAGGCAGTGAGGTGAAAGCAGCTAAGCTCTGGCATGGCCAGCAGCAGCCAGGGCCTCAGGGGACAGCTGGCTTGCTCTGATCACATCCCAGACTCCACTGCCCTCACTCTCACTACACAAAATTACAGTAACCCCAACTGAACACATCCAATATTCCTTCTGGATCTTTCCTCCTTGAGGAGTCTCCTGTTTAAACTCAACAGGGATCCACAGCAGCATCCCTGAGCCTGTGGCAGTCACCTAGCAGCAGTCAACAGCAGCACAGCCAAGGCCAAAGCAGAAGGCAGCCCTTGCTCAGCCATGGCATCATCCCTGGGAGGTTGCTTTGGGATTTCCTCCCCCACCAAAGCCTGCCACCTTCACCAAGTGCTTCTCCTTACAAGGCAGTTTCTAGCAGCAAGGTCCCTAAGAACATACTCCTTGGGAGGTTGGTTTGGGTTTTCCTTCCCTGTCTGTACAACAATCCCCATCAGCCATCTACCTAAGAGTTTCTTCCAAATCAAGCTCTTCCTCTGCACAGTTTCCCCCCCTCACTGCACAGAACTTCATCACTGCCTCACTGCTCTCTGTGGCTTTATACATAAGAGATGCTCAGGATAACATTTCCCAAGTGCCTTTGGGATTATATCCCACCAACTTGTGTCTCACATCACTGGGCACTGCTGGGAATGTGACCAAGAGCTCTGGCAGAGATACAGAAGCCAAAGCCAGGCTGATAAGAAGTTCAGTGAGATGTTCTGTGGTCAGATTTGATAGAACATAGCTTCCTCTTATCATCAGCACCTCAGGGCTCCTCAATAACCATTTGTCATCACATTTTCCCCTCTCTGTTTCTCCTCCTCTCGTTCCAAAGATGATTATTTCAAGAGGCAGAAAGAGAAGCTTGGAGCTATCACTAGATAGAGAGACACAGAATTGACTTTCCTAACATAAAATGAACCAGATTTTCCCTTTCCTCCTTGAAGGAATTAGAAAGTTTCTTGGCTACAGAAGACTTTTGCTCCACAGGAACTGAGAGTTCTCTCTGCAGGCAGGAGCATCACTGCCCTCCAGCCCCACTTCACACATTTCTACCAACACTAGAGGATCCTTTGTTTTCACTTGCCACTGATCCAAACCTCTAAAGTCAGGTTGGCATCTTCAGTGCTTAAAGGCTGACTTAGCAGAGATTAGCTCCTGCCCTCTGACAAGCTCCCACAGCACTATGGCTCAAGCCAAGCTCCCTCCCTAAAGCTTTCAGCATGTCCTCGTTTCACACTCCCTGCCAAATGAAGCCTCCAGAAGGCTATCATCTGCAAACTCTTACCCCAGACATCAGACTTGATGGAGAACTTGTTGTAGGCCAAGCTTTCTGGGGCAGTCCACTTGATGGGGAACTTGGCTCCAGCGTGGGCAGTGTAGGTGTCACCTGTCATCAGCCTGCTCAGGCCAAAGTCTGCCACCTTCACCAAGTGGTTCTCCCCTACCAGGCAGTTCCTGGCAGCAAGGTCCCTAAAAACAAGAACAAAAAGAGGTAAGGAATACTCTTTACCAGCTCATTTTTGGTGAGAACAAGGGAACCTGCTGCTCCTGAAGAAACCTGGGCCTGTGTGTGATGATGTGCAAGAGGGGAAGTTATTTTCCACTCCAGCTTCTTCAGACTGTCCTCCAAACTTTTGTGGTTTGAAATCTGCAGTGAAAGCTCCCCCCCAATCCCCCTCACTTGCAATAAAAGCTGCCACCCTCAGTGTAAAAATAACAGCAAGAAATGTCACTGCTGAAGTTATCAATAGCTGGGGAGGAGCACTGAAGAAAGCAAGTCTCCATCTCTCACTTCTTGCCCACCTCTCCAGCATCGTGGTCACCCCAGCCAACAGCAGGGGCTCTCCACAACTCCTCTGCCAGTCCTAGCTCCAGCTCTAGCTCCCAGCACTGCTCCTCTTCCTCCCAAGCACACCACAGTATCACAGAATCACAGNGAGGCCTCCCCAGGGCACAGGAGAGGGGAGAAGAACCTCTCTGGCTCTGCTGGCCACGCTCCTCTTAATGCATCCTAGGATGCCATTGGCCTCTTGGCCACAAGGGCACATTGCTGCCTCATGGGCATCCTCCTAGCCACCAGCACTCCTAGATCACACCTTTATCAAACCATGGCTTGGCCTTTTCCAACCTGCTGGAGCCTCTGCTAGCAGTAGTTCACACTTTAAAGACCTGGGCAGTAACCAAATGAAGCTTTTCCTCCCAGTTTTTCCCACCCTGGCAGATGAAAGACATCTCCCTTGCATCCCCTGGTTCACAGATGCTGTTAGCACCCTCTGAAATGCTTCCTGAGGATCAAAATGGACAGGATAGAACATTCTTTCTCCTGATATTAGGCTCCATTAACAACACTTTCCCAACTGATGTCACATTGCACTCAAAAGTGACTCTCCCAGAGAGCCTGAGTGAGATTTTCAGACAGGAGGCAGGCACTGCTGCTTCCTTTGCTTGTGCTGCTCAGCCAGAATCAATGGAGCAACAACAGCACCTCACGAGATGCTCATTAAATGTTGCCAGTGTTTTCTGAATGCATCTTCTTATCAGTGCTGATTACTCCACTGGCTGTCTAAAGAAAAGCTCCTCTTCCTAATCCAATTCCTCCTCCTTCCTTGATTCATTCCATGAGGTCACAGCCCAGCCCTGGGAGCCAGGAGCTCAGCATCACTGGGGAGGTGGGCTGTGGGGGTGGCTGCTAAGGGGAAATGTTCCTATTTATTGGAGAGAAATGGGTCATCAGAAGGGAGAAGAGATGAAGTGGAGAGGAGAGCACACAAATGAGACTCACACAAAGCAGTTCCACTTCCCACAAGCTGAAAGGATGAAATCCTTTCAACAGAGCAAATGAAAAGCTGGATATCTTCATTTGTCCCATCCCCATTCACTTCTAATGACCAACAGAAGCATTTCAGCAGCTCAGAGAGGAACACCTAGAACATTACAGCTGATTTTCCTGTTTGTCTCTATGAAAGAAAGCATCTGCTCATTTCCTCCTGCACTTAATTGGGCAGGAAAGGTCAGGCTCCAGCACACAGAGCCTCTCCCACAGAGCTCAGTGCCTCCCCAGCCTTGGTGCAGGATGTGTCATTCCATTGCTAGGAAGCCACTTGGCCAGATGAAGAATGCAAAGCTCCAGCCATAATTGCAGCACACTGAAAGGGCAGAGGCTCTGAGGCTTGGGAGACCACAGAGATGCTTATTAAAGTGCACATGCAACCTGGACAAGAGCTGGAGACAAGCCCTACAGAGAATGGGGGAAAAGAGGGTGGAAGAAGAAAGAAGATGGGATCAGAAGGCAGTAAGAGGGTGGCTTGGCTGTGAGCACCTGCAAGCATCCAGCAACAGTTCTGAATGGCTTTTAGAATCCAGAAGGAGTAGCAGCTTATCTGGGCCATTAAAAGCCTCTGGCTTTGGGAAGCATTCCCATTTAAAGCTCTTGGCCAAAATATTGCTGTCCTGGTGTGTCTTTCACCTGCATCTACCTCAAAGGGAAGAGAAAGCCAAGGAGGAGCCCATCCTAGAGAAGGGTTCCTGTGCTGTGCACAACACAAGGCACCAGTGTGTTACACACAGGACCAAGTGCAGCTAAGGCAGCATCTCCTGATCCTCTGCAAGGCAGGGAGATCAATGCAGGGAGTGTTGTGTGTGTGCTGCCTACCTGTGAATGAAGTTCTTTTTCTCCAGGTACTCCATGGCTGAGGAGATCTGAGTGGCCATGTAGAGCAGCACCACAGCATTCACCTCCTGCCTGTTGCACTCCCGCAGGTAATCCAGCAGATTCCCATAGGTCATGAACTCGGTGATGATGTAGAAGGGAGGTTCCCTGGTGCACACCCCTAGGGAGCAACAGAAAGCTCAGCAACCAATGCTGGACAACATCAGGGAGCCTCCAGGTTTTTTTTTCCTCTAGAAGGCAGAAATAAGAGGGCTGACAGAAAGAATGAGTTCTGCTCACAAGTGGTTAATAGAGGAGTTTAATTTCCTGCTTCAGGCTCTGGCAACTGAAACATTAGGGAGACAAGATCGTTAAAAACCATCTATTAGTGGTACAAATGGTGAATTTTTGCCAGACAATAAGTGTCTGGATTTAAAGCCTTGGTATGGTAAGCAGCTTATCTGCTCTTTAACATCCATATCACTGCACAAGGCTTTAGCTCCAATCCCTCTGCTTGGTACTTCTCACTTACCTAATAACTGCACCAAGTTGGGGTGCTTGATCTCCTTCATGACTGCAGCTTCCTTCAAGAACTCCTCCACCTCCATGGTGTCCTCCTGCAGGACAAGGACACAGCTTTGGCAAGGACAAGGGCACAGGCAAGGAGACAAAAGCAACTGCAAACTGACAGCAGAAGCCACAGTTCTTTCAAGGTAATTTCTCCCTGTAGCCACATCACAATGCTAAGGAGCTGGGGATGTTGTGCTTTTTGTAGAATATATATATATGTGTGTGTGTGTGTGTTTTTATCATTCTTATTCTAGCAGAGCTTTTTGGGCCAAGAAAATCCATATCCCTTTTGTGAAGAGTCTCTCCTAGGACCACTCAGAGGCTGAAAAGGAAAAATGGGCTTGTTCCTAACAGGGGGGAAATGAAAAAAATAACATGAAATCAAAAGCAGAGAAAAGAAAGGAAGCAAGAATGAACATAAAGGGAAGGGCACAGCACCAAGGAGATGCTGGAGAAGCTGCTGGGGAGGAAGCAGAAGTGTCTGCTGCTCGGAGGCAGGAGCCACAGCAGCCACTGCACAACTGGCAGCCTGAGGGTTCAGAGCTTTCTCTTCTGCCCTTTGGAGCCTGAGCCATGCTGGGACCACTCTGGGCAGATGTGTCAAACACCACGAAGATGCTTGGCACACCACAAAGCCAAGGAAGATCCCCTCTTGCTCTCTTCTGAAGCACATGTGTCCCCAATGGCCACAAGGTCATTGCAGGAGTGCTGCAGAGACACAGATCTGTTCCTAAAGCAATGTTTCTTCCTGTATCCATAGATGGGTATTTTTTCCTTCCTTGCTGGATTCATGTTGACAGGCTACACGGACCAAGTGTTTTAAGGAAGGATTGGAAAGGATTTAGTGCTGCTGGTGAGAATGATAAAGAGTGGGCTGCTGCTGGAGGAGGATCAGCCAGCTCTGCTCTGCATTTAGCAAGGAGAACACTTCTCCAAGGCTTTCATTCAATCAGTTACTATTTGTTGCCAATTAGCTTGATGGGCAGCTGTGATTTGCCATCAAAACTAAGAGCCCAAAGGTCCTCCTGAGCAGGACCTGACACTGTTTTCCTTGTCAGCCAGGCTGCAGAATGACCCCTGACAGACCTTCCCCTGGTGGGTGCTATCAGAACCCTCTCACCTCTGGCTGCCCAGATGAGTAGGAAGGACATACACAGAGAACTGCTGTAACTGTCATCTCTCTGCACACCTGAGCTCATGCAAAGGCCCAAGCTGAAGCAGCTTTCACTGTACAAAACCACAGCTCTGGCTAGACAAATGCTCTCCTGGCAGAGCTCAGGACTATGGCATGGCATTAAGGGACACCAGGGTTGCTTCAGGGCTGTCTGAGTTAAAGACTCTGCTGAGGGAAAAGTACAGCAGAATACAATAAAAGGGGGAGGGAATACAAAAAGGCAACAGTTCTGATGGATGCAGCTCAAGCTGTGAGGTAAAAAGGTGCTGAGGTGATGCTCAGCCACTACGTGGCCCTCCTGGGGACAAGCCTTGGCCATGGTGACAGCAGCTGTGCTCAGCCCAGTGCTCTGCAGCTCTCAAGGCTCCACTGGCAGCTCCTGCAGCCACTGCCCTCCTCGTGCCCCTTGCCACCACCATCAGCTGTAAAGCCACAAGCTCCGAGTGATGACAGCAGACCCTGACAAACACTGAGCTGTCCTGTGCTGCCAGGGCTGGATTGGCATGGCAAACAGCTAAGGCCCAAGCCACTGGGCAGCCTTTCCCAGGCAAAGGCAGCTCTGCCTGCTGCTTTGCTTGCTGCCTGGTGTGACTGAAGAGTTCTGAGCCAGCTCCATCCAGACCCCTGACAGAAAACTGAACACCAACTGGCTGTTCACAAGCATCCTCATTCAAAAGGAAGCTGGAGCAGTTCTTTTTCCTCCTCACTCTCAGTTTTCCCTCCCCTTTCCCTTTTCCTGTAGAGATACCTGAAGTGCATGGGGAAGGCAGGAGAAGAAGAGCCAAAGTTGTGAAGAATCTTCTCTCAGAGGAGAACAAAGTGAGTCATTTGAAGACTTGTGCAGAAGCTGTTGGAAAAAGCTTGTTTTTTCCCAGTAGGACTGGGATATAAATGTGATTTTAAGATGTTTCCCAAAACTTTGCAGAAAGCTATAATCCCACCTGTCAGGCAGCAGCCTGATGGATTTAAGGAAGGGAGATTATAAATTTGCTTTTAAGGAAGGTTTTAGTGTGCATAATTGCAGGTGGAAGCATTTCTCAACTCTCTTCTTGGTTATTCTCCCATTCCCCAGTGGAACAAGCTGCTCCATGCTACATTATCAACCACTTTGAGTCATGTTTCATTAAATATTTAGTTGATCCATTTGAAACAGTCAGGCTCTGTAGGAAGGTTTCTCCTTATGCACAAACAGATTTGATGGGATAACACACAATTTGCCTTCTCTGATGGGTTTGAGAGAGAAAGGAAAGCAACCAGGACAGCTTGGAGCAAAGGGAGGAAGATGAAGATGCCTGGCATCCTCACCCACACTGGGACCAGGAGCAGCCAAGGAGATGTCAGAGCTCACCATGGGCCAGGAGGGAACTGCTGGGTCCTTTGTACCTTCCCCAAAGCTTTTCCCTTGCAGCTGCTCAGCTCCCAGCTCCAGCTGCACTGTGATGCTCCCGAGTGCACCCTGTGGTCCCCAGCTCAGGGACAACACTAGGTGTCACTGGCTCTCTGTGCAAGCTGGCACTTGGACACTCCTCCCCCGGGCAGCAGTAGCAGGACCCTCCCCAGGCCAAAAAGGCCCAAAGGAGAATCCTTTCTGCAACCAGAGCAACCCAGAAATCCTGGGGAAGACACTGCTCAGAGTGCCAGGAGGAGCTGGTTTGCCCCAAAGGAAGGAAGTGTCCCTCCCCTGCCCCTGAAGCATCCTCCCCACAGCTCTCTCCACTTCACTATTTCCATTGCAAGCAAGGGAAAGAAACAAACAACCAGCTCTGCTCTGTTTGTTTTTGCCAGAGCAAACCACATCCCCACTGGAGGAGGGAGAGCCTGGTGTCAGGTTAGCACAAAGCCTTATTAAGCAATCCAATGCAATGCCTGTGGAAGGTGCCAGAAGATCTCAAGGCATTTTTATAAACATAAATGAATTAAGCACTGACCTTCTGAACTCACAGAGCACTATTTGCATTTCAAGAGACAAGGAAACCAAGACACACAAAGCAGGGAGCAAAGCCAGCACCAGAACTGATTAGCCAGCTCCTCATTAAAGCTACAGACCAACTGGAATGTGGTTTAGCTTGGATACACTTCTTCCTCCTCTTGCATCTTCTGCTAAGCAGCAGCTGTGAAGGATTGCTGAACACTTCCAGGTACCCAGGGAGCTTCTCTTGTGGGAGAGACACCACACAAGACAGCAAATCAAACCCTGCAAAGCCTCCCCGAAGCACAGCCTTTGAGTTTGCTGTTGACTGACTCACAATCCCCCATTTTCCTCAAGACACCAGGGTGTGTTGGTGTGTTCAGCCATGAGCAGCTCACCTCTGCCACACTCTGAAGGAGAGACAGCACCAAACGAGTCACTTTTCTGAGGCTTCTCCCCTTCTACAGCACAAACTGCACTCTTAACATCAAGCCCTAAGAGGATCAAGCTCTTTCACAACAACTCAGCTCCAAGCCTCCAGCACAGAAAGGAGGTGCCCAACAAGCCCAGCTGCCTAAGCAGTGCTGAGGGCAAGCAGCCAGCCTGCCCCTGCTTGCTGCTGAGCAGAGAGAGGAGTTTCAACGCTCAAGAGGCTCGAGTCCTACCTTCAGAGTCTTCACAGCCACCGTGAGGTTGTACTTCTTCCAGACTCCTTCGTACACCTCTCCATACTGGCCTCCCCCCAGCTTGTGCTTCATGGTGATGTCAGTCCTCTCGATCTCCCACTTGTCATAGTTTGGGGACACCCCGTAGATGGTTGGCTTGTTGCGCTTGGGTGCTGGGTAGTGCAGGGTGGTGATGAGCCCATCGGCCACGGTGGAGTGGTGATGCACCAGCTCTGCCAAGGTGCTGAAGCGACTCTCTGAAGAGACATACAGCTAGGGAGCAAGGAGATTAGAGATGATGAGGAAGTTCTTTCCCCACAGAGTGGTTAGGCACTGGCACAGGTTGCCCAGAGAGGTTGTGGCTGCTCCATCCCTGGCAGTGTTCAAGGCCAGGCTGGATGCAGCCCTGGGTGACCTGGGCTAGTGATTGGCATCCCTGCTCAGTGTGGGGAGGTTGGAACTAGATGATCTTTAGGGTCCCTTCCAACCTGCCCATTCTAGGATCCTATGAGAGAGAGACACAGAGCATTCACCTGACACTCAGCACAGCATTCCCAGCAGAGGAAAACATTCCAGTGCTTCTACTCCATCCGCAGCACTAAGAGCTTCTTCCACCAGCTCTGCAACTAGCTCTCAGCAGCTCAGAGCTGGCAATGGTCAACACTTCCCTGGGAAATGCATGGATTTAGGAGGAAAGAGATGCATTTCACTAGAACTATGGCAGGAATGGCTGCCAGCAGCATTAGATTGGCATCTAGTTGCTTGGAATGTCTTTTTTCAGGAGGCTGGTGGGATGCTTGTCCACCTCAGTGTCTCAATTCCACTGGCACTGTTTGGGTCATGACGTGTTCACCTTGCCTGAATTCTCCTCACAGAGTCACTCAGCAAACCAGGGGTTTCCCTGCTGTTGGCCCAAGCATCTGCTCTAGTTGGGGATGTCCCTGCCCACTGCAGGGGGGTTGGAGTAGATGACCTCCACAGGTCTCTTCCAACCCAAACCATTCTAGGATTCTAGGATCTGCACAGCCCTTGGCATGAAGCTCTGCAGCTGGTCTGCTCCATTCTTGTGATGGGCACTGATCAATAACATGGAAGTAAAATCATTAGCACAGAAAGGAATCCTGCTGGGAGGCAGGGTGACCCATATGTGTTATCTTCTTAACCTTGATACAGCACAATGAGCCATATTATAAGCCTAAAAGCCTCCTGAAGATAACAGGCAAGCAACTCCCTGCCACCTGAGCTCTGCATTTCCTCTGTCCACATTGCAGCTCAGCTTTCTGCCAGGCAATGTGACAAGAGCTGCAAGTCCAGCCTCTAAAGGGTGATGTTCAGAGCACCTGAGGGAGGGAGAGGAATCCTTGTCTCAGAGTGCACAGCCCATGCTGGACACAACACAGGGCTCCATTTCTCACAAAGGGCCAAGCACAGCCTTACAGAAGAGCAGCACCACGTTAGCTCCCCAGATTTGTGTCCAGCCCACCCTAAAAATCACCCTAGAAACAGATGATCTGAGAACAGAGCAGTGGCAACATAAGAGAGGCTTTTACAGCTGCTGGGCTGGGAGCACCAAGCATGAGGCAGCACAAGCACAACTGAAAAGAAGCCATAGCTGTTTGGGAGTGACCTGTAGTACCAGCAGTGCCATGAGCAGTGGACATGGCACACTGAGGACTACAACATCCAAGTGGGGAGAGAGAAAGTGATGCTGACCTCTAGGATCTCTTGGAAGTCTTAAAGAAGTATGGGAAAAGGGAGCTGCCCATGGTTTTATCCTGGCTAACATCCCATGATCTCAAAAATCTCATGGGAATTAGAAATAAGCTGTATTTTGTCTGGCAGATTATAATGATCTGAGAAAAAGAAGCTGAATAAATGTCCAGAGGTTCCACAGCAAAGCCACTGCAGGATGGGGACAGGAACCCTATCACCCTCCCTATCCAGGCCACATGTGCCTTGACACCCATGAGGTTTCCCATGACACTGAACCCCCCCACACCCCCATCTGTAGGCAGAGTTTTTGCAGCCTCTCAGAGCTGACAGCTCAGCACTGACTCTGGAAGCCTTCCTTCCCACCAGCAGCCCTGGCACTGAGAGCTGGGCTGGGTGTCAGTCTCCAGCTGGAATCTGAGGCATGTCTCCCAAGCAGATGAAGCAAGGCCCAGCTATGAGTGGCATGCAGCTGGTGCAGCCCAGGCAGCCCCAGGCTCTGGGCACTGCTGCCTCCCTCCTCTGCTCACCACCATCAGCTCCTGAGCCCCAGGGCATTCAGCAGGCTAACAGCAAGACACACACAAGCTCTGAACTTCTTCTAGACCCTGCTCTGCTCCCCAGCAGAAGCCAGAGCAGGGCTGTGGGATGCACAGCACACCTCCATGCTGAGGAGCACTTCTTCCACCCCATTCTCTAATACCTCTTTCTCTGGGTCACAGGCTATGATCCTCCCAAAGCCATTCATCCTTCCTGCAGCACTTGCAGACATTAAACTCCCTGGACAGGCTGTCTAAGGATCCAGCAGGCTGGGAAGGCCTCAGGTGCTCAGGGAGTTGAAGGGAAGAGCTTTTAACAGAGGGTAACACCAGCAGCTCAGAGCAGGGAACCTGCTCCAGCACTCTGGCAAAATCAGGAATATGAGCTGTTTCTCTTCGCAGCTCCTCAGTTTTTCCAGCTGGGAACAGGGTGCTGGAAGAGCACAATGTGCTCCTGTGTGGCACAGTGCACTCCCTGGCTCACTAGCACTGATTGAAGCCAAGGTGCTTTGCCAGACCAGGCTGCAAACTGCAGCATCTGATGCATGGAGATGGCTACCTGCCCCTTCTGCAGGGATGCTGGCAACAGGGAGAGCTGTGGCTACCCCTTTGCTCACCCCAAAGTCCAGGAGCCACAGCTCTGGGCTAGTGCCACTTCTCCATCTCCTGTTTGCAACCCCCACCAGCTGCAGGTCTGTAAGTGAACTGTGCTGACCTGCACCTTCCCTCAAAACCACCAGTGCAAGCAACTCTGTGGAAAATGAACAGTTAACTTGGCTAAGACAGACCTGAAGGGATTACTGGGACTGTAAACTACTGGGGTTTGGGGATAAGATCAGCTCTGCTGGGATGAAAACCTTGATATGCCAAACTCTTTGACAGCTAAAAGGGAGAACATGTGCTAGGGCATCATGGACACATGCTTTCTGACACCACATGTGAACACTGCTCATCTGCCAGCATCCATGTGAGGAGCAGGAATATCAGCTGCAGAGGCAGGAGGAATAACAGTGCAGCTTGCCAGGTTCAAGCATGCTGCAGCTCAGCATCTCTCAGGGTTGCTTGTGCCCACAGAGGGAGGGAAAAGGAAGAATCCAAATGGTGTAATTTGGAATGACATTGGCTTAAATAACATGGGCAGAATTGTGTTAATTACAATCTGTTTGCCAGAGCAGACAAAACCCATTTCATTCCTGGCTAAAAGCTGTTTATCTTATTACAGGTTTTAGTGTAATAGGAAGCACTAAGAACTGGTTCCCTGTGTGTTCACATGGAAGATTTTGCTGTCCACATTGCTGTAAAAGAGTAAAGCTCTCCCAGGACAAAGGCAAATTAGCCATGGTGGGCCACTAGCTCTACTTGATTTTTACTTGTGTTTTGCTTCTGAAGCATTTGAATGGCACAGAATCTGTCACCTACTAGATGCTGGCAAGAAGAGCCTCAGCAGCCATGCTCCAGAGCCACACTTCCACTTGTGCACAGGATCTAAAGAGACACTGACTGCTTGGAACAGACTGGTTAAAAACCAGGATTTTTCCAACATCCAATGCCAGCAGAAACGTTTCCATCAAATTCAAACATCTGTGGGAAACTATAGACTTTTCTGCTAACATTTCTCAGCAGCACCCACAAAGCACAGCATTGCAACACTGCCACAGCACACAACCATCTAGGGCAACAAAATACATCAAGGAACTAGAGACAGGGCCCACAGACAAGTGAAAGTGCCTACCAGTCTCCATTGATCATGCTGAAATACTGTAGAGAAACCAAAACAGGAGTTAAAAACACTGCAGAACAACTCAGAAAGCATTCTCTCCCTAATATTTGCAGGATTATTAGCAACAGGCACTGAGTTGGCAGGCAAAGGGATTATCTTTTGAACGTACGGGACAAGAATTCCTCCTCAGAGTCTCTTGTTAATGACATTTATTACATTCAGCTCTCATGTAACTCTAGGATCTCCTACCCTGAGCTGTTTTAGACCTCCCCAGAAGTTGACTAGAAGTGTTTTGTCACAGTTGTGTCAGAACCTCAAGGTCTGCTCTAAGTCCAGAGGATGAACGTTGTGCTCAGGGTTCAGAACTGCTCCATCCAACTGCTGCCACTTGAGCTGGTGCAGCCAGTGGACAAAGCAGAGCAGAGTGAAGGTTTGCAGGCCTGCTTTGGGCAGCCTGCAGCCTACCTTTCCATCGGAAGCAGTGTTGATTCTGTAGTGGTAGACCCTTCCCTCGTAGCGCAGGGAGATGGATCTCTGCCCGGGGCTGCTCTCGCTCTCGCGCACCAGGAAGCTGCCGTTGATGCCACTGCTCAGCAGGTACTCAGCAGCATTCCTGGACACTGGCCCATGGTACCAGGAATGCTTCTCCAAGCTGTTCACTGGGGTGATGTAGTTGCTGGGCACCCAGCCTTGTCCGTTCTTCGTTTGGGCCTCACACCACTCCCCATTGTGATTGTAGCCCAGGACACGGAGCTTTTCACCTGGAGGGGAGGAGAAAATACACTTCAGACTTGGCAGAGCTGGGAGCTGAGGACAGAGAAAGGTTCTTTCTGGCTAACAGAGAGCATGTGTGTTCCTTTAAGCTTGGGTGGACTCCTTACAGCCAAATAAAGTCAGGTGCCTGCTTCAGGAGGTTGTGAGGCTCTGGGCAGTTCTGCACCTGCTCAGACACTGCTTGAGCTTAAACAAGTGAGCCCAGCAAATTTCATCTGAGTTGGTTTGATGGGGCTAGGAGGAGAGTGGATAAGCAATAAAAAAAACCATTTCAGTTAGCAAGGTAAGCAGATATAACCTAGAGCACACCTAAGGAACAGAAAGGCTCAGTAAGAAAACTCTGTACCTGTGCAGTCATTTCTCCTACAGGGACTGTGTTCTGGAGAAGAATGAAAATGAGAGGCCAGCCTCTAAAATCAGCTGAGTTAAACATCTCAGTTCAAATCCTTACTCCTAATTGAGATCTCAGTGTTGGCAAACAGCTTCTGCCCAATGCAACAACTTCAGTCAGTTTGAACCTTTGGAAAGGTTACGAGTTTATGAACTATTTGTCCTTGTTTAACAATTCCCACAGGGTTTAGTCTACAACTCAGTCATTCCACTGTTCTTTCTGTGCTTTCCCAGTCCCATTCCACCTTACCTTTAGTTATGCTGAGAGTGTTGTCCCCACTTGCCACAAAGTCATAGAGTGCCACAAAGAGGTGGGGATCATTTTCACTGGGGCAGGACAGAAGGTTTTCCTTGGAGTTCCAGCGAGCTGCTTCACTCAGACCCTGGGGCTCAAAGTCTGACACTACTGGTCTCTGAAGGGCTTCTGGAGGAGAAGAGAGAGACACAAGGAGGAAAAAGCAAGTTCATTTTTGCTGCTGAAAGCCTTCTGCTCAAGCCACACACTCTGCTCTGCATTGTTTCTGCACACATGTGCTCCTCATGCCTCAGAGGACAGGCATGGGCAGATCTCCTTGTTCCAGGGCTGTCGCCCAGCACAGGCAGGACAGGGAAACCTCTCATCCTTCCTCCCTCCCTCCAGGAAATGCTGCTCACCTACACTGTAAATCCTTTGGCTTATGCCTAACTGCTGGAATGGTTAGATCTGAAAACAAACCCAAGACCTTTAAAGGCTCAATCCCTTCATTATCCTCCAAATGAAAGAGCCAGAGCAGGCAGCAGAGAGCAGCAGGCAGCACAAGATTGATAAGCCATGGGTGTTTCAGAATACTTCCCTTCTTCACAAGGTTTTGAACCACTCCTCCTCTCATTTGAGCACAAGGCTGTGCCTTTTTGGTTGCCCTCTCTCAAAAGCAGAGCACAGGGATGAGTACACTCCACACCAGGAGCTTCTGACATGAAAGGGAAGTGCACCTCCAGCAAGAGCAACCCCTAAGAGCTGAGCTTCACAGGGCAGTCAGAAGCAGCTGCAGATTGCTGGACGCTGCAGCACAGCAGATGTGTAACACTCAGTGCCAGGCAAGCCCGAGTCCATTAGGGAATGTTCCTGCAGTGCCTCCTGCAAAGCCTCCCCTCTGGAGCAGTGATGCTCCAGGTGGCTGTGCCCCCCACCATGCCACCCCCTCTGTGCTGCCACAAACCCAGCACAGGGAGTGGTGAAAAGCTTGGCTTTGGAAGGGTTATCTCCTATCTGGATGGGTTTGCTGAGCACTGCAGACAAATCATGGTGGCAGTGTGGCTCTGGGGACAGGAAACATGGCACTGTCACACCCAGCCCCTGGCAGCACACAGCTCTCCTGCCACTTGTCACCCCAGCAAGGATGCAAGCATACCCAACTATGCTCTGAACCCTCATGGCCTGGAAATCCAGGATAAGCTGTCCCAGAAAAGCAGTGAGGAACTGACACAGATGACACTACCAAACACATGGAAGTCAAGAGTGGACTGAGACAGATCCAAAACACTTGTCCTACTCAAAAAGAAACAAACCCAAACCCCAACCCTGCGAACAGTTCCAAATCCCTTTCTTTTCTGAGCTGTGGAGGTGGAAGAGCCAGTATTCACCCCAGAATCTAGTGTCCATAATGTGTTGGTCACATCATCACTGGTAAAGGCTCTCTGGGTGATTATTTATGGACATGAATGCTATGGTATTCCTTGGAAAAGGTAATAGAATCTATGGGCAGCAAGCACACACACTTGTTGGGCAACTGTTCTCCTACCCAAATCCTATCTGCAGGGAGATACCTTTCTGTAGTGACTCACAGAAGTCAAACAATCCTGCTCTCTAGAAGGTCCCAGAGTCAGGAAAGGAGGTGGTGCTGAGCTAAGGGGCTTTCTAAAGCACCTAGGCATCCTTGCTTCCCTCCCCTCTATCCTGCAGGAGAATATTTTAACAGCCTGGGTTTGCTTCAAGAGGGACAAGGAGAGAAGAAAATCCACTTTCAGAAAAATTAAGCTATAATCATTTTACCATGAAAACACTTTGATGCTGTCAAGCCCATTAGGCTCCCTTATCAAGCACAGGGCACTGCAGTGACTGGAGAGGCTCCAAGGAGTTACAGCATCAGGAACCACCTGGAACAGACACACAGCAGAGAGCTGCAAGCTGCAGGCACAGCAGCACCCAGCCAGGAGCCACGCTGGGATGCTCTCCCCTCAAGCATGGCATAAAGCAGCACATGCTGCCTGCTGGGATGGACCACAACCTCGGAGAGGAAGGAACATGCCTCCCCCCCAGGGGCTGGAGAGACAGGAAGGCAGGAAATCCGAGGCAGGCTCCCCTCCAACTCCAGCAGGATCACAGCCCAGAGAAGGATGGCTCATGCATGGCCACGGATGGGAATGTGGAGGAGAGCCAAGAGCTTCACCAGCATCCCTCCCTCATGCCCCAGCAGTGCTGGGACTGACTCAGCCACACATGGATGCCAAGCTATGTGTTTCCATTCAGACCACGAGGCAACCCTGTGGCAGACACTGGAAGAAGCCAGTGGCTGTGGGGTGAGAGCAGAGGAGGGATGGGTTTGCATCCCTACAAACACCAGCTTGGTGATACCTGGCTGCAAAACCAAGGAGCAGCAGGAGCAAGGGCTGTCAAATAAACTTAACAGAATGTGCTAAAGCGCAGAAGTCCCCCAGGGAGTAGAGAGGATGCTGAGCACAGATGGGCTCATACTCTCTGCATCCTCCAAGCTGACCCCAAATGAGATGCAGGCTGTGGGTGCAGGAGATGCAAGAGCCAAGCCCTGGGCTGGCTTAGGGCTGGTGCCTCCAGAAGAGCTGGAGTGGGGAAGGCAGTGACTGAATGAAGCCTGAAGGACAGCAAGAATGAGAGGATGAGGCCCTGAGAAGTGTAAAGGCAAGAGCAGAGCTGTGCTGACCTGACTGGAGCAGAAGCTTGATAGACCATGACAAAATACACTTTAAAGGTCTGGGCCCCAGGAGGAGACTGTCAGCAAAGTCAGGACACAACCCCATGAAGCAAGAGAAGCAGACAGGACATGTCCATCTGGGAGCCATGCACAGCTGCCTGTCAGCAGCATCCATCCCCCTGAGCTCCTCTCCAGTAAATGTGCCCAGACACTGGAGTCCTTCAGAGCAGTAATTAGCCATTGCTGCCCAGATGCTCTTTTGCAACCCTCCACAGCTTCTTCACCTCCTCCTGCTGGTTTGAACTACCATTTTCCAGCACTGCTGAGCTTTTCAATGGGCTGGATTTCTCCCTAGCACTCAGCCCAGCTCTGTACCTCCAGGAGGATTATCCTGGCTCAGCCATGGGGCAGGAAGAGAGCATAATTCAATCTGTTAGCTCTGTGCTCTGATGTCTTCCACACATCCACTGTGTCTTCTGCTGTGTCCCAGCAGGACTGTGATTAATGACTTTGATCAGCCCATGCTCCTGATGACACCTGGATTCCTGGCAGGAATCCTGAGGAAATGCTGCAAGCTCAGTTCCCCACCAAACACCAACTAAAGGGAGACTCAATTCAAGTGGAGCAGCCTCTTCCTTCCAGCAGAGCAGCATTCAAAGAGAAGACACAGCAGCTTTTATTTTGAGGCATCAGCCAGAAGAGTATCTTCATTTCCCCCTTAAATTCAGTTTTTACCAGGAGATACTTTTCTCTGCACACTAAGCTTAAGTCTCTCCTGCTAATGACTGGTTAGATGAAGTCATGAATCATTGCTGGGGACTGGGCAAGAAGTTCCCAGCTCTGAACAGTTCTGCTCTAGTCCAACAGGAGCAGATTCCCTCAGTTCCTTTAAGGGAAGAGCTGGAAAAGCAGCAGAAGCTCAGAATTACACTCAGCTCCTCCAGAGTCCCCAGGGAAGGAAGAGACCTCCTGTCTCCCTACAAAACAAACATCCTGTGGGCTTACAAACTCTGCTGGCATTTTTTTTCCACGCGGTTTCCAGAGTGAGGGAGCACAGAACACATCTAGTAATCTCTTTGGAGGCACAGCACATGCCTAAAGCCTCTCTCCTTTCCCTCCATCCCCCCTGCTCTCCTTTTCCCCTGGAAGGAATGATGATAAATGGCGGAAGAGCTAAACAGATTTAATCCATCATCTTGAGCACATAGGATGGAGCAGCTGCCTCTTTGTCCCAGGATTTCCTTAGTGGCCCTCATGGATTGTCTCTGCCTGATGGAGTATCAGCCATTGGAAGATGGATTGAAATGAAGAAACAACTAAAACTCTATAAATGAGGTCTCTGCAAAACAAGCAGGAAGGTTTGGTGTTTGAGTTCAGCCTGATGGCTTCAGGGAGGTGATGTTCAGGCTCTCGTGTCACCTCCTGCACAGCACAGGCTGCCCCAGCTCCCCTGGGGAGGTCACTTCCCTGCTCCTCTCACACATGGCTCTGTCACCTTGGGCCTTGGCGGGTGGTGCTGGCTTTGGCTTGGGGTTTGGTTTGGAAAGTCCACTCTTCCCTGAGCCTGCAGGTTCCCCTCGAGCTGACTGACTCAGTTTATTCCCTTTGTAAGGCCTCAGTGACACAGTCAATATCATTTTTCTCCACTCAGCTAATCACAGCTGCAGATATATGGAGTGGAACAGTGGGTATGGCACAAATTGGGGGTTTATTCCCAAGCCTGTTACTGAAGTGCTGCCCGACCTTAAATTATAGCCTCGGGGAGAGGAAGGGGAAAGAAACTAGATCCAAGTGAATTTCAGTGACCCTTGAGGATTTCTGAAAACTTTAACTTCACCATTTTTGTTTTGCTTTCCTTAATAAGGGAGCAGAAGCAGTGAAGTTTGCCCATTTCTGAGCCCTGGGAAGGGAAAGCACCAAGCAAACAGCCTCAAGATTTACTGTTTTACTTCCCTCTCCTCATCAGCAGCCTCAGAGAGCTCAGGGAAGGACCAAGGTGTCTGTGGATGATCAGTTTTTGGTCTGAAGACAGTTGCAGCTTTTCCTGTGAAATGCTAATCCTTTCCTCCCCACAGCCCATGGGAAATGGTTGCCAGATTTTCTAATAGGGACAGGAGAGGGGAGAATTGCTGGAACAAGAACATCACTAGCAAAGCATCACAAAGGCAGGAACACATTTAAAAGCAAGAACGTTTACTGAGTGATGCTAGATGAGAGGCCAAGAGGTGAGGAGCAGAAAATAGCCAAGGAAGAGAGGGAATAAAGAGAGGCTCTTCCCTGGGAGACTGCAATGCTGCTTTAATGCACTCCCTCTCGCTGACAGCTGGATCACAGGCCTGTCTGCTGATGCCAGGGACACTGGGACAGGAGCACTGCAGGCAGCTCTGCTCCAGGAATGGAGCAAGGGCTCCAGGGTGCTGCTCCTCCCCAGCCTGGGCTGCTGGAGCTGGAACAAGACCTGCTAAAAACTAACAGAAAAGGAAACAAAGAACAGGGGGAAAAAAAAAACCCAGACAATCTGACAGCTGGCAGGAGAGAAATCATCTCAGCCAGAAAACAGAAGACTTACTAGTGCCCCTAAAAGCGTTTTGAAGCCTTCTAGAGCACCCTGACAGCTTTGAAACAAGGCTCCTGCCTTGCAGCAGCACAGCAAGCCCAAAAAGGCAGCAAGAGAACTGCAGCCCCTATTTGGGCCATGGCCACAATCTGCTCTCCACATCAGATTGGCAGCAGGACTTGCTGTGCCTCTTCCCTTCTCTCCTCCTTACCCTTTCTTGGTGTGAAGTGGGTGAGGAGCTATTCAGCTTGGCAAAGGCAGAAAGGAGACAGCAGATGACAGAAAGTCAGACCTCTCACTTTGAAAACGGTTATTGACTAGTGGGAAGAGAAAAGAAGGGCAAGACATGGCCACAGCTCCAACAGCAAGCTCAGTAACTGGTAGAAGCAGTTTAAGCTTAGTCTTGATCAAGGGGAGAAAAGGGTTCAGCTCCTCCACCCCAGCACAGAGGACTCTACATCCCTCATTCCTGCAAAGCAACAGAGCATCAAAGCCTTCCAGGAGAAGAGCACCCTGAAAAGACCCACTGCTGAGGACCAGGCCAAAAGCCACCCTCACCTACTGATGTGCCTGACCCTAAACCAGCTTTCCAGCAAAGCCAAGGCCAACAGGACATGTTCAGGGAGTGTGTTTGCAAACACATTTGTTTCTGTTACAGTCCCATGCCACTCACCAACCAAACACTGCCCTGGCTTTGTCAACACATGAAAACCAGAAGAAACTAACATGAGGCAAAATGCAACCTCTCTTCCTGCCTCCAGCTGCTTTCCCACACAACTAATGACCCTCCCAGCCTCTTAGCAGTTATGGCTAAGGTTCCATAGCCTACTATGGCAAAGACACTTCCAGCTTTCCCCTCATGTCCTCAGCAGCTTCTCCTACAATTAAGATCACAAGAGCTGAGTGAAATTCTCCCATGCTATCACCAGCATCACCTCAAGCCTTTCAGAAGCAATGGTGTGGGGCATGGATGGGAATGGACTGGCCATCAGGATCCAGGAGTCTGGAAGAGAGTCATGACACAAACCTGCTCTCTTCTCATCTACTTTGGATCCTATCAAAATCAACACATCCACAGGTAAACACTTGTTATCTTCCCAAGGGTAACTCAACCAAGTGGTTTTCACTTGTGCCCCTGGAGCACAGGGGTTTGGGACAAGCCACCAAAGGCTACTGAAGAGTCCTCAGCAGCACTGTTATCACTTTGATAAGCTGTCCAGGAATTCCACCTGAGCCCTTCAGCTCAGCACAGCACCAACACAAAACCCTACTCTTGCAAAACTCTTTTTTTCCCCCCTAGATGAGGAGATCCTCACTTCTTATCCTGCTCTCCAAGAGATCCACAGCCCATCACAGTGGCTCCTGGGCTGCCTATGGCATTGCAGACACAGCCATTAAGGGTGAGCTTGTCACATCTGGTCACCTGTAACTTGGCTTTGCTTTTGCCCTGTGCTGAGCTGAGAAAGGAGACTCAAGCTACTTGGATAAAAATACTGTTTAGAAGTTGTTTCAATGCTCATTTCCCACCCTGTCATAAAAAAATCAATATGCAGCCAGAGCCTAAGGGAAGAATGGGGAAATACTACCACATTTCTTGTGTCAATGCCCATGTTCTCCACTCAGTCCCAAGTCAAGCTATGCTCTAATCCCATTATGCAACTGCACTGCCAACTGGGGATGGGGAGTGGTGGTAACACACACACAAAAGAGAGCACTTGCAGAAAGAGTCAGGGTAACACCCTTGTAACATCATCCTCAAGCATTCATTCCTGCAGGGAGAAGAGGCCCCAGATGCTCTGCCTCTTCTCCCAGAAAGATCCACAGCTTCTCCTCCCCACCAGCCTGGCCATGCCTGAGCCATATCAGAGGCAGGGGACACAGAGAGAGGTCTTACAGACCTAGAACATCAGCAAACAACTCAGCCACCTCGGGAAGATCAACATTATTCAGATATATCCACCTATTATTAGGTTAGTTGCATAAATAAAGTCATCTGGAACTTTCAGACCATAGAGAATTCCTCAGAGCCACTAAACTCCTCTGACAAACAGCCTCTTGCTCTGAAATCTCCTCAGCCAGCTCTGCCACCAGAAGCCTTTTGTCCATGTTGAGATTCCCAAGCTCTGAATTTCCAAGGAGCATATTTCCCCACTGAATCTTCCAGAGTTGAGCAACAGTGACTTGTGATAGGTCCTGGGGAATCAGCTGCTGCCTGCCCTGCCTCTGATTTGATGACTGAGCACAGTCCCCCTGGCATCCAGAGGATTTGTACTCCAGCAACACAAAAGAAGCTGAAGGAGCCCAGAGAGCTCTGGTGGGATAGACACAGCCCCAGCAGCACAGCAAAGCAGCTTGGGCTGGACAGGAGGACCCAAAATGCAAAGCCACACTGAGAGCAAGAACTTGCAAGACCTCAGCCCAAAGTGGTGCCAAGCAAAACTCAGCCCAAAGCTTGAGGCTGTGCCAAGAAAACCTCATCCCAAATTCCCCCCAAACCCACCACAGTGTCTCTGTCACCAAGGCTTTGAATCTGAGCCATTCAGCTTCACACCACATTTAACGTCTCATTGTCTACAAAGAACCATGGATGCGACTCAAAAATCACCTTTGAAAAGCAAACACACAAGGAAATTCAGTGCAACGAATGCCTGTGGAGAGCAAACTTGAAAGGGATAACCAAACTGAGCTAAGAGATGATGTGTTAACACACACTGCAAATATTTCACTGATGGACTCATCTGAATTTTCTTCCTGAGCCTGAAGTTGGTTTCACCATCCTCCTCTCACATCCAACAGAAGGGAGATCCATCCTCTGGGCAGAAGAAAATAACAAATAAAGCAGAGGCCTGATGTTGAAGCTTTGTTTATGGGCTGGGCTCTAAGATCACTTGACATTTTACAACCATAAATGGTAGAGCAGTGCTCCTTTTGTATCCTACAGCTAAGGAAAGTCACTTGGGGTCTGGCTGCCCCGTACACTGCTCGGGTCCATGGCCCCTGCCTGCCAAAAAAAGCCTGGCCAGGACCAAACAACCTCCCCCGAGCCTGGCCTCAACTGGCAAGCAAGGCACAAAACTTGTGTGTGGGATGGTGCAAGGTCAGGCTGGGTTGGTTCCCTTGCCCTGGGAGCCCATCCTGAGCCCAGCCCCTGGGGGTACTCACCTTCCAGGTAGCAGCTGGAGGAGGAGGACAGCCCTTTCTTGGATTTGCAACCCACCAATTTCAAGCAAATCTCCAACATTTTCATTTGTTAGAGAGTTTGGCTTGGGCTGTCTGCTTTCCCCTTCCCCCACACTTCCAATGATCCGCTGAAAGTCTCCCAAAGTCTTGGAAAAAGCCAGGAAAAGTCTTACAAAAATCCAGGAAAGAGTCCAAAGAAATCCAGGGAAATGCTTTACAAAAATCCAGGGAAAGGCTTTACCAAAATCCAGGGAAAGGCTCAGAGAAACTATCCAGGCAAAGTCTGAGAAACGCCGAGCTCTGAAAAGCATTAGCAGGGCGAGCCGGAGAGGCGGAAAATCCTGGGGCCCCGCAGCTCCTCTCCCGGGGAGTTCCCTCCAGCCATCTTCCCTCCTTCCCAACTCTTTTGGCGGGAGAGGGAGGGACTGGAGCTTGGGCAAAGAAGAGGAAAAAAGAAGGAAAAAGCGGTGGAAAAGAGACGGCAGAGGCAAAAGCAAGCGAGTTGGGCACTCAGTGGTGCCCGCGGCTGGCTGCCCGCATGCTGCCGGGGCTGAGCGCGGGGCTGAGCTGCCAACAAAGGGCCCCTTCAGCCTCTGCCTGCCTCCATGACATCAGGCAGCAACGCCCTCGCTCCTTAACCCTCCTCCTGCCTGCACCCTGCCGGCCTCCTGCCTGCCTCTCTCTGCCTAAACTCAACAAGTTTGCCCTGCCCTGAGAGCCCGCCTGGCTTTGGGAAGAGGCAGGGAGAAGAGAGGCTTGCGGGGTAGCTGTGCTGCTGCTGCAGTGCTCTGTGTGTGCCTCTGGTGACTGAGGAGCTGGCACAAGTCCTTAAAGCAGCTCGGTTCCACAGCCTATTAACTCCTGTGCCTGGGAAGAGGGAGAGGCAGCACAGATCCTGCAGGGGAGCTGGAGCGGCTGCCCAAAAGCTGCTGTCCTAGCAAAGGGCTTGGCATCTCAGCTGAGCTGCTTGCACTCGACCATTCTTCTTGCACAAGGGGACAAAACTTTCCCCTTTCCCACTGCTGACTCTTCTTCTCCCCTGCCAACTGTGCCTCCCCTTCCAGGGTTCTCAGGGCTACACGTTAATTACTGCTCTCCAGTTGGGCATTCGTAATAATTACTTTCTAGTATTACACGAGCATCTTTTCCCAAACATAAGGAAGAACTTCTTCACTTGGAGGGTGCAGAGCCCTGGCCCAAGCTGCCCTGAAAGCTTGTGGAATCTCCTTCTCTGGAGAGATTCCAGCCCCACCTGGATGTGACCCTGCTGGAGCAGAGAGGTTGGACTGGATGATGAGGTGGCCAGGGGTGCCAAAGGGAGAGTCTGCACAAGCTGTCCCCTATCAAAGCCACCCCAACGTGTGGAGCTCTTGGTGTGGCACACACAGCATCCACAAAAGCAGCAGAGTTTCCTTTTTGTCCCTGCAAAGCTCCCTTCACATCTGACAGTTTATCTTGGCAAGGTTACTGACTCAGCTAGTGCTCTTTTGCCCTCCAACGTTTTCAAACACTGAATACTTGAGAGAAAACTCTGCATGCTTCCAGCAGCTGAGGAGCATGCCTCCAAAACAGCAAACATTGCTCTTTCAACAGTGTCTTACAGCATTATTTTGCTTCTCTCTTCTGATCCATGGTTTGTACACATGAAAGACAGCTTGGAAAGCAAACCTTGGCCTCTCAACCCATCCTGAACTGCACAAAAAGCATCTGCATTGTTTTAATACCTCAAGTCAGATCATTTCTAGCAGAGAAGCAATCCTCAAGGACTGTGGGATGGTCAAAGGCCTTTCACACTTTTTCTCAGAGAAGATGAACCTGGATATTCCTATGTTATAGACCAGGAAGCTGTGGGAGAACTTAAACATCTCCTCAGCTTAGCCCAGAGAAGAGATGAGGCCACAAGTCTGATCCCTCACCTCTGGCAGCCTGCATGTGCTTTAGGAGGACAATGATGCAGCTCTCCCCATGTTCTCCCTTCCTCTCTCCAGAGCCCCAGGAGGATTTCTATGTCATGGAAGCAAGAGTTTCAAGAGAAACCAGCAGCAATCTGCTCACCTACCTTCAGATGAGAGTGCAACAGAGAACCTGCACTGAAGACGACACCAAAGGAGTTAAAAGGAGATTTGGAGGGGAAAGGTTGTATAAATCCCAGAAGGAGCTCCACCATCACGTGTTTAGGACAAGGGTCATGTTTAGGGAACTGGGATGAAGTCATACTGTAGGAGCAAAGAGGCTTCTTGCACGCTCCTTCTCTTCCATGTGAGAAGCATCCCTATCCCACTTCTCCACATGGAATGCCCATGGGCAGCACTGAGCCTGCCCCCCATGAACACCAGCCAGCCAACACAATTAAGGTTAATACAACGAGTGCCAGCAGAATTACTGTGGATTACACTCCTGGTGAACTCCTGGGGTCCTTATTCCACCAGAAGAATGCCTCTCCTCAAATTAAATGAACCCACTGGCAGAAGCAGCTCACTGCAGGAGCAAAGCATCTACCAGGGAGTTAAACACAAAGAGTTATTATCCTGGGATAACTTCCTCTGGAGATAAACAAATTAATTCCCTCTCTGTTTCCATGCAGACAAGCTTGTGTGGTCCCTCAGCTACAAACATCACCCTTCAACGTTTCCTCTGCTGTGTCATGGCAAAGCAGGCTGTCAATGCTCTGAGCAAACACCCTCTGCCTTTCCTCCATGCCATGCCATTAAGTGGTGACAGAGGAACAAAAGCCACGTTGGTGGTGTCACACACACTCTGCTGCTCCCTTTCATCTTTGTTTGTCACAGACACATCTGAGAACAAAACCAGTCATGAAAAGCGTGCAGGCTTCTGGACTACAGAGGGACTGATGGAACCTTCAGCTCAGGCTCTGGGCTGCAGAGTGGCAGCACAGCTGTGGCTGGGAGCAGCCTCAGCAGCTCTCCAACCTCCTGCTCTGAGGGCAGATCCCTCTCTAGATGAGGTTGGGACAGCATTTTAGCAGCTAGACTTCAACCAAGTCTGCTGGGCAGGGTGAAGCTCTTTTTACCCTCTTCTAGCTCCCTAGCTTTGCCTTGCAGCAAGATGCAAGCATTGCTGCTTCTTGGGCTCTGCACCTCTGAGATGAGTCTCTCTGGTCACCAGCTGGCAGGTTAGAGGAGCACTGGGACCTCTTCAGCCTCCTTGTCCCCAACCAGGTGAAGGCAGTTCCCTCCCTCAGCCTGCTTCCTCCAGTGTGTCAGGGTCTGCCACAGGGAAAGGAGCGAGCTGGCTGAGGGGGGAAGCAAGGAGCGAGCTGGCTGAGGGGGGAAGCAAGGAGCGAGCTGGCTGAGGGGGGAAGCAAGGAGCGAGCTGGCTGAGGGGGGAAGCAAGGAGCGAGCTGGCTGAGGGGGGAAGCAAGGAGCGAGCTGGCTGAGGGGGGAAGCAAGGAGCGAGCTGGATGCCGTGCTCCAGATGTGGCTTCCCAAGTGCCAAAAAGAGGGAAATAATCACTTCCTTCGACCTGCTGGCTCTGCTCTTGCTAATGCAATCCAGTATCCATTAGCCTTTATTGTTCATGCTCATACAAGAGCTCAGGCTTTTTTAGCCAACTGCCTCCATGCCTGAGCTTCTCCTAGCAGACAGCTATTGCCTCTTCACTTTCCTAGAGCTCCCCCCAAACCTGAGAGCTTTTCAAAGGAGAACACTCACACACATGCAGCAGAGCAGCAGGGAAAGGACTGGGCTCCATGAGCAGAAAGTGAGTCTTGGCATGATCCCATGAGGTTAGCAGCTGGAGTGAATTTGGTTGGGATCCCATTCAAGAGAGCTTGAGTGCTCCTCACCCACTGAAAAGCAGAGCTTACTTCTTATTTTCAAATCCTCTTCTGAAAGATGGAAAGATAACAAAGTTTTAAAGCCCTAAGCACTGGGCATCGTTTGATAGGAACTTCCAGCTGTTTGGGGATGGAAGAAGTCAACCTGGAACAGAAGCAGCACAAACTAGTGCTTAAAGCAAAGGAGGAAAGGAGCACAGCAGAAAAAGAGCAGATTTCTGCTGGACTTCATCCTTCACCCTTGTGTAAATGCAGCTAATCATTTCCCCACAGATGTTAAACACTAACTCAGGGCTGGCTGTAAAGCTCTTTGTTGTCCCTGGATGTATGGAGCAATTAAATGGAGAAACACATCATTTGTCAGACACATTTCCCACTGACAGGTCACTATCTTCAGGAATGAGACGAGGTCCATGCTCCATAGCTCTCTCCTGATGACATCTTTCACATCATGAAATAACACATTCTACCACCATTACCTGATTAAAAATATATGTGCAAGTGCAAATGATCAAAGCAGCCTGTGCTGAGCTCCCTGAATGACCACAGCATGTGCTAGAGACACAGAGGAACAGAGCTGGCCTTTGATCCCAGCAGCTCCTCTTCTCCTGGGGGCTGGGCCAGCTTTGGCTGACAGATTCCACTTTGCCTTTGGCTTTTCAGATCCTCCCTCCACCATTAAACAGCTCCATCCACTCCTAGAGAAAAATGTGCCACACTTTGCAGAAGTGCAAGGGCACCAGTGCCAGATGTGCAGGGTCAGAGCTGAGCACACATCCCACAGCCAGCCTGGGAAAAGCCACCCCAGATGGAGACAGCTGTCTGGAGGCAAGCAGGTCTCGTCTCAAGAATTGCTCACTGACACCTTGTAGCTACTCCAAACAAGGGAAAACAACTGTGGCAGGACACCTGGAGGCTCTCTGCTGACTCAGCAATGACAGCTCCACACAAAGAGGGGATGAGGTTCATGAGTTATCTGGACTGCCTGCCACACAAGGGACACACAGGGTGAGGAAAGTCCTTGCTGGTGTCTGCACACAAAATGACTCCAGCAGCCCAGCAGAACTTCCCAAGCTTGCTCATGCACCCAAGGAGAAAGCCACTAAGGGGCTGAAGGCTCTCCAGTTGCTGTTTAGCTGGTGGTGGCTCAGGTCAATAACACCACTGGCATCACTGGTGTGACCCACACAAACTCAGGTGGTTTTACTGCTGTGCCCTTGCTCAGATGAACCCTCATACCCCCAGGATGTGTGCAATGCCACCCCCAGCTTCTCCAGCACTGCCCTACCTCAGAACCACTCCATCCGTGCTGCCACTGCCTGCTTCCTTCCAGCTTTTACACAGCTATCTCTGCCTTTCCCTTCCCAGCTCATGTCCCAAACATTCTAACAGAGATCATCCCTGTCCCTTGCCATTGAAGCTCTCCTCCAGCTTTACAAGAGACAGTTCAAACAGCCTGTCAGAACCAAAGAGCCTCTTGCTGCTATCTTTTCCAGTCTACAACAGGCATTGTTGTAAAGAAAACACAACCCACACATGAATTTGAGCAAAGGCAAGCTCACACCTGAGGGTAAAGAGTGTTTTCCTTCCTCCAGCAAGCACCTAGCCCAGTGGGGATGGGCCTGCAGCTGAGCTGCACACCCCATCAAACAGCAACCCTTCTAGCACCAGGACTCAGCAAGTCCCACTCTCACAGGAAGAAAACAAGAAAAAAAGGCAGGTTACAGAGAGTCCACAGCCCAGCCCAGCAGCCAGAGCTTTTGCAATCCAGCATGTGCAGTTGTTGGGTTTTTTTTTTCTCCATGACTTCACAGATGTTTGTTATTTGCAGTGTTGCTGAGGGAAGGAGGAGGCTGTGAAGTGCTGGGGTTGCAGAGAGGAGATGTTCAGCTCTCTGGCGTTCCTGTCAAGCAACAGAGCAGAATGCTTCTTTTGAAGGGAGTGACAAGGCCCAGGGCACTACTAAAGCCCTGCAGGAGTGCTCTGGCTGCACCATCTACATGGAAGAATTGGTTGTGAGTCCCCTCAGGAACTGCTTGGGGTGGCAGCACTGCAAACCTGCAAGCTTCAACCCAAGAGCTCTTCACACATCACCCAGCAAGTCCTGGGCCTCTTCCATCAAAAGCTTTCTGACATCTGCAGGCAAAGAAAAAAAGAGAGAGAGGCACCTTGCACTTGTCAGAGCTGAGAAAAACAGCAGCTCACCTTAAAGACACAAAAGTCACCCAAACTCCTGCTGACTAGATTCCTGAGCTCCCCTTGCCTGGGTGGTTTAGCAGGGTTGTGCAATGGAGACAGGAGACTGAGTGTTCCTGTGTAATAGGTAGGGTCCCATCAGCTCAGGGATGCTCCTGAAGCTCAGGGATTTCTGCCAGAGCACAGCAGAGCTTGTTCCCAGCCAGCCAGGACACAAGCAGAAGAGAGATACACTTGGGAAGGATCAGAAAATACATTTTAGGTAAGTTTCTTTGCCAAATACTGACTCAGATCTGGAGTGGGAGCACTTCTGTGTTTCTTTTAAGTGAAAAGGCAAGGAAATGCAGAGGGAAAGGTCCATTTAAAACAAGAGGTTAAAGCAGGGAGCTCCAAACTGATGGCTTATCTTCTGTACTTCCACAAGCCCCCAGGAAGAGCCAAGAGGGCCAGAAGAACGTGGGTTAGTCCTGACAGTAACTAAGTGGTTAATTTCTTCCATTCATGAGCTGCAAACTCTGCCAAAGCAGAAGACCAGGCCTAGGAGATCGGATTACACGTGAGGAGGGGGTGGAAGGGGAGAAGAGGAAAAGAAAACAAGTATTCCTGAGCCACTGCTGCCTGAGACCCAGCAGGGCCTGGGAGGAAGCTGGAGCAGGAGAGGTCTGGCCAGCACTGTCTGCTGCTTGGCTCTGACCCACATCTGCTCCTTCCCATTTTGGGAACATCATCCTGGACCAGGCACCTTAACTCTGGCAAAACTCCTTTGTGCATCAGCTATTGAATTAACATCACTGCAACAGCTGAAGCATCTCTGCTGCTGTCTCCCCCAGCCTCTGCAGTGTTTAACTTGGGGCACAGCTCCATCCCTTGCTGCTGCCACAGAAGAGGAATCATCAAAGCACTTGAAAAGCAAAGGGGGGAAAAACCCCCCAACCCTCATGGATGGCAGACACAAAGAGTAATCCATCAATAAACAAATCCTCCATCAAATCTAGCTACTCAAGCCCTGGGCCTTGCAGCTGAGGAGGTGCCACAGCTCTATGCACAATTTCAGAGCTCTTCTGGGGCTCCCTGCCCAGCCATGCACTGCTCCCCTCATCCTCTCACTGGCCTGGGCTCTTGCAGCACTCCACTCAGCACAGATTGCCATCAGCAATGCACACCCAGCACTGGGAAACCAGGAGAAAGGTTTCTCCACGGATCCAATCCTGACCAGAGCTATGCTTTTGAGCAAGAAGCAGCCCTTTGAAACTCTATTAATAAAAAAGCATCTATATAAGTTTAAGAGATGCTATATAAAAGCATCCACAATCACTTGATTTGCATGCCATTATTTTTGGAGCCTCAGTACCTCCTCTCAGCCATGCAGGAGGAGGTTTGGGAGCTGGAGCACCAAGGAGCCCATCCCATGGGGCAGAGGCAGGGGAATGCTGCTATCTCAGGTGACAAGCTGTTACACAGAGATGTGCTGGGACTCCCAGAAGGTCTCTCTACCAGATGGAGGAAGAACAGAAATGCCATGAGCTCTTCAGCCTGACAACAGAAGTGCTCCAAACCATTTCAGGCATGAAAGCTGTGGAGGAGTCAATAAAGTTGCAGCAATTCCAATTAGGAAAACATAAAGGCTTCCTCCAATGCCTGTTGCTTCCCCCTCTGAATCCTCTCTCTCCAAGCTCCTTCTAATAGCCTAAGCAAAGCAAACCTGAGCAGCAGTGAGCTGCAGCAGCAGTGAGCTGCAGCCTATTCTGAAACCACTTCCAGGAACAGGGATTGTTTAAACAAAATACAGTAAGTGAAACCATCTGTATGAAGGGTCAAACTCCACCTGAGGCTGAATGGGCAAAAATAGCCATTCTCCCAAATGCAGGCAATTATCTCCTTTGTTGGGTTTGCTTCTAATATGAATGATCAGGGGCATGGAGGTGTTAGCACAGGGGGAAACTCGAGTGAGGAATTGAACTGTGCAGCTCCAGAGCCAAGAAAACATTCCTGTTACTCTTGGGGTTGCCCTCCTCCAGAGGAGGAAGGTTTGCTCAATCCCATTCCCCAAGCATCCTCCTCCTGAGCAACGTGTGGTCCTGCACAGGGGGCTGGTTAGGCAATGGTGCCTGGCTGCTTCCCAGCAGGAGGGGTCCTCCCTCCCACTGCCAGACAGTCAGTTGATCTGAATCACAAGGGATGCTGCTTTCACAAGATTGCTGGCAGAAGGTAGGTGAGACAAGAGGTTCAGGGAAGGGAGGGGGGGAAAGGCAGTTTAAAGTTACAGAGCAACCGAAGCTGTGTTTGAACCTGTTTCAGTTAGTGGTGGAATTCAGGAGGATTCAAAGAGGCTTGGCTATTGATAAAGGTAATAAAGATTAAGCTAAAATAGTCAACACTCACATGAAGGCTGCAGAATGGCACCTGAGAAGATATAAATTAATCCTTTCCCACCCCAAAGGACTCATACATGTTTCATTCAGCTTATCTGAAATCAAACTTGAATCAGAGCAGCCTGGAAGCCACAGTGCCTGAGAGGGAAGAATGGCAGCAGGTCTTGGGCACTAAGCTCCTCAAGTATTTGTTTAGGCAATGTAAATTGTGAATTGCTATCATTAGACAAATGGGGAGAGTGCCCAAGACAGGAGCTTGCCCTCAGAGATCCTGCTCCCTGCAGCAGAGAGAGAACAGCTAGCCCTGAGCATGGTGTCAGTCATCTGCTGTGGATGTGCCAGCACCCAACCAACTGCAGAAATACCTCCATGGATCAGCAGGGAAGTCAGGCTGCAATCAAATCATGCAGCTGCAAAAGCAAGGAAAAAAACACCAACACTCATCAATGATTTTTTCTGGAAGCCAAGCAGAGGGTGATGATGAAAGCAGAACTATCACCTATTTGTTTTCAAGCAAGAAAGCCAAAAGAATACCAAGTTCTGAGTTCTTCTGCATTCACATTTCCATGCTAACAGGGAAGTGCCTGGCAGCTTTTTTTAAGCAGACAAGTATTTCATGGATCCCACACCCATGCACCTAGCAGCTATCAAAAGTCAAATTGCAGAGCTGTGATGCCATGAAATAGCTTTGCTTGATGGGAATGAGGTCACAGGTTTGAAATATGGCCTCAGGTGTCCAAAAAAAGGTCACAGAAGCTGCAAAACTGCAATGCAGCCAACCAAACACTTCCAGTTGCCTGAGAAGAAAGCAACAGAAGAGCCCAAAGACATCAGAAAATCCATGTATCAGTACAAAGCCAGTGAAACAAACTCCAGGTATGGGCATATTCAGAGTGAACTCAGGTTGTTCAGCCTGGAGATGATCTTATTGCAGCTTTCCAGTACTTAAAGGGGCCCGTAAGAAAGATGGGGAGAGGCTTTAGAGCAGAGGCTGCTGTGGCAGAGCAGGAGGTGATGCTTTGCAACTCAAAGAGGGAGCTTTAGGCTACATCTAAGGCAGACATTTTTTACGCTGAGGGTGGTAAGACCCTGGAACCAAAAGCACTTGAAGAGCACATCTAATCCCTGAAATGAGCTGTGAATCAACATTTGGTGTGAAGGAAGGAGGTATCCCATAGCCATTTTGCCTAGCTGTGGGTGGACATGAAGAGAAAGAGCAGTGTCCATGAGCAGCAAAGCTCCCCATGGCGCTGGCACCAGCGAGCGCTTCTAACATCTCCTCTGATCCCACCAGGATCTGGGAACAAACAGATGGTGATTCCTTAAGAGGACCTTGTCTTCCCTGGGCAGATCAAGTGGCCCAAGAGCAATCCCAACACAGCTGCAGTGCAGCAGCAGCAGAGCATGAGACACTGTGCAAACCATCCCAAATCTGAAGGCGGTGGAAAACGTTGAGGAAAAGGATGAGCGGGAGCCAAATGGAGAGGCTGTCCCCCTCCTTCCTTCCTGTCCCTCCCAATAAGTTATTCATTAACATACCAAAACACACAGATCAATGAAGAATTCATGGAGATTCCCTGAATACCAAAATCCTGAGTATAATGGCAAGCAGAAGGAGCTGAACACCCTCTTCCAACTCCACACCCTGCCCCGGGTGGATCATTGGTATAAGGCTCCACTTGTACTTGGAGCAGCAAAGGGCCTTGCTGAACCCCTTCATCACCAATGCCTTCAGCAAACACAGACCCTCCCTAAAGACAGCAGCAGCCACAAACCCTGTATCTTTAAATGCAGCCCCATTTCATGTTCCAAGTTTCTGTTTGAGCTGTTGCAGCTCCCTCAGGACTCCACTGACTCACTGCCTTTGCTGGATGACGCAAGCACGCTTCTCTGCACAGCTTCAAAACAGGCTCCAAGCTTCTCCAGTCAGACACTGGTCACCAGAGAGCCACCTCAGTCAGGTGTTGCTCCTCAGCAGGCAGCACTCCGGAGAAGCAGGGAGCAAACTGAGGTTCCTGGCCTTAGAGGAAATGTATTCACCATTGGCACTTCTGCTCCTCAGGGATACTTCTAGGAAAGCTGAAGTTTCCACTCTGAAATCCTGTGGAAAACAGTTTGCTCTTGACTGAACACATCCTGGAAGTGGCCCACCACTTCCTCTGAGCCATCCAGCTCAGCCCCTTCTCCCTCCAGTTCATGGTTCCAGCTCTGCTGTTGAGTGTTGGTGCAAAGCTCTCTGCTCCCTCCACATTGGCTCCCAGGTTCTCAGTTTACCTGCCTGCAAGGTAAAGAAAGAGAAGCTGTGTTCTGGGAGCAAACATTCAGGGAACACTCACACAGGCTGAGCACTTGTGCCTGTGGCCAGACTCTGGCAGAGACCTGAAGCCACCATAGGGATAGAAGCAAGCAGAAACACTGGATCAGGGAAAGCATCTTCCATGACTCAGGACTGAACTCTGTATATTTCTTCCTTCTGAATCCCTTCACTCAGCTCTTTGTGCTTCCCCCACTCACTGCGAGTCAGCAAACAGACCTTTTATGTACATTTTTTCATACAGGAATGGTAACAAAAGCAAAATAAACATTGGGCTTCTGACTTGGGTTTGCTGCTTGATAGCAAAGGCAGCTGAAAAATCCTGGTTTCTGCTCGCAGCCTTCAGCTTTTATCCACTCTGAAAGATTTCACTGGGATAAGAGAACTGGAAGTGACATAAAAATGTAAAACTTCATTATAAAGTGGGGGAGAAAATCAGAGAGAAAGATGAGAGTGTCTTGTTTTATCATCTCCACTCCCATCGCTAACAGACATCTGAGGGAAAAGGCATCCCTGCTAGGGAGCCTGCTTATTGCCTTCAAGCCAAGCTAAGCAAGACAAATGTCTAAACCAAACCTGCCCACACTTCACTCTCTCAGCATGCTCCTCTCAGGCCAGAGCCTTTGCTAGCAGAGGATTCCTGACTGTTGTTGCCTTGCAGGCTCAAGGCAGGGAGTCCCAGCAAAGGCAGCAGCACCTCACAGGCATCCTTCCACACTGCAGAGCAACACAGAATCCCTGAATCCCAGCACAAGGGAGGCTGGAAGGGACCTCTGGAGATCATCCAGTCCAACCTCAGCCCCAGCAGCTTGCCCATATCACCTCCTGTTGGGCTTGCAAGCTCTGCACACAAGGAGACTCCCTAAGCTCTCTGGGCAGCCTGGGCCAGAGCTCTGCACCCTCACAACAAACAAGTTTCTCCTGCTCAGATGGAATCTGCTGGGTTGCAGTGTGTGCCCATTGTCCCTGGGCACCCCTGAGCAGAGTGTGGCCCCAGCCTCTTGCCCCCTGCACCCTTCAGCTCTTGCTCAGCATGGAGCAGCTCCCCTCTGGCTCTGCTCTGCTCCAGGCTCAGCAGCCCCAGGGCTCTCAGCCTTTCCTCCTGCCACAGCTGCTCCAGTGCCCTCAGCATCAACCTAGCCTCTGCTGGACTCTCTGCAGCAGTTCCTTGTCTCTCTGGAACTGGGGAGCCCACAACTGGACACAGCACTCCAGCTGTGGCCTGACTAGGGCAGAGCAGAAGGGGAAGAGAACCTCCCTTGACCTGCTGGTCACAACACAACCAGTACTGTGACAGACACTGCAATATCTGTGACCAAGAGAATGGAGCAGAGAGGCTGGAGGCACCAAGAGAGCAGGCAGAGGAGCTGGAGCATGCTAAGCAGCAGAGGATGGCTTCCCATGGATAGTTAACCCAGAGTTCAGCAACCTGTGCCCTGGCTCCATTCTACTGCAAAGTCATAACTTGGAAGATATATGCAAAATTAGCTTTAATCCTTCATTTTAAGTCATTCAGAAACAGCACACACAGCTCAGCATTCCCTGCACAGGCCCTGGGAGCTTTATATTGAATCAGATGTGGAAAAAAAAAAGGTATCTAGAGGATGAATATACTCCAACAACTATTTACATTTAGATTCATTTTGATTGGTATTTGCAATATCTTAGAACAACAGGATCCTGCCAATTCATGACAAAAAGCTGATTTTCTAAACAGATAAAGAGACTCAGTTTGGAAGTGTGAAGTGAAGCCTCTCCCCATGCCTGCTCTCCTCACAATCACATTACTGGGATTTATCACATCTCTACAGCTAACTCAATTTCTTCTTCTAAATGTTGGTGCCTCCTAGCTCACTCTTAAAGCAACAGAGGAAAGAAAGGAACCACAAACAGAGAAGTGTGATGCAGGATTAATGTACTGCAGGACATTGGCCAGTTTCTAAACTGCCTGAAAGCTTGCTCCCTCCCATCAGACTGGCTTGGAAGCAAGGACAGGCTAAGGACAACGATTAGAGAAGGGTCAGGAATTATGATTCAGAGCAGTGAATCACCACCAGCCCCCCTGAGGGGTGGGATTTGGGATAAGCACATCCCCCTGGAGCCCTACACAAGCTTACACAACCCTGGGCAGCCAGCACAGCCACCAGGATCCTTGACTTGGAGTCAGAACTCAGGTCCTGATTCCCAGTCCTCTCTCCATGGCACAGCACAAGGCCTCTGCTGCTCTTGCTGGGTTGTTTCCACTTGCAGCTTGAGGTTTGGGTTGCCCAGAAGCCCACACACCAGCACAGCTCTGCTGCCAAGCATGGGATGGAGCCCTGGCATGGAAGTCATGCTTGATCTCCTCAAGAGCTGTTTGTTATTCAACAGCCACAGATGAGCCAACTTGACTGGAACTTGAGGCAGCAGGAGGGGCAGTGCTGTACTTGACTCCTCTCTTCCCATCTCAGCCAATACCTTGATACAGCCCAGACCTTGGGCTTGCCCAAGAGTTTTATCTCTAGCAAAAGCACATCCTGAGCTCAGCCAAATGCTCTGCAAGGCTTTCAGAAAGTGTGTTTTGAGCCACAGGAAGCTCCAGTAAGTTGGGTTTTACTCAGGGTCCTTAGAACCAAGGATGTGCAAACAAGGGAGAAGAATTCTCCAGCCCAGATCTGAAGGCAGGGGATGGCTTTTTGCTGCAGTGGAATTTGGCCTGGGGTGCCTTACCCAAGGAGCCATGGGATCTCATGACTAAGTGCATGTGAAGGGCTGGGGGTGGTGGGGAGGAAGAGACACGCAGGAAGATGGAGCTCTTCTAGTAAACATCTGAGCTGCCTGGAATCAAGGCTGTGCTATTAAAATTAAGCCTCTGCTGCTTTTCCAGTATCTTTTCCTCTGTTTACCTCAGTTGCCATGGCTCTCCCTTGAATCATCTGAACAAATTACACACACATGGCCCAGGCCACATTATTTCCACTCGCTCCACAACTCCAGCTCGACTTTCCCTCACCTGGCAGCAGCTCATGCCAAACAACGTCAGCAGGGCCAGCCCTGGAGCACTGCTGAGCAGAAACGGAGGGCAATTACCTCCAAATGGCTTATTAATATCTCAGGAAATGCAGGGGGGAAAAGGCATCATGTTATCCTTCATGACCTGGCTTCCAAGAGGGCTGAGACTCCAGTGTTGACACCGGCGAGGGCTCTTTGGGGTCAGCTGGAGCAGAACAGCTCTGCTCCCCTGCTCCTCCAGTGTAGGAGTGAGATTGAAAGGAATGGAGTCCAAACTAATCTCCTTGGCACATCAAGCCATCCAAAATATCCAACATATTGTCCTCTGGCTGTGGTCATGTGCCAAATGTCCCCAACTAATTACTTACACAACCCAAAAGTTAGATAGCAGCCTACTGAAAGCAAGCCAGACTGTGCCCTGGGGTGCAGCTAATCCACAGCTCTCAGAAATAGACTTGATTGTGTTGGAAACTCTGAGCTCCTCCACCAGATAAATCTAAAGCATCCTACACCTTCAGTAATAAAGATCTGCTTTCTGAGTATTACTCTTTCCATCAGAAGCTTTACAGCAGGGAACTGTGCCCTGCCTTAAACACACAGCATGAAAGCCAACTTACATCACTGGTGTCATGTCAAAACTGGGAATGTGGAGGATTCCTGCCACTCCTCCCCCTTCCAAACCATTACGAATCAGAAGGTGAGAGCTGAAGCAGCACTGCAGACAGTATCCTTCCCCCAGACAGAGGATGTGCTGCTGCTAGAGCCATAAAGAGTGTCCTCCAGTGTCAGAGAGCAGCAGACGTGCACAGCACAAGGCCAGGCTGCTGCAGCTCAGCCTGCAAACAAAGCAAGAATCCCTCAGAGTTTCTGAGTTCCAGTTGTCTGGAACTGATCAAGATGGGTGGGCCAGAAGGGGCTTGCTCCTGTGATCTGCAGGAAGCCTGGAACTCTGCTGCTCACCTGCTGACAGCCCTCAGCTAAGTGAGGAAGGAATCCTGCTCCATCATCACACAGTGCAGGAACAGAGATCTCATGATGCTGGAGATGGAAACACCAGTGTTCCCAGCCTCGGAATTTCAGAAGCATCCAGCAAGGAAAATGCCCCTGGAACACTGCTGTTTTAATCAAAAGCTTGCACTCTGCTCCATCAGACTGCCTCTGTTGCCTTCAGCAAGCCCATTCAGTTAGTTCAGCTGCACTGAACTGAACACAACACAAATTATCACACCACATTTCAGAGCTCCAATCAATTGATCCCAAATTCTTGAGGGGATCCGTTTGTTCTAGGACTGGATCTGCTGGAAAGGGTCTGGAAGTGATGGTTTTACTTTGAAAGACTGTCACCAAGTGGCAGAGCTCTGAATGGCTGTGCTGGGCTCAGTGGACATGCTGGGAGAGCTGAGCCACCATCAGCTGAAGTGACACAGCCAACAAACTCCACAGTCCCAGGATGCTCCATGCACCTCAGCACACTGATGGGAATCTCAGGGTACATCACACAACACAACCAGGATAAGCCAGGAAAAAACCATTCTCTCAGAAGGAAACATCCAATACTGTGAGGTTTGTTCTTTCAGCATAAAAACTGATAAGTTCAGTTTCTGATCTTCTCCTCTGAAGCACAAAAATCATTAACAACAAAGTCCAGGGATACTGTTCCACCTTGAGGACTACAGACAGGCACCCAGGAGAGGCCAGCAAAGGATGGGGCTTGTTCAAAACCAAAAGAAAGAAAGACACAGTCTCCCACTTTCATCCACAACTTGAGTCAAAATGCAGTGTTTTGTACCTGGCATGAGGTGATAGAAGTTCTTTTTAACTATTAGTGTTTTCCCCAAGCACTCAAATAAGTCAGTTTTTAAGCACAGACACATCTATGCAGAGCAGGCATCTGGGGATTCATCTATTGATCAAGCTGGAGCCTGGCTGGCTCTGCTGTCAGCAAACAGCACTAACCCCATGCCCATGGGGATGAGCAGCTCCTCATCTACACCAGGCACATCATGGCCCATGGATGGGCTCAGTCTGCTTCAGCCCACCCCTCTAAATCACCAGCACAACACAGCCAGGCTCTGCTTCTTGTTACTCCTTCAAGCAAAAAAAAACAAACAAGCTAGAGTTTCTCTCTTAAATTCCTTGTAGTCTTAATTCATTTGAATTTGTTGTCTTTTCTACACATAACTGAAGGTCAGGACAGATAAATGCAATTCCAGGAGTCATTGAGATTTACATCAGCAACAAGCAAGCCTTGAGTGTCATCACTGGATTACAGACTAGCAGAGCAAACTGATGGAGCATGACATGCAAGTGGTCTCTGGACACCTGGCTGTCAGTGCTTTGAAAGAGCTTTGTGATACCACAGCTAAATCACCTCTCTGGCTCTGAGCTTGCAGCAAGTGAAGTGTGTGCAGATTATCAAGGCTCCCTGTGACTGCTTTGCTGTTAGAGACTTGCTTTCTGATTTGTTGAGGGAGCAAACCAAGTTAGTTCTTTGCACTCTCTACTTCATTACCCAGAAATCCCTAACAGTGCTCAAGATCTGGGAAGAGTTTCAAGAGCAAATTGGAACTAGTGACTTCCTTCAAGCCTTTCAGTACCCAGCTGATGTGTCTCTGGGCCCACTACAGAGCTTTCTCTTCATCAGCAAAGTCTCTTGTCTCTCCAAGTTACAGAACTGTGACAGATTTCCACCTTCTGCTGCAGGCTGGAAGCCCAGTTGGAATTAGTCTGGATGGCTGAGGATGAATGGAGGAGAGGGGACCCAGGCAGCCCAAGGAGGGTTTGCACTGAACAATACAACAAGAAGACAGTGCCACATTTCCTCTGCAGCTGACAGTCTAGGTAGAAATGGTGTCACTTGGGAGAAGGAATCATCACCTGGAGTCCCCACACTTGTGCTGTGGCTGCACAGCAGCAGCACACCTTCATCCCAGCAGCCTGACAGCTCCCACCACATCCTGCTCCTGCTCGCTTCCAGCTGGTCCATCCCTAGGGATGCACTGTCCTGGCTGGACATGTACACAGTGGCTCAGACAGGGACAGGTGTGGCTTAGGAGGTTGCGTGCACCTGGAAACTGGACTCATCCCACATAATCCAATGAGATGGCAATAATTGCACTTACTAATTGCTCTACTCTGTATTAACACTGATGATGCCAAAGAAAAGAGCTGCCTGCCACTCCCTGCAATAACCAAATCATTTCCAGCAGCCTGCTTGTCTCTCTCCACACCAAAATCCCTTTGCCATAGCAAACTGAGCTGGAAGCTTTACAGCTCTTGAAGGAAATCTTGCCTCATGCCTAGAGACCTTTAGAAAAGCACTGGCAGCCAAATAAATTATTTACAGCACTCTTTCTGACAATACAATCTTCATGAATGAGACAAGATTGAAGGGTTTAAACATGAGTGCTTGTGGCATGAAGCCCAAGCATGTGTCTAATAGAAATATTGATTAACTCCATTTCTAGACTCTGTAAACACTCTGATGAAAAGGGGAACTCTAAGCATACATTTTTTGTCTGTTGCTGTAAAGCAGAACAGAGCAATCACTTCACCCACGCTAACTAAGTCCAATTAAAGCAGTTTGGGCTATTTACAGAATTATTTTCTCTTCCAGACAATCCAATCTCCATGTTGTTTACCTGATTCTAATTCATGACTTATTGCATTCCCTCAGAATAACTCAGTCAGTGGAGGCTTCTGGCTTCCAGCAAGGTTCCTGCTGTTTACTTAGGTTTTCCAGCTGGGTTGAATGAGATGCAAAGAGGTCTGAGGACTTGCTGGAGGTCACACAGAGAGGGAAGTCAATCAGTGTAATAGCTTTGCACTTTTACAGCTCCCAGGCCTTTGCTCCAAGCACCAGGCTAACCTTCTCATCAAAAGATACTAAATCTGTTCTCAGCATTTCAAACATTCCCAGATTCTTAGGGAAAAGGCACTTCCCTCCAGGAGGAGTTTGAAGCAACTGTGCTAAAGGGTGTGAGGGAGACCTGGAGGCACTAAGAGCACATCCTCACCAGGAGCCAACCTGCACTTCTCCAACAGCAAGAATCCTCACCAATATTTTGGCTCGTCATCTAAAAGAAAGGAAACTCCAGGGGATGTTTAAATAGAGTCTGCCTAAATATGTTGTTTAAGGGAACTCTTTTCATTTGGGCTAGAATTTATAAGGGCAAAACATGCTAGGCAATGCAGAAGGGCCACCAGGCTTCATCCCAATCCAAAATACCCACACAGCCAAGCAAAAGCCATCCCACTTCTCAGTTTCTGCAGAGCTAACAAGGAAGATATGGAGTGTTCACTCCAGGACAAAGTGCTCTGCTAAGCACTGTGTTTTCTGGACTGACTGCAGGGGTTTTGATTTGTAGGGCTGTGTTTTGTGTTGTTCTCCCAGAGCAGCAGCAGGGACATGTACCACTTGAAGAGCAATTCACCTCCCTTGTGCTGCTGCAAACATGCTTGACACAAACAAAACCCCTTGAAACTCTGACATGACAAAAGCAAGGGCTGCAAGTGCCTATTTAAACACAGCACTGACACCAAGACAGATTGGCAGTGATATTTGGGAGAAAAGGCATTTTTGCCAGTAATTCAACACACATCCATCAGGGCATGAGCATTACCATACATCCTCCAAGAGCTGCAGGGCCCTCCAGCAAACCACTTTGCCACCTGTCACTTCACCCCAACAGACCTCCTGCCTTTCTCCATGTATTCTGCTGTAACCCAAAAACCACTCCTTTTCACTTCCAAACTCTTCACAGTCGTGTCCTGGTGTTCCTCAGCTCCTCTCCCCTTCCATCCCTGAATAACCCAGGCTATTGCACTTCTGAGCTGTGATCTGCCCCCTCAGCTCTTCTAAGCCTTTGGTTCCTCAGCCCTTTTTTGGCTTCTCCACTGCACCAACTCTGCAGCAGCTTCCATTTCTCACTTGATTCCTCTTTAAACCTCCTTCTTTTAAACCTTCACAGTTTTATTTTCTCTCAGCATTATCAACTCAATCTTCCTAATGGACATCTCCAATTAAACCTTAATTATGTCTCAGGCTGATGAGCACATCCTAGAAGAAAACCCAAGGCAAGATGCCTGTGAGACATTTTGCTGTAACCCAAAGGTCATGTGTAAAGATGCATAACCCATTAACTGACATTTACTCCGGCATTATGGATTCCTTTTCCTGCCTAAATTACTTCAGAAGAGGTTACTCTCCCCTTAGTAAGGATAAGCATCAACATATGGGGAGGTCACACAGGTCTACACAGCTTGGCAAGCCAACAAAGGTACAGCTGGCTATTTTCTTCCACATCAGTAAGCTGTAACATCAGTCACTGCCTGAGGCAGGCACATCTTGGGTGTTCTCCACCTCTCCTGCTACCCAAGCTCTGTGTCACTGGCACAGCATTGCTGGCTGTGAGGGTTAGCTCACCTGTTACCCGCCAGGCATGGGACAAGAACCTTTTCCACCTGCTAGCTTGTCCTGTCCCAGCCCTTCTGTTGTGCCATGGTGGCCTCAGACCTGGAGCCAGTCTCTAAGGCTCCAAGCAAACAGTGAAGTGTGCCTCAGGTCTCACTCCACCCGTGAAGCAATCCCACTGCTGGGGTTACCACCGTTCTCCAGCCTGACCCTGACCCAGCCAGGACAGGGGGTGGGGATGGAGAGGCCAAGTTATGCCAGGAATGAGCCTGGGGAATGCAGCAGAGGTCACATTGCAGAGTGGGTACTGACACATGCTGCTCCTGGAGGGCTCTCCCAGGGCTGGGAAGGGAGCAGTGGGCGATGAGCTGCACCCACTGCATCCTCATCCTGCTTAGCATATGCCAAACACAATGGCATGCATTAAGGCAAGCCTCTGCTCCAGCCAGGATGGCATTGGCAGGAGACCTTTTCTTCCCCTCTCATTCTGCTGATAGTATGTAATTCTGTTCACCCCTTTAGCCTTAGCCAAATATTTATGTCAAGCTGGGAAAAAAATGCCAGGCCCAGAGCAGGGGGTGGAGGGAAGGCAATCGAGAGAAGGCTTAGAAACCAATTTCATCACACAAAGCACTTCTTACTCCTGCCCAGTCACACTCAGATTAACAAGGAGCTCTCTATGTTGGCCAGTCCCTTCTTTAATTAACCTTCAACAGGTTCAACAGCTGAAGTGCAGGCTATTAGATAATCAATAAACCCAGACACTAATTCCAAACTCACAACACAAATGTTTTACTGGGTGAGGATAAACCTTCAACTGCTTGTTACACACAGTAAGTACCTGCTAGGAGGGGGCAGGCAGAGCCTAAAGCACCCATGATGTCAGCTGCTCATCCCCCAGAATGCCTTCACTGCATTGGATTTGCAGTCACATTGCTGCTCCCAGGCAGCAATCTAGCACATACATCACTGCAACCACTTACCCAGTTCTGCTTGAATGGGAAAATTCATTATTCATTTCATTTTAAGTAACAGCCAAAGGGCCCAATCAGCAGCAGAAAGCCCCAGTGCTGGGCTCCCACAGAGGAGGCACAGCTCCTCTCTGCTGCAGAGCTCTAGTGCCATAGGTCCTGGGTTGGGATACACCATCCTTTTCTTGAGGGATCCAAAGGAGAAACATAGCCATCAATTAATTTCTAATTGCTTAGCAGTGAACTAAGGCAGAAAAAGACCTGCTGGGTCCTGCCTCTTCCAAAGGCACCCACGGATAAACAGGACTGCTGGAAGTCTCACGAACTGACAGCCCAGCCCAGGGAACACAAAGAGGAATGTTTGCCTCAACACTGCCTTTCAGCAAGACTAATCACAGTGGGGGAAAAAAAACCCCAATGTGTATGATAAGAGAGATTCCTGGTGGGTCTGGCACAGAGATGACTTTCCACATAACTGGGAAAGTTTGGAAACATTTGAGTGTGCCATTCTGCTAGCATCCTTTCTAACAGGGACAAACCCACAGCCCTACAGCTCAAACAGCACAGAAGAGCCCAAACCACTTACTAAACCAAAGTGCTAAGGATCCACAGGGAAAAGCAGCACTTTTCTTCACATTACCTGCTCTAGGAATGAAGAGATAATGGAAGCCTGTCCAGATCCCTGGCAGAAGCCTGTCCAGATCCCTGGCAGAAGCCTGTCCAGATCCCTGGCAGAAGCCAGGAAGAAGCCAGCAGGATGCTCTCCTCACAAGAGGACAACCCAGCAGAGTGCTCCTGTGCTGTACATCAGCTCTCCCTAGGGACAACTCTCTGCCTGGAGAAGACTTCACCTTGGTACAATTTAGCTGTGCAAGGGCAATGCAGCAGAGCCTGGACATCAGGGTCTGGGGTTTAGTACAAGTTGATATTGCTTATCTGAACCAGGCCAACAGAGGTAGCTGTGCAATGTAATGAGACTGGGATGGAAAGAAACCCACAGCCTGAACTTTTAAGCCACAAAACAACACTAAGCCAACAATTCATTAGTTCTTTTTTTCCTACAGCTGGGCAGGGGAGAAGATCTATCTACTGCAGCCCAAGCTAAATCACACAGCAGGTACTGCTCAGATGCATGGGAATAAAATATCAGGCAAGGCATTATTAATGTTTATTAGGTCGGGCTGCTACAACACAGTTTATCACCAGCTATCTCCAACAAGCTCACAAGCAATGCCTACATTAGCTTGGAGTTCTTCAGAAAACAAAGAGGAGATTGCAGAGCCTGAAGGGGATCTGGCTGGGCTGAGCTGTGTCATTACTCTGGCAATCGAAGGCTGCAGGCTGGCAAACTGCTGATTTACACCCACCAAGCCCCAAAATGCCTCCACAGGCAGGAGCCTGCCAGTGAAAGGAGCCATAATGCACAAGGCCTTTCATTAGGCATGTTGGCAAATCAGAAATTACTCAAGAGATCTTAATTACAAAGCCCCAAACTCCCTTTTGCAGCTCACCAGGAGCAGGAGGAAGGGAATCAATCCTGCAAGAGAAAGGAGTGAGCTGGTTCAAGTTGTTAGGGATGGTAAAGAGGCTGTAAATGCTGGTGTTAAGTGGATAAAAACATTGAATTGAATCATTCTTTAGATTAATGGGGGTTTTCAATATTGCCATTTTGTTTTCAGGATGCTTGTTATCCCATAACCACTGAAATAAAAGGATCATCCTGAATTTCCTCACTGGCACCCACAAGTCCTACAAGAGGCATCCCAAATCCAGGTAACAGGAGTTATTAAACTCACATGGAAAGAGAGTTCTCGTGTGTAATAGTCCCTCAAGGCAGTTCTGGGAGAGGAGACAGCTCTGCCTCTTGACCCCAGGCAGATGTGCTTGCATTCCCCTGGCATAAAAACAGATGTTTCACCCAGGAGGCAGAGGAACTTGTCCCAAACCCACACCTCCTCCCCAGCAGCCCCACCTCAGCCAGCTGTGTCCTGTCAGTGCTCTGAGGCTCTCTCCAGAGCAGGCAGGGATTCCACCAGCCACCCAGGAAAGACCTAAGAGAAGCTGTGAAACTAATTTCAGCCTCAAGTCAAGAGGCTGCTCCACTATCTGTATGTCTCTAATTGAGCAGGATAGGCAGCTATCAGGACAGCAGAGCAAAGCTCCTCTTCTCCTCTCCCAGAGAAATGGAATGACATGATGGCAAAGTGTTTTTATCAGCTCCCTAGACTGCCAGAGTCAACTCTGCACCATTCATCAGGAGGAGAATGGAGCAGGAGGACAATCAGAAAGCCATTAGCAAGCTGCTGCTTGCCTCTGCCTGAGCTCTGATCAAATGTCAGAGAGCTGAATGGGTTTTATGACTTGAGAGGAGGAAAGGATGGAGGAATCACTTCGACCTGATAAAGATATTATTACCATTTTCAGCTGTTATTAGCATGAGGGCAATCATCTGCAATTTACATTGTCCCTTTAACTAAGTTTCTCCCATCTGGGACAAAAGCTTGCAGCACATGGGTCAGATGGAGAGAGCTCTGCTCCAGAGCACAAGGGAAGTGGTGTAGGGAGCAGGAGGCAGGGCTGCTGGCTGGGCAGCTGGGATGCTTTACTGCCTGCATCCAGAGCCTGGGGCTCAGCTGTGGGAAAGACTGCAAGATGGCAAGGAAACAGCCAGAATTACCAATGCTGCTGTTTCCTAGTAGGGGAGTGACCCCATAAGAGTATTAGCTCATCACCAGTATTTCAGCTCCCTCCTCTGCTGAGCTCCAGGCTTGTTGCTGCTGCAACATTTTGTTGTCCACGTTTTACAGCATCAGACAGACCCAACACCTATCTGCTCTATCAACACCTTCCCCTCTCCCACTTACTTCTTCCCTTAAATGAAAAGTGATTAGGTCACTTCAAAAGCATGGCAAATAACCAGGTTCATCTGTACACTTGCCCATGAAGAACAAATGTCTGTAAGCATCTCTCCCCAGTGTTATTTACAGCGTGTCTGAAAGCCATTACCTGAGCTATTATCTGGCACAGAGACCAGAATCAAACATTCTGAGCATATTAGCAGCACTGCTCATATTGAAATAGTTTGTGTATATTCACCCCATTCATACTGAAAATATACTGAAGAATTTAAACCAGGCAACTTGCATATGAATTAGGAAGTGGGGGGGGAGAGGAAATAATTAAATACTAGGAATTCTCCAGTGTAAGTATTTCCAACTGCAAACTGAGTCTCATTATCTTTTATCTGCCAAAAAACCCAAATTAAAACATCAATCAAAGGTAGTGATCCAGGTAAAAGTCTTGAGCTGCATTTTCGGTTCAATAACAGCAATTATTGTGTCACTGCTCTCAACTCCTGGAGCTCCTCACATCACATCAGAAATGACTATAGCAAAAAACCCCACAAAAATCTGTCACCCACAATACCTGAATGACATAGGAATCATCATATTTTTACATCTCAAACAGGTAAAAGGGAAATCAAATTAAGGTTGTCAGCATTTCTGTTCCGAAACACGAGCCACACAAGCTGCTGCTGCTGCACAGGGTTCGGGCTTTTGATTTACTAGATTTCCTCTCATTTTCAAGTAAGAAGTCAGTCAGGCTTTGAAGTGTATGAAAACAACGTGGCAGGATTAAACCTTGCAGGGCTAGAGGCTACTGAGACACTCTGACAGAGTAGCTGATGTCCTCTTGAAGCTCTGAGTGCTCCAGCTCCCTGAAAGGAGGTTGGAGCCAGGTGAGGGTTAGCCTCCTCTCCCAAGGAACAAGCAACAGGACAAGAGGAAATGGCCTCAAGTTGCACCAGGGGAGCTTCAGGTGGAGTGTTAGGGAATATTTCTTCCTTGAAAGTGTTAAGCATTGGGAATCACCATCCCTGGAGGGGATGCCATGTCACACATGGTTTAGTGGCATGGTAGTGTTGGGTGATGGTTGGACCTGATGATCTTACAAGTCTTTTCCAAGCTTAGTGATGATTCCCTGAATACTCTTCAGCCACCCCAGCTCCAGGCCTATCAGCAGTCCCAGGGCTTTGTAAGTGGAGATCTCTCCTAAGCAAATTGCTTGCAGTGATAGCTACTCAATTATCTTTCCCTCAGAAAAGCCATTTAGGGATATTTAGACTCTGATCCCTCACATGCCAAATGTCAGCTGAGTGAATCTCCTTGACAAGAGAAGTTAAGGACTGATGGAGGAGGGAGCAATTTGCTTACTGGTAGCAGGTCTCAGTTGCTGACACAAGCCAGCCTGGCAGGGCTCAGCCATCACTACCAGCACAGACTGTGGTGTGGCTGATACCAGAGGAGATGAGCTATTAGCTATGGCCCAGATCCTAGGAGACAGAAGTCCTCACTGCACTATCTCAGCCTTGCTGACAGCTTCAGCAGCAGGGCAGGTGGACAACACTTCCCAAAATGCCCTTTCTCTCCCAAAACCCTGCCACCAGGCAGCACAGCCAAGCACTCAGTGCCTGTAGAGCTGCTCCCTGGGGACTCTTTCCCAGGAATCTCCAAGCTGGCACCTTTTGAAGTGCTCCAGTCATGTAAATAAGTCTGTTTTTTAAGAGCAAATTAGTTGAGCATATCCTATGAAGTGATTTCGTTTGTTTTTGCTGCTGTTCATTTCTTGCAAGCTGCTGCCCCTTCCCTGGAAGAGGTTATTAACTGCTCTGCTAAGGGCCACCAGCACTCCTTTAATTCTCCTTAATGAAGGTGTGAGTGAGCAGGGAAGCTGTTGTGGGGAGGCTCATAAAGGAGAGGAGGAATTTCCTCACACTTACTGCCACAGGCTGCTGCTTGAAGATAAAATAAATGGTAATTGCTTGGAACAGGAAAGACAGGGATGATAAAATATCCCTAGGCGTGAGGTTAAAGAAAAGAACCAACCCAAAAACCCAAGTGTTGCGACCCAAACTCTGAAAGCCCAAAGGATCTCCAAAGCAAGATGGGCTCCTCCTGTCTCCTAGCTATTGTAATCCTGAAGATGTTTTCTTTGACCATGGATGAGAGTGCTGAACTCCAACTCAGCTGGAAGGATTAGTGTATGACACTAGAAAGACAACTGTTTATATGAAGGAAAAAAAAGGCATTCATTCAAACAGCATCTTCTGACAAGATTATTTGCAGGAAAGGGACAACATGGGGAAAAAAAGGGAAGGAGAATGTTTCTGGACTGTTGAGTTCAGCAACACAATCTTCCCTAAAGTACAGGGTGTAGGGTATGAAGGAGACATATAACATTTTGGACCAATTATCTTTCCTCTTTCCCATCACTGTTTTGGTCAGGGCTGATGGAAGAAGGGAAATTGCCAGGAGATGGTGTTGGTTGTTTCTTCCATTTCTGCTACTGTTTGTTAAAACAAATAAAAATCATCAAGCTGAAGGGGAAAGGAAGTGCCTGAGCTGAAAGGCAAGAGTGTGTGTCCTGCATCAAAGTGCTGCAATCACACCATCAGCCTCCCAGAGAGCTCCAGGTCAGAGCTCAGCAAGTAGCCAGAACCAAGTGGAAATCCAAGACCCATCCCATGTCAGTGCAATCAGAGAAAAACACAGCTTTTGAAAACAAACCTTTGTATTAGAACACACAAGGCTCTTCTGTCCATACAATCCCCAGGCTTCACTCAGACAGGATGACCCATTCATACAGATGAGTTTGGGGAAAAACTTTGGTCAGTCTCCTCCAGAAAGCCAAACAACAAGTTTCCCAAGCCTGGGTTTTCACTGAGCAGCTGGAGGTCATGTTCTGCACATTAGAGAGTGCCGAAGTATTGACTAAAATCAGACTGTTCATGAGTTACACAAATGTGGCTGTTCAATGACAGAAGCAGCTCTCAGATTGCAACACTTGGGATTAGAGCAATAGCTCAGGAGCTAGAGGCTGAGGTGGGAAAGGAGAGGAGAGCAGGGATGTTTGCACATCTCCTGCTGCAAGTGCCACCAGCAAGGAACTGCCAGGCTCCAAGAGCCATCTTCCCAAAATGCAGCAGGGAGGAACAACTCCTCACAGCTATAGAAAGAAGATGTCAAAATAGCAAATTGAGTGGGCAAGGCAGCCCTTTCCCTTCACAGGAAGGGGCAGAAAGAAAGACAGACTATTTTCAGCAGCAAGCTAATCCATCCAAGAGCTTAGAAGTTGACCCAAGAATTAAAACAAGATTAGGTTTGCTCTTTTTTTTTTGCTGTTTAGGGCAGACAAAGCCCCTCTCAGAAAATCACCATTTTCCATGCCAGCTTTGACCATCTTAAACCCAGGAAAAGAGGAGGATAAAATCCAATTTTTCTTTCCTAAATCCTTGGCAGGTCACCTGCAATTACAGGCCAACAGCTTTCCTTGCAGGCAGCAAGAAATGATTGTTTCCTTTTCTAAACAAGGATTTCAGCTCCTCAGCTCAAGAGCAGGATTGTCATAGTCTGATGGAACACAAAGCAATCAGCCAGCCTGCAAGAGCATTCATTTTGAAGAGGGACAGTGGCTTCTCCAGGAGAAAAAATACAATTTGGTATAGAGAGAAGGGGAAAAAAAACAACAAACAAAAAACCCACATTAAACAAACCAACAAACAAAATCCCATCAGCTTTAGCACACTGCAAGACAAAAGGGGAGCAGCTATAGGTGGATCACAAGGACTATTACCTGTACAAACAGCAGAGCTTCTAACTTACACCAGCAAACACAAGTTCTCCCATCCCTGAGAACCTTCAGGCACATCCCAACCCTCTCACACTCCTTGAAGAAGTCTTATTGCCTATTTATTGCTTAGAGAGCAAGAAGGTGCAGCTTTATGATGATGAAGAACATGAAGAGGAAGGATCTGGGTTTTGATTTCAGGAGGAAGCAAGCAGGTAGTTGTTTAGCAGCCCTGGTGGGCACTGCTGCTCCCAGCATCCCTGTGCCTCAGTGCTGGTGCAGCCCTGCCATCACCACCTGCACCAAAGCCTGAAAGCTTTGCTTCTCCAAGGACAAAACTCACACTGAAGAGAAGTGATTGATATCAGAAACGACACACTTGTTCTTTCAAAGACAACACCACCTGATGTCAGGCAGAAAAATCTGCTGCTGTTTTTCAGCTTGGTTAGGTTTGGTAGCAAGAGTTTTGATTTCTCCTGTGTGCAAGAGCCAGAGGTGGGAGGGAAAGTGTAGGTGCCATAAGGGAAAGTAGGAAGGAAGGTCCCTGTCAGGGTTTATCTGTGCTACAGTAGGTTCCAGAAGAAGAGGAGCTCTGTCACCCAGGCTGCCTCCCCAGCAGCAGTGGCAGAGGAGCCTGGAGAAGTCAAGCACATCCCCATCCCCCTCCTCCTTCTCTGCTTTTACTTGTGTCTCTCCCAACACAGCCCCAGGGCAGCCCCCGGCAAGGCCTGCTGCTCCAGCCACACCTTCCACAAAGCACTCTAGCTGGGATCCTGGATTAAAGCAATTCTCCCTCCAGCACAGCAAGCTCACCATGCTCAGGTTGACGTGTTAACCTCCATAATCAGGAGTCAGGCTGGGTGATTTGTCAGAGGTGCTGCACGGAGGGAGGAGATGACCACAGGCACCTGCCAGCACCAAGGGTCCTGGCTCTGGTGGGGCTTCCTTGGGGCAGGACCCATGTTCACACAGCTCAGGGCAGCAGGTCACAGAATCACTGGATCATGAAGGTTGGAAGAGACCTCTAAGCTCATCAAGCCCAAGCATACCTAGCAGTCCCACGTCACTTACCCTAAGGAGAGCAGCTAGATGTTTCTCTAGGGATGGTGACTCCAGCACCTCCCTGGGCAGCCTGGGCCAAGACTTAACAACCCTTGCAGGGAAGAAATTTCTCCTTATAGCTAGCTCTTCTATCCCTTAACAGTACAGCACCAGGGTGGAGGGGCACTGACAGAACTCTGCAGCAGAAGCTCACCCACAGCCCTCCTTCCCTCCACATTTTCCTGGAGAACACTCTGCCTGAAGTGCCACACTTGGGGGTTTTATTCTATTGAACAAAAAAACCACTACACTCTTGATGGGGAAAGAGGAGCAGGTTTGGGTGCCACAACATAAAAAGGATACAAGGCTACTAGAGAGTGTCAAGAAGAGTCCTTGAAGATGCTGAAGGGTCTAGAGGTGAAGCCCTATGAGGAGGGGCTGAAGTCACTTAGTTTATTCAATCCAGGGAAAAGGAGACCTCATCATGGTCTACAGCTTCCTGTCAAAGGGAAGTGGAGGAGCAGGAGCTCATGTCTTGCCTCTGGTGACCAGTGACAGGAGCTGAGGGACCAGCATGGAGCTGTGCCAGGGAAGGGGAGATACTAGGAAAAGGTTCTTGAGCCAGAGGGTATGATTTCTGGGCTTGTCCTGTGCAGAGACAGGAGCTGGACTCTACAATCCTCATAGGTCTCTTCCAACTCAGAAGATTCTATCATGTTAATCTCTCCTGGTTTGTGGCAGTCTAAAGAAATCTACTGTTCAGCTTTGGACTCATTGTCATCATAACTTTTATGAGTACTGCCCATTTGTATCCATCTTAAATCAGAATCTCTTTACAAGTCAGGGATGCTCCCTACAATTACCTTTCCAATGCATCTCCCCCTCAGAAGAGCTTCCTCTCCCCAGGAGGCTGCAAAAGGCTCTGCTGGACTCACCCCAAATGGGCACCAAAACAAGGGTCAAGAACTCAAATCCAAGTGTGATTGTGTAAGCCTGTGGTGAAGAGGTCTCTGAGGTGCAAGAGAGCACCTTTGCTTGCATGGAGTTAGTTTGACTTCTAAAAATTTCAGAAGTGGTACATTTTTAAAATTCAGCTGCCAGCAATTCCAATTTGAGAATCATCAAAAAAAGTGCTCCATTAATAATTGAAATGGAAAATGCCTGTCTGATTGGCTCCAGCCATCAGTCCCCCTCCCCAAAGGGCTTGCTTTGCCTTAGGGGAGCATTTCACAAGCAGCACATCAACTTTCTGAAACACAGCTCCAGATGAAAGCTTCCTAAGCACAGCAGAGCTGTTCTCCTCCTCACGCTGCAGTTCAAACAGCAGGGACATCCAGAGAGCTTTCTCAACTCATTTAAAGGGAGAATGGCCAAAATACTCCATGCCAAGCAAGCACTTGAGCTATCAGAGGGTGCAGTTGTGCCAGATGAGGCTCCCCAGCACCCAGCCTTTCTCAGCCAGTGTTCTGCCATCGCTGACTCAGGCAGCCCAGGGGGATGAGGCACCCCCAGCATGGAGTGAGTCAAGATTATCTGGTGGCCAGGAGATGTGTCTCATACCAGGGGCTCCAGATCATCAGGTTCTGAAGGCCAGCTAAAGCCCACCACTTCCTAATTTGGGAAGGTTGCAGAGGAGGGAGATGGCTGAGCTGCAAAGCATCTGCTCTGCTGCTCTCTGTGTCTTCCACCTTGATGCCTCTGGAGTTACACAGCACTACACCATGTGGACATGGTCAAGACACTGAAATGGTCACTCTTCTGGAGAAAAGTAAGCTAAGTTATCAAATTAGAAGAAAAAAAGTAATCTGAGTCACCAGATCAGAACAAAACCACCTTTTTGCCTTTTGTCAGTTCTGTGCTACTTATTCCAACGAGTGGAAAGCCAATTATTTCCTGTTCTCTGAGTCTTTACCTGCCAGTAAATGCAGCAGCATTGATCCCTACTGTCATTCAGTGTTCTTCAAATCCTGTGTTTTATCCACAGCTGCAAAGCCACCAAGCACTCAGGGAAGTTGCCAGTTCCTCTCAGGGGAGGTTGGCTACCAACACTGGGGCAGCTCTGCAATGCTGTCAGGCAGGGCCTGAGCTCTACAGAGGCAAAACTGCAGGAACTAAAACGATTCTATTAGCATTTAAAGCTAGTACTTCCCTCCAAAAACCCAACCTTTACTGCTCTAAGTTATCCCTTTGCTTGGCTCAAAAATACTCCCTGTTTAAGAGGTGTTACCAGCTCTGTGCATTTGGCTAGCCAGTAAAAGCCTCTAGGATTTGGGCCTCTCCAGACCCATCCCTGCAGCAGTTCCAGAACAAGCTCCTCGAATCAGCAAGTTGGGCTTGGTGAACAACACAAACCACCTCAAACAAAGCCTCTCTCTAGCAAAAGCAAGGCAAAAAGCACCAGTACTTCTTGCAGTGAGCTCCAATTAGACTGAAGCTTCCCCAACAGGTTGGGTTTTTTTTCCCCTGGTGATATGGAATGTGAAAGGTTGAGCAAAACTTTCAGTGTCTGCTGTGATCATCTCACAACAGGAATTACCACTTAATACCTGAAACATGATAGCACCCTGACACCCAAGCCCCTGTGTGGGAGGCACTATTTAGACATAACAGACAAGCCACAGAAGCCAAAGAAATGTGCAGCTTCTATATGAAGATCAACAGTATCAAGTGATGGGAATAGCTTTGTCTTCCCTCCAGTTCATTGCCAGGAAAGGACATTTATTTTGCATTAAACAGCTGCCTATTTGGGGAAAGAAAAACCCACATATAAAACAAACCCATCTAGTGCAATCCATCAATAGTCTTAACAGCAGGAAAGGTTTGATTGCAGAGAGTTTTAAATGCATCTTCTTAGCCATCAAGTTAAATATATTTAAGCAGAAATAACAGCTTGGCATTAATTCAGCATTTTTCACTTGAGCTTTCCCCAAGTTCTTTGCAAACATGAGGTGTAGCCTGACAACAATAGCTCTAATAGCTCTTCCAGTAATTCTGGCTAAACTGGAATGTACCTTTGAAATGAGCATTAGGTGTTGTCAGATTTGCAGAGGAGATGAGGAGAGCTCAGACCTAATAATAAGAATAATAATAAAAATCTATGCAGGCATATCTATTTATAGCTGCAACTATTTTGCTGGAGGCACTGAATCGTCTTCACTATTATCAAATTCTCCCACCCAAAAAAGCCTGGACTGAAATAGAGAATTACTAGATTACAGCCTGGCTTTTGTTAACACTCTTGTGGCTTCATCCCAATTAATTCCACCATTAGCTTAGGGATGGCAAGACAACACTGACTCTGTGAAGAACTCCAACAGGCTGAAGAGTGCTTGCAGTTATTCCCTGAGCATCCTCCCCAGGAAAAAGCTCAACACAATGCTACAAGAGGATTTCCAGAATCCATTCCTGTACTGAGAGGACCACACAGTTTAATATTAAGATATATAAAATAAAACATATAATTTTTACAAGTCAATGTGGCCTAACAAAAGAGGAAGGGAAATGAGACTGAATGTACCAGACAGCAATAAGGGCAAAGGAATACAGCACTGGAAACTATTAAAACATGAAGCATGGGCTCAGATGAAGCTTGAGAAGGAACAAGATTTGCCCATGAACAGCACAACCAACCTCTTCCTCATCAGCAAGCAAGCTCAGAAAGATCATAGGCTCTCAAGAAAAAGCCTTGACAGCCACTGCTGCTGAAATTCAGGGCTGCCACTGCTGACCCTGGCTCCTGCCAGCAGCTTTTGCTTCCTTCCAAGCCACTTCTTACTGCAGGAGGGTGCTTGAACCACAGCAAGTTATTCAAGAGAGTCAAAGAAGACATCTGGTGGTCAGTGCTTCAAATGACAGTTGCATTTCCTCAAGGTTTGCTATGAAGAGATCCAAAAAATCCATGGAAACCAGCTGAGTTGACTGGGTACCAGCCCTGCTGCTAAGTCACTGTGCTCATCTCAGAAACAGAGAAAAGAGAGAACTAAGGAGCAACCTTAAATGAGACAGCACCTCAAAAGTGGACTCTGAAATGGGCAACTTGAACACAAAGCCCACACAGCTTCTTATTTCAAGTTCCTTATCCTTTCCATGTCCTCATCCACTACCATTCACACACTCAGCCTCTGGGAAAACACCAGTGTTTATTCTGGGAACACAGTCCAACAAGTCATCACCTAGAGCAGGAACAGATCTCCTCCCTGGCAGCTGAGCAGCTCCTTGGGTTTGCTGCAACAAGCTGATGGAGTGGATATGTGTGTGGGTAAATTCTGGATGGGCAGAGTTAAGTGAATTGTCCTCCTAGTCAGTGTTAGTGGGACAGGGATCACAGGGGACATGCCCAGCTCACTCTCTACTTCCAACAGCAATGGACATCAGACAGGGAACAAACAGCAGGTCAGCAAAGGAGGAATCCTGTCCTTCAGCAAGCTTTGCCATCCCAAACCCAGGCATTTAACAAAAGAGGCAATTGCAGTCTCTTCACACATTATCCCCAGCCTCTGAGTCCACCGTTCCCTCTTTGAGGCAAATATGGAGCAAAATAAGTCTCAGTGTGTAAGGAGAGACTAGACCAGAGAGGATTTGCTCAGATACTGCTCCAGAGGGGCAGACAGCACACAATCCATGCCCTGGCAAGGCACACAAGAAGTCCTGACTGAAGTCAGTCTAGAAGACAAATGCACCAAAGCCCCTCAGAAGAGCAGCACTAATGGATAAGAAGTTTCTCCAGGCAGCTAAAGTCTGCCAATATTGATTCTTTAATACACACAATGAAACCAAAGTCTTAAGGATTAATAATCTGTTGTGAAATGCTATTCATTAGGTAAAAACAGAGCCCAGAGATGACACAACATCAATCAGGCAGTCCCCTCACCCATGGAAGAGTGATGATCTCATTGCCTCTCTGTAAATTAGCAGCAATCACTCTGTGGAGAAGCAAGCTGGGAGCCTTCCCTGCTATCAGCTGCATGTTAAGAGCTGAGGAAGCAGCATCCTGACCCTAAAACAATACTCCACAGGGCAAGACTTTCCAAGGCCATTGGCACCCTCATGACTTGCCACAGAGAGCCCCAGGGATGGAACTCAGGACTCCCAACTCTGTGCCCTGCCAACTCCTCACTTGCAAGCTCAGGATTTAAACCCTTTCCATTTAAAATGCTGGGAGTTTGTTGGTAAATGTTGAAGTGTGCTGGATGAGATGATCACTTACAAGCAATGATTTCCATTCTAATACCCTGCAGCTTTCTCTTGCCTCCCTGTCCTGATCTTCTCACACAGCCTTCCTATTAAAGCTTGCAAAGAGGAATGCAGAACCAGCACAATCTATTAATGAAAGCAACCACTACCTATTCATCATTAAGGAGATGAACTGCTTAAACATGGCAAGTTATCAAAGATTAGGCAGTGCACAAAACAGAACTGCTTCTGCCTGAAAAAAGGATTAGCTTCTCTCCATCCCCATCATCATCTTCCACCTCAGCATGTGCAAAAGCACTTTAGCAAGTCTTAGGCCTCTCTCCTAACACATTCCAACCCTAGATCAAGTCTGTGGAGAAGCTTCTTAGTGAAAGCTACTGGTATTTGCTAATTGGTGCAGGAAAGCACAGAGCAAGAGCTTTGTGTGATGCAAAGGGCTATCTAGGCAGAGGCAGCACACAGATCTGCATTTGGTGTGCAGCAGATGTCAGCATTAAGCACTAACCCTGAAGCTGGACACATGAGCAATGATCTCCAAGGCTGAGGATAAGCCTCTCCTAATAGAGATGGAAAATAAAGTTTGGGAGCTACCAAATCTCCAGCCTACCCATGGAGGAGGTTTGGTCACTTTGGAGCCCAGCCCTGGGGCACTGAAGGCAGCTCAGCACAGCCCAAAGAGGCCAATGCAGGGGCAAGGGCTGAAGCAGAACCAGGAGCACTAAAACACTTTCCTTCCACCTCAGGATTTGCAGCTGGTGATGCAGAGAGGGAGGATAAAAATCCCCTAAGGAACAATGCAAAGAGATAAAGGCAGGATTTGGAACTCCATGGGCTTAAGGAAAGAGAGCTCTTGTATGGAAGGAATCTCATTTAAATCACTGCCATGCAATTGCCTCTCTAATAAATGTGTATTGTATATAAGGAAGATACATGGAGCTCACCTGTGAATACAAAATCAGATATCATTGCTTGCTCCACCTGCTCTGGACCACCCAGCTGATAAAAGCACATTCCAGGGCTCTACAGTTACTAATGTTTACTCACAAACAAAAACCTACATAAAACTCCTTGGAATCATGCATTTTCCTGCATGGTATGAAAATGATCAGCATTTCATAGAAACAAACACCAAGATCATTCTAACAGTATTACACATTTATCAGGCCGTATTATATATTATATATAAAACAGTGGGTTTTATATAGATATATGTGTGTGTGTGTAAAAAACTGTGTTTTATATATATGTAAAAAACTGTTATATATATAAAACAGTGTTATAAAAACAGTATTTTATATCTATAAAAAACAGTATTATATCTATAATATACATATAACATATTATATATAAAATATATATTGTATTCTATGCTGGTCAATCACTGAATCCTGAGGAACGAAACAATAAGAAAGGAATTTACTCATTTTCACAATCCACACAGCTGAAACATGCCATTTAACAGTGTAAAACAAGACAGCTTGCTAAACCTAAAGACTCTTCAAACCCCATTTTTTTTTGATCAATAATATAGGAAAAGCTAATTTTAATTGCTGCTTTGTTGTTGTTTCTTTTCCCCAGCAGTGTATTTGGCTGGGCATGCCTCCAGCTGGCAGCTGTGGCAAGCTTATACTATGGATCTGTTTGGTACAATTGCTTCCTAATTAAAGCACTAAAACTTTCAGCACCCTTGCAAGGAGAAATGTTCAGATCCAGTATGAAAGAGACTGCAGTAGGCAGCCTTCAGCTCTATTCAGCACTAAAGGTCTAATGGATCCAGTTCCTGGAGTGTGTCTCTCTATAGCAAGGCAAACATCTTGTTTAAGCTTCCCTGTCACTTATCTGCTGGAAGAGAAATGATCAGGAAGATCCCATTTTACCCTGACAAGAGACTGAGGGGAGAACATCCTGGTGTGAGGACTTTATCAGCTCTCTTCTACAGACACTTCAGATAAAGCTGAACAACTCTCACTCCCTGGGAGTGGAAAGGTGCAACACAGACTCCAAAAGTTCCTTTACTTGCTACCAACTTCACAGTTGATTGTTTTGCAGAATGTCTCAAACACAAAACAAAGTTCCAAGGCCAGGCTGATACCTATCAGGGATCCATTACATGAAACAAGCAGCAGCTACAATAAAACCTCACACCCAAAACCTCTTCAGAAGCTTTCTTCTTCCTCCAAGCAATTGTTCCTCTGACTGTCACAGCAATGCTGGCACCAGTGACAGCAAATATGTACACCAACCTGTAGCCTTATCTGGCAGACCTACAATTCAAGGTATTATTTACCATCCTTTTGCACTCTTAAATCCAAAAAAATCACATCCAAGCTCCCACCAGCATGCCCATGGAAAGGGAGTCCCCACTCCTAGTCAGTGTCACAGCTCACACAGCAAAGAGTACATGGCAAACTCAACCCTCTGGGCTCACACAAGGACACAGAGCTCAGGATCCCAGCCCTCAGAGCACTGCTTTGCTGCTCTTCAAGCAGCATCCCCAGCCAATGGAATTCCAAGCTATGGACCAAATCCACCACCTCCCTGAAGAGTTATCCCAGCAAAAGATGAAAATGCAAAAATCCAAGCCCTGAAAACACAGCAATCTATTTTATGATGGATCAGATCTGACCAGCACTGAGCACAGGAAATGCTATTCTGCACATTAATTATGAAGTAGACTAGATTTCAAAGAGAAATTGTCAATAAAAAAATTAATAAGAAGGAAATGAAGAACTTCCTAAAATGAACTTTATTCCCTCTGTATTTTCCCCAAGTGTTTTAAGATATAGTCTTTCAGGAGAGAAGCAAAACCAGAGCTGAACAACAAGCAGCAGTGTCTTGCAGCTTTCTGCTGCCTGGACTTTGAAGAACCACTGCAAGCACTCAAAGGAGGAAACTTTCCCTCCTGTGGAGAAGCAAGGCTGATCTGTTGCAGTTCCCTTAGCAGGTGCCCTGGCCTTGATGTCCCCTTTCAAGCTGATTCTTTTCTACATCAAGACACTGAGGTCTCTGTGGCCATATGGTGTGTGGACATTGGAGATCCTGGTTTTCTTTGCAAATGTACTAGGATCTTCTGACCTCAGGTCACCCTGGCAAGAAGTTACCATCTGCCTGTTCCTGTTAGATGATCAAAAAGGAGTGTTTCTGGCTCTTCTGCTACATTAAAACACCAAAGGCAGCTGGGATATTGTACTGCTTGCAGTTAGCCTTCTAGCTGCATCTGATCTGACCTTGAAACTCTGCCCAACACAGCACCAGCAGCAACCAAACAGGGGCTGGAGGAGTGGGTGCACCACAAACCTGAAAGCATGGCTTAGGAAAATCCAGCGGCAGCTTGAGCATCAGAGGGCCAAGTTAGCCCTTACCTTCTCTAACCTTCCCTTAATGACCTACAGTTTCCTCAGAGCACAAAAACTGTATGGGAAATGAACAGAAATACCACTGCTGTAGCTCAAAAATGGTAATTTCAGCACAGCAGCACATCCATGGCATCTCTCTCTGTGCTGAGCACTGCACAGGACTTTTTGGGCCCTTCCAGAAACACATGATGAGAGAAAGCTTGAAAGCAAAGCCCAGCTAAAACGAAACTGAGCCCAAACTTCTCCACTACCCAGATTGTGTCCTCAAAGACAGCAGTGTTGCCATTTTGATTCACACAAAGATTACAGCTGCAGTTGTTTTGTCCACAGACAAACTTCCTCGAGAGGACACAACTGTTGAAGCAGCTTTGTCACCATCCCACCCTCCAGCCAAAGGCAGCAGCCAGTAGTGTGTCTTCTCAAAGGACACCAGGATGTCAAAAAGCATTGTGCAACAGCAAGGATCACTCCAAAACCAGTGAAACAATGCATTTCTGCATTCCTCAGTTTACAATTTCTTTGGTCATTCTATGTGTGAAAGAGTCACTCAATCTACCTCTGAGTCCCGCTGAGCTTTTCATCTGGCTCCTTTCCTGAGATTCTCAGTCCCTTCTTCATTTGCAGAAGGCCAGCAAGGGCTGCTGCACGTGGCCACTTCTGGCCTCTAGCACTTAAATCCATCCCAGCATGAGATGAAGGCTTAACCAGCTAGGAAAAACCACTAACCAACAGGGCCAGAAATGCAGGAAGCAAATTAAGAAGGAACTGGTTTATTCCAACCACTCTTCACAACAGCAGTATCCACAAACTTTTCTAAAGAAGTCTTTTTTTCCCTTCCCCAATTGGCAGAGTCCCTTTTGTAAAAGTAACTAAAGAACACTTGTTCCTGACCAGAGCATCACCATCAGCTGTGCTTGGTCTATACCTAAGAGACAACTCAAAAGGATGGAACACTTCCCCAGACTTTAAATGAACACATAAATGGCTGAAAAGAGAAACTTGTACAGTGTTAACAGTTACTTCCTTGTATTCTGCACTTAGCTCTGCAGTAACCTCTGCCCAGGTGCCAAGCAATTTGACCCAAGTTCAGTATCTTCTCAACACACAACCATGGAAGATTTGCCTTACGAAGCGAGAGACAGAAAACACAAGACTTCCATAAAGTAAAATATCTCTGTACCTTTGCCATGCCCTTGAATAAATCCTTATCATCTCTAGCTCAGCAAATCAGAACTCAAGCCAAAGAAATACCAACAGAACCCTCTTACCATGCTCAACGAAGACGTTGCAGTGCGGGCCCCCATGCCTCGATGACTCCTTCTTCCCTGCTCCTTTGATGAAGTGCAGGGCAGGCAGACTTGGCCTCCTTTGGTCCCCAAGAACTTTTCCAGGCTGCTGCCCCATAAAGTAACTATGGGCAGAGCCTTTCCCAGGACAAGAAGTTTCTGCAGAAGTCTGTGATCCCTGATGTGCCAAGGTTGGGAAGGAGCTCTGAAGGAGAAGGTAGCTGAGGCAGGTGTGTCACTCGCTCTCACTGCACAATTTAAGTCACTTGAGGTGAAGAATTAAGACAAATGCAGGTTCCTCCAACACTTCTGAAGACGGAAACAAGGCTCCTTAGGTGACCCTATACCAAATAAATGAGTAAAAGTTCCAATAGCTTAGTAAAAACCAAGTGTTAACTAAGTTCCAGGCTGCCACACGTCGTGTCTCTTCCACTGAGTAAAGGAGAATCAATCAGTTCATCTCACGAGCAAGAAACCACAGGCAGGCTCACCCAGGGCAGGAAACAGCCATTCCCACCACGACCAGTGTCAAGGTTTCTTTTTTTTTTCCTCCTTTTCTTTTGCATAGCATTGAGTTAGCAAAGGCCAAAGAGCCACGTATTGGGCTTCAAGTATCGCTGAAGTCTAGCAGGCTCAAGCAGGCTGAAACCATGTCAGCTCGGAAGGCGAAGCAGAGGTGGCTCTGGGCCTGGCAGGCTCCAAACGCTCCTCAGGGCGAGGGGACACGGCACAGGGGAGCTCCTGGCCTCCAGCCTCAGCACGCCGAGCTTTCTCCCATCACAAGCCTGCGGCCACCCGCCCCACCGCTACCTCTCCCGCACGCTGGCCGAGGCGAAGCGGCCCGGGGGGGCCATGCTGGCGTCGAGGCAACAAGGCAGAGGCCGCCGGGCCGGTGCTGGGAGGTTGCCCTTCTGGCCTCAGACGGAGCCCGGAGCCGGGCTGCGAGGCCGGGGACGCGCTCCGGGAGGCCGGTTCCTGCACAGCAACCACAAGAGGTCAAGCAGGGGGGAGCGGGCCGGCTGCATCCCCGCGGGGGAGGCCCCAGACGGGCAGCGGGAGCGGGGCCGAGCCCGACCCGGCCGCGGCGGGAGGCTGCTCGCCGAGGAGGGCCCCGCCGGGAGGAAGGGGAGAACGAAGGGCCACAGGGTATATACCCCGAGGGAGGCTGTCGCCGAGGGGGTAGAGAGGTCACCCGCGGTGCAGCGCGAGAGCGGCGGCGAGGGAGATCCCGGAACCCCCGTCCCCGGCCGGCGGGGCGGGCGCTCACGGCCCCTTCCGGCCACTCCTCCTCCTCCGCCACCGCCTCCCGCCCGGCCCCGAGCCCACCGCCAGGGCCCGAACAACCCACCGGCAGGCCCCACACCTCCCGGGGGAAACGGGGAGCTATGGGGCGGTGAGGGGAGCTGGGACGATGGGGACAGTGAGGAGACTGCGAGGGGGAGGCTCCTGAGGAGACTGGGGGAACGCGGGAGGGAAAGCTCTGAGGGGCCATGGGAAGAATGGAGGCTGAAGGAGAGGGAACAGGGGACTGGGGGGCAAAAAGGTATTTCCAGGATGAAGCCATAAGGGAAATGGGGGTGCCGTGAAAGGGACTGAGGGGAAGAGGACAATGGGGAAGATGAAGGAAATTGAAGGGGAGCCATGAGGGGAGGAGGATGAAGAGGAAGGTGTGGAAATGACAGGTGGAAGAGGGGTTTGCTAGTGTAGCAGCTGCTAGACAGGGACCCAGAAAGCTCATGTCAAGTCCCTTACCCTTTTGCAAGGGCCACCCAAGTTGTGTTCCCCTAGATCTGACAATGAGAGCTCCTTGGACCTCAAGCCAGCGAGAGATCCACATCTGCACACAGGTCTTGAGGCTCCTGACCAGCCCCAGACCCTGGATTGCTTGCAGAGATGGACAAGAGGAGATCCTTTCTGGGTCAGCTGTGTGCACAACCATCAGCTTTTCCACAACCAGGGAGCAGTCACTCTGCTTGCTCAAAAGAGCTTCAGCTCCTCAAGTAATGCTGTCAGAGCATATCCAGAACTTGATACCAAAGCCAGCCATAGAGGCCAATCAATGTGACTAGAAATATTGTATTGATCTACTTTCAGGCACCGTGTGATAGAAAGATGAAGTTACACCCCCAGATCCTTCAGCCAGCACTGCAGTGCCTCTGATGCACAGCACAAGCCTTCTCTGAGCTAACAAACAGAGATGCTGATGAGGAAGATAATGAATGTCTCCAGTTCACCTTGGGAATAGAAAAAGGTTGAGGCAGCAGCTTGAGGTCAGGGTGCTTTGGTCAAAGGTCTGTGCTTGCTCCCACTCAACAACAGGAGAACACACAAATGCAATTCAGTGCAGGAGCTTCCTGCTCGGGGTAACCATCTGGACACAGAGCAGCTTGTTTGTCCTGGCTCCTCCCTTGTGACAAATCCAAACATACTCCATGTCTCCTGTACCACAGTCAAGGTCCCTGGCAGCCATGGATGGTTCATCTTCCAACAACAGCAGCTGAAATACAGCACTTCCTATGGCCCTGCAGGATCCTCCACCTCTGCTGGGCCAGGCTGCTCCTGCATCACTAATTCTTAGCCAGGAGACTGATCCCAAACCACTTCTGTTGCACTGCTCCACCAGGGCCTCAAAGTGCAGGTGCTGAAGCTGTTTGTGCTATACTCAGACAGGAGAGAGAAATCCAGGGTCACATCTCTTGAACTCAGCAGAATTTCTCCAGATTTCTCTCAGTGATGGAGATCAGCTTCTCACTGTGGTGAGCTAACTCCCTGCTTAGCTCCCACAGATTGAAGGAAACAGAGGAAACAAACCTTCCTGTCAACACAGGCTGAGAAAAAATTGCTACAAAAACCAATACCAACTATCTTGGACTGAAAATGTTATTCCCTTCTGGGTCTGGCTGGAGCATCCTGGGTAATCTCTCTTACCATGGCAAGGCTGAAGCAGAGTGAACTCCACAGCAGCACGATACTCAGAAGACCTTGCCCAAAATACACAAAGGTAATTGCAGATAAGCAGGACTTGTGTGCTGGGCAATACATGCTGGGTCTGTGCTCCTCCCTGCCTCACTAGAGATGAATCTACTTCCCTTTTATTACCAGACTAGGTGATTTTATCATTCAGGTACTGCTGCTGCTGCTTTGCAATTATAAGCAGCAAAGAGGGGCACGTTCTTGGCCAGCAGATCCCAACCTCTTTCCACTCAGCAGTTGCTCCAAAAGCATTTCCCCTTTCCCACAGCAGTTACTCTGGGGCTAGAGGCAGGCAGATGGGCCAGCTGGTCCATGCCAAACATGAGAGCCAGATCTCTGCCCCCTTTTCCTTCCTTTCAGCCTGGGTTTTTACACCCAGCAGCTGCAGTGAGCTTTCCTCCATAGCAGCATCTTAAAGGTTCAACCTCTTCACCAACTAACAAACCACAGCATATTAACTAGCAGTCCTCAGGAACCTGGGACAACCATTCCAAGAGTGCCTAGAATCTCAGTGGGCATGCAGCATCTTCTGGAGGCTTCTCAAAGCAAAAACCTGAGCAGCACAACTGCATGTGGATGCTAGCAGAGTCACAGCAGCAGCAGCAGTAATTGGATTAATAAGCCATTAGCACAAATTCCAAATCCCATGCTGGAGTCCTTCTTTATATGCCCAGAAAGATGGAGACAAGCCTTTTAGCAGGGTATACTGTGACAGGTCAAGGGGTAATGGTGTAAAAATACCAGAGGGAGATTCAGACTAGAGAGAATTGGTTTATGCTGAGGGTGGTGAGACACTGGCCCAGGCTGCCCAGACAGGTGGGAGATGCAAAAAGTCACAAGGATTCAGCCAAACCACCAGTAAATGGCAGCTAACCTTCTTAGACACCTCTGAAACTGCTCAGGAAGCTGGAGAGGCAGAAGTTTGTCACTCCTCTCTTGTTACCTGCTGCCTTGCACAGCTTGAGGGGGCTGAGGACCTGCCAGCAGTGCTCTTGCTGAAGCTTGGTTCCAGACTTTAGGGCTGGCTTTGGTAAAACCCTGCAATGACCCATGGTGGCCAGGCAGGAGGATACCAAGACCTTCAGGTGCCCCACACAGAAGAGATCCATCACTAGCCCTTGCCAGCTCCTGCTCTGGTTCCCAGGCTTAAGTGGCAGCTGTTGGGGAGCACAGGATACTGGATGAGCCACACACTCTCCTCCCTTTAACACATGTCCAAAGCCAAAGCATCAGGAGTGCTGCAGCAAGCATCAGAAAGCTCAGTGCTGAAGCAGTTCAGAGCTTGAGCTGATTGTTTTACAGGTTGCCTACTCACTGAGTAGAACTCATCCACAGAGGTTCACAGTGGGGAGAGAAAGAGCTTGCTTGAGCAGCCTGGAAACAGTACAGTTTTGAAGGCTGCTCTATAGAGTTAGAAATAAGTGAGGGAAAGGATAAAAGCATTACCTATAGCAGCTGAGGTGTGCAGCCCAGGCAGCCTGCTGCACAGATACCCAGAGCTGTGCTAGGAGGACATGGCACTGTCTCATCCTGCAGGGCTCACAGCTCAGCCTGGGCACCTGTCAGCATCACCCAACTCTAAACCTCCAGAGCACACTTCCACCCCATTCCCAACAGCCTCCTAACCCCCCCAGCCCCTTCCTGACCTGTTAGATGCCTGCAGAGAGGTTGCTGGAGGGCACAGAAGCAGAACCATTTCCAGCTCTCAGATCTCCTTTGCCCTAAAACACCTCTGTCAGTTGAAGTGGCACAGATGCAGAGCTCTGCACCACAAAGCCCTGCATCTCCTCACATGCTGATGAGACAAACAGCTGCTCAGCTACAGCAAGTGGCTCGGGAAAAATCAAGAGGTAACTTCTGATGAAAAGCTGCAGAGGCTGCTTAAAGCTCTAAGGCTTTTTGCAGCGTTCCCATCCTTGCAGATGTGACTAATAATGCTGCCACCAGCCTCATGCACACGCCTGGAAGTGTCACCAGCAAGCTTCAGCTGGCAAATTATCCAACTGAAGGATGGGATTGTCACCACACTCACCAGGCAAGCCTGGTACAACTCAAAACCAACTCCTGGCTCGTGTGTGATATCCATGCTGAGTGAAGGACTGCTTTACAGAGGCACCAGGGGCAGAAGCAGAAGGGATTAGCTATGTCCTTGCTTGTCCTTAGCCCCTGCAGAGTGCTCCAGCATTTAGCAGCACCGGTAGCAGCCAGCCAGCAGGGCACTGAGGCAGAGCTGCTGGCTGAGGGCAGCACCACACACACGAGCTGAAGCTGCCATCTAGTGCTTGCTCTGCAGTGCAGGCAGAGCAGCGCTGAGCAGCAGTGAAGGGCAGGAAAAGATGCAGCAAATGGTTTTCCCTTTGGCCTGGGGCAAGCAGGAGGATTGGCAGTGCCAGAATGACTCAGGGGCAACAGACACTTTGCTGCTTCATTCTTGTGAAGGAGGACAGCACTGTGCTGCAAGCAGCTCTCATAAAACACAAATAGGAGAGACAGACACAGTACAAACAGCTCTAATCTAGCCCCAGAGCTCTCAGAGGATGCTCCAAGGAAAGCATCAAGCCAGTCTGGAGAGAGAAGGCAAACTCCTGGCTCACCATGCCCACCTCTTCCTCCTGTGAGGATGTTCCCTGGGCTCCTGTCACCCCCCAGGCACAGCTGCTCATCACTCACCTCTCCATGGGACCTGCTGGCAGAGGAACTCTGCACAGATCTGCTGAGAGGAAGGGCAGGTCCTGCTTGAAAGGGATGGGGGGGAGCTAAGAGGGCACTGCAAGCACTCAGTGTCCTGCCACAAGGAAACCTGAGCCAGCCACAGCCTCAAGGTAGACATTCTGGGGAAAGACAGGCCAATGCACACACTCCTAAAGGACTGGTCTGCTTCCACAAATTTATTGAGATGGAGAATATTTCATAGAAAAAACAATCCTGGAGCCTCCTCAGAAGAGGAGCATACAACAGGGACCAGCAGGATGCACACAGACAGAGCAGACACTGCTCACCCACAGCTCCTGCCTCATCGTGCCACATCCAACCTCAGACCCTTGAGACACAGAAGCCACCAACAGCCAGACCCAAAATGTGCTTAGGAAGGGTGTGGATATTCCTTGTCCTCTTAAGCAGCCTTAGAAAGAAGAGCTCCCAGTCAGAGAGGACTGTCTGGCAGATCTAGATCCCAGGAAAGGAACATCAAAGCCATTTAGGAAGCCTTGCAGGGAGAAAGAGGTATCCTAGGAGTTGAAGTGAGGAGTTTTGGTGGCTTCTGAAGTGTGGAATGAATGTTGAGGACTAGAACACTGACAAAACAAGAACCCTGCCACTGCAGAGCTGCCATGCTGGGATGTCAGAGGAGTGCTGCTACCCCTGCAGCTCCAGCAACCTCTGGCGTGTTTCCAGAACAATCTCCTCCATCACTTCTGGTTTGAGAATGTCCTTGATCTGCAGTGGAAAGAAGAGTAACAGTGGCACCAAAATGCAACTATTGTCCACTCTGGGGTGGACAAGGTCCCTGGCACACAATGAGGAGCAGAAAGTATGTTTAAAAGCTTGTGGTCCAACAAGACTATCATGGCAAAGTCAGCTTTGCACTGCACTCTCACACAACCCCCATTTAATGCTGTTCTCACAGGGACCAGAGAGGGTCCATCATCCCAGCAAGGGGATTTCTCTTTCTCTTGTCCAGAAATGGAACTGTTTCTCTCCAGGAACAGTTCAGCTTTGCCAGAGGCAGAACCCTTCAGACTTGCCCTGAAATGTGCAAGGCAGTGGCAAAGTTCCTATCCTCACTTAACTGCAGCAGCTGCTGCAGGCCTCCCCCCCCTGCCCAGGGGGTGCAGTGCAGTGAACAGCACTGGCTCTGTACCTGGTGAGGAAGGGATGCTTCATAGCAGTAGAGGATGCTGGTGTCAAAGAGCATCAGCTGCTGAGTGACCAGAGCCACGATGCAGTTCCGCAGCCGCGAGATCACCTCCCGCTCAGACAGGGGCACAGGCTGAGTAGAGGCACAGCAACAGGGGGCAAGAGACAGGGAAAGAAATGTAAGGCTACCCTAAAAAATGTCTGCCATCCACCTAACACCAACTCCGGAAAGCCTTGGGCTAGTCCCATGCCTTCGACTCCATCGAAACATCACTGGCAGGAGAAGGTTCCTCCTGCCTGAAGCCTCACCTCCAGGTTGGTGCTGAAGCCTCCTGCCTCCTCATCTTTGTGCTCTGGGGTTGGGTAGATCCAGATGAAGCCATTGTTGCCAAGGATCACAGATGCACCACAGGGCAAGTCATGGAAGTGAGTCTTCTGGCGTTTGACCAGGGAGGGTGAGACCTGAACCAGCACACCCTGGCCAAGCTGAGGAGGAGAGCACATCAGGTCCCTGACATGCATTTCACTCCTGCTCTAGGAAGCAGTCAATTGAGCACCTTTTCCTGGGAAACCCTGCCTAGAAAACCTGCCTAACCTCTGGGAGTACTGGGAGGATTAGCTACTGCCTGTGCAGCCTTTGAAGGTGAATACTCTAAGTGCTTAACACAGATCTTGATGGTAACTACACATCAGCCATCCCTGCAGAAAAAGGAGGAGAGAGAGGCTCCATGTAGCAGAACACTTTTCCTCTTAATCCAGTCACTGTCCTTCACCCTTTGTGCAGTCAGCACACTTCACTGCCCTTGCTCTGGTAATCCCAGACTGCAGCCTCTGCTCCAACAGCCCCTTGGCTCAAAACCAGATACATGCCAGCTGTGGAAAGCCTAAACAGAGCCCTGGAGAGAGAAACAAGTCACAGGGGCAATGGCCTGCAGAAGAGGGCCATGAAGTTACAGCCAGAAGGGGTTTTTTCCTCCCCAGGTTTAATTTGCAAGAGGCTAGTGAGGAAAACAGGACTTGCTCTAAGTGTGGACAGGGAGAGCAGCATTCCCTCTGCAGGAGTGGGTTATAACAATCAGAGCTTGCTTTTGATTACAAACCCTCCAAAATGCTTACACAAGCCAGCTGGAGCAGGATTAGGCCAAGGCTCCAGTGCTTAGGAAAGAACTTACCTTCCCATACTTGAGACTGCGGGTGTGCAGTGATACAGCCCCATCAGAAAATATAGACTGCACCTCTGCCTGCCAGGGTCACTTAAGGAAACAAGGTCCCCAAGAGCTGGCTGCCCCCAGCAGACAGCTCTCACTCCCAGCCAGGCTCACTGAGCTCTGCCTCTTCTCCCCACAGCCCTGGCTCTCCTGTCCATGTGAAGGATACACTGATGAGGTCCCCTTCCTGCAGGTAGTCCCTCATTGCAAGCTCATCTTCTGCTGATCTCCTTCTCTGAAATGCACAATGCAGGAAAACTTAAGTGTAGCTCAGAAGGAGGAAACATCAGTTCACATGCCTGGAATGTGGAGGGAGGGACTGTAGGATGCCATGCAAAAGGCAGTCTAGTCACTAAAGGAACATCAGAGAACCATAAAATGCTTTGGGTTGGAAGGGACCAGGCACACTTTTAGACCATTGAAGTGTTTATGCCCAAGTAATGCTGAGAGTCAAAGAGAGTTAACTTTCTGATTGTGCTGTGGAATCAGAAGACAACAGGGCTCTGTCACTGCTCTGCCTCCTCTACACTCACCAGTTCCCCACCAGGGAGATTCATAGATGACAGCAGCAGGACTGAATCTAGCCTGGAATTCGTTTCCACTTTCCATCGCTTCTGCTGCACCTAGAGAAGGAAAAGAACCTGCTGACAGACACTCACAAACTGACCAGAAGCTCTTTTGTGGAGCAGGAGGTCCTGCAGCCAGCCCAGCCTGCAGGAGGAAGCAGCTCTGCTGACTACCTGCAGCCTCCTCTCCTGTAAAACTCAGGTGCTCACAGTGCTTCTGAGCAGGGACATTAATGTGCTCATCAGGAGCACTCTGGGGTGGACTGAGACAGGTCAGCCTGGCAGCTGGCCACATCATCACAAATGGGACTTTACCTCTGTTATCCTCCCGACCACGATATCACCAACCTCGCCGTTGTACCTGGGAGCAGCACAGAGAGAGAGTTACCCACCACAGAGTCACTAAGGGGGGAGAAGACCTCTAAGATCATCAGATCTAACCATTGACCCAACACTGCCATGCCACTAAGCCATGTCTCTCAGCACCACACCTCCAGGGCTTTTCAACCCCTCCAGGGATGGTGACTCCAGCACTGCCCTGGGCAGCCTGGGGCAGGGACTGACAACCCTTGCAGGGAAAAAATTGCTCCTGATGTCCAACCCAAACCTCCCCTGCTGCAGCTTGAGGCCATTTCCTCTTCTCCTATTGCTTGTTCCCCGGGAGAAAAGACCAACCCCTACCTCACTCCAACCTCCTCTCAGGGAGCTGTAGAGAGAGCTAAGGTCTCCCCTGAGTCTCCTCTGCTCCAGCCTAACCAAGCCCAGTGCCCTCAGCTGCTCCTCAGCACGCTTGTGCTCCAGAAGCACACCCCGCTGGCTTCACACAGGGAGAAGGAGGCCATGCTCACCTTGTCTTCAGCGCTTTGACGCACACCAGCTTGTTCACCCTCTCCACGGCGCCGGCCACCGAGGCGATGAGCTTCTCGTCTTCCACGTAGGTGCCGTGGCCTCTGCGGGGAACGAGCGGCCACCTGACGAGAGCCCGAAGCAGGCCGGACCCGCGCCCCCCGCGCCGGCGCCTCCCCTACCTCATGTAACCCGTGTCCGTGGTGATTGTGTCTCCCGGAGCCACCAGGTGCTTCTCGCCGCCTCGGGGCACGCTGGCTCCCATCAGCTTGCTAGGCACCGGCAGCCTCATGCTGATCGCTGCCATCTTGAAAGCGGGCGGTACGGCGCAAGCGGTCACGTGCACATGCGCCTTCCGGCCGCCATGCTAGCTCCTGGCGGGAGCGCTGGCGCCGCCATCTTGAGTGAGGCTGAGGGGCACCCGCGCCTGCGCTCAGCCCTTCTCCTTCAGACCTGCCTTTTCAAAGGCTTTTATTTCCCCAAAGCTGATCTGTCCTCCTCCCAGCTGCACTCTTTGGTCCAAAAGATGATGCTCCATCTCCTTACTCACCTTGTGCTGGTCTAAACATCCATTCAGCCCAAGCACAACAGCCTCCCCCTCCCCAGAATGTGACCTTACTCTGGTTGTAGGATATGAGAGCAACGAAACTCACACCACGAGGAGATTTGACGTGTAAATGTAAGACCACCTTGCTGTAATGAGGTGGATATAGACCTAGACACGCACAGGTGGACTTGGGTGATGAAATGACCAGAAAGCAATCAGCTATTGCAGCATCTTAGTTACCTTGCTGTATCTCAGACCCCTCTGATTCCGAAGGGGTGCTAGCTTTACCCATCCCATCCCAGCTGAAACATGACCATTATTTCATGGAAGATAGCAACAGCTGTGGTTATCTTTGGCTTCAAGTAGCAACTATACACATGGAGACAGGGAGGTACCAGACCAGCTAACACCACCCACTCCTGCATCCATCCCTCCGCTTTCAGACCTGCAAAAGGGCTTTTTCCTCGCCCAAATCTGATCTTTCCTCTTCTCAGCTGCACTCTTTGGTCCACCAGATGATGCTACATCTCCTTATTCCCCTCCTGCTACACTAAACATCCCCTCATCCCAAGCACAGCATCCTGCCCCCAGCACACAGCTCAATGAACTTCTCCGTGCCATCCACCTTCTAAATGATAAATGCTCCAAGGGATTCTTTATTTAGAATACAAGAGAGAGGTACAAATGTATTTACACTGTGTCCATATACAATCAAATAATATAGAATATCAAAGTTCTGTAAATAATGTTTACATATATATTTACAAAGTTAAAGTGACCGTTGTTTGTTTCTTTTTTTCTTCTGGAAGTCAAACACAGCTTGTGAGAACTTTATACATCTTAGACTTATTAATATTAGAATACCTTCTTTGAAGCTTTATGGTACAGAGCCCTCCTCTTGCTGTGTGGCAGGACTCCAGAGGGCAGAGCTGGCCCAGGGACTGGCCTTGTCTGTCCCCAGAGGGCAGTAAGAGCTGAAATGTTCCCTCACAGCCATGAGGAGTGCTGCTGCTGGGGCTGGAGCTCAGAGTCCCTCGCCAAAGTTGCCTGTGGATGAGCATTTCCAGCTGGCACTTTGAGCTCAGGCTGTCCCCTCTGCCCACAGCATTGCTCAGAGCTGTTGGGCAAACCCCAACGTGCAGCTCGGGCTGGAGGAGGGCAGGCAAGAGGATCTGGGAGGGGGAAAAACATGACCATTTTCATACATATCCCAGGGAGGGATATGTATCCCTTGGGAAGAACCATCAGTGACAAATCTGCTGCTGGCAGAAACAGGGTGGCTGCAACAGGGCTGTGCCAGCCCTTCCACAGGGCTCATGTCTCTGCTCTGGAGCAGATGAGGAAGGCTAAGAGCAGTTTTTCTCTCCATCCAGTGCTCTGTCAAACCCAGACATGACCCACCCAGGCCCAGCAGATCCAGGCAGGAGGTCCCACTGTGACCCTTCACCCCTGTACTGGGTTGGGCTGAGATGGAGTTAATGTCCCCGTAGCAGTTTTCAGGAATGCTGTGCCTTGGCTTGAAGATAACCTGTGATGTTGTGACTGCTGCAAGGCTGGCACAGCACCAAAGGGATGGGGGGGACAAGATCTTGGGAGGGGACACAACCGAGACAGCTGACCCAAACTGACCCGAGGGCTATTCCATACCATAGGACATCTCCCCCTGCCAATCCCAGGGACCAGCTCCCAGCACCTTGCAGAGCTGGAATGGCTCCCTTCCCTCACCAAACACCCTGCCAAAAACACTCCAAATCCAAACCCAACCTCAGCCAGGTGTCACCATCCCTCCACAGCTCCCAACAGCTTGCAGAGCTGGAATGTCTCCCCTCCATCACTGAAGACACTCCAAACCCAACCTCAACCAGGTGACACCATCCCTCCACAGCTGCCAGCAGCTTGCAGAGCTGGAATGTCTCCCCTCCCTCACCGAAGACACTCCAAATCCAAACCTCCCTCAACCAGGTGACACCACAGAATCACAGAACCTTGCAGAGATGGAATGTCTCCCTCACCAAAGATACTCCAAATCCAAACCCCCCCTCAACCAGGTGACACCATCCCTCCACAGCTCCCAGCACCTCACAGAGCTGGAATGTGTTCCCTCCCTCACCAAAGACACTCCAAACCCAACATCATCCAGGTGACACAACCCCTCCACAGCTGCCAGCACCTCACAGAGCTGGAATGTGTTCCCTCCCTCACCAAAGACACTCCAAACCCAACATCATCCAGGTGACACAACCCCTCCACAGCTGCCAGCACCTCACAGAGCTGGAATGTGTCCCCTCCCTCACCAAAGACACTCCAAACCCCCCCTCAAGCCCAATCTCTGCAGTCCACAGCCCGCCACGCTGCCGCTCACAGCACCATGGTGGGGATGTGATGGGCGAGGGCAGCGGGATGGGGCACGGGCAGGGCGGGCGAGTGCGGCTGCAGCGCGGCATTGGGGGGCCGGTGGCGAGCGCTCTTCTGGTGCGCGCGCAGCCCCGCCAGCTGCGAGTAGGCGCTCTGGCACACCTGGCACTTGTAGGGCCGCTCGCCCGTGTGCAGCCGCACGTGGTTGCGCAGCGTGGACGACTGGCTGAAGCGGCGGTTGCAGAAGCGGCACACGAAAGGCTTGTCCAGCGTGTGGATGCGCATGTGCGAGCGCAGGTTGCTGCGCGAGTTGAAGCCGCGGTGGCAGATGACGCAGCGCATGCGGCCCGTGCTGCTGGCCCCGGCCTCCACCGCGTGGAAATCCTCTGGGGGATGACAGACAGGGAGGTCAGGGGTTGGCTTCCAGTAGCACACCAGCACAGAGTCTGGAAGGTTGGGACAGACCTCTAAGCTCATCAAGTCCAGCCATGCCTAGCACTGCCATGCCACTAAGCCATGGCTCTAAGGAGAGATTCTTGAGGAAAGACTGAGGGATCTGGGCCTGTTTAGTCTGGAAAAGAGGAGACTGAGGGGAGACCTCATCGCTCTCTATAACTACCTGAAGGGAGGTTGTAGAGAAGTGGGAATTGGTCTGTTCTCCCTAGTGGAGAGTGATAGGATGAGGGGAAATGGATGGAAACTGCACCAGGGGAGGTTCAGGTTAGATATTAGGAGGAATTTCTTTGCTGCAAGGGTTGTCAGCCATTGGAACAGGCTGCCCAGGGAGGTGCTTGAGTCCCCATCCCTGGAGGTGTTTAAGAGACAGGTAGATGTTGTGTTGGGGAGCATCATTTAGTGGGGTGATATGGCTAGGAAAAAGGCTGGACTCGATCTTCAAGGTCTCTTCCAGCTGGAACTGTTCTGTGATTCTATGGTTCTATGATTCTATAGATGTTTCTTCAACCCCTGCAGGGATGGTGACTCCAGCACCTCCCTGGGCCAAGACTCAATCCTTTTAGTGAAGAAATTCTTCCTTCTATCTAATCTAAACCTCTCCTGCTGCAACTTGAAGCCACTTCCTCTTGTCCTCTCACTCTTACCCCATCTCACTCCAAGCTCCTTGCAGGGAGCTGTAGAGAGAGCTAAGGTCTCCCCTGAGCCTCCTCTTCTCCACACTAACCAACCCCAGTGCCCTCAGCTGCTCCTCAGCACACTTGGGCTCCAGACCCTTCACTAGCCTTGTTGCCCTTCTCTGGACACACTGCAATGCCTCAGTGTCCTTCCTGTACTGAGCATCCCAAAACTGAACACAGAGCACACACACAGACTCTCAACTGCCCTAAAATAACCACCTCATGCCCCTCTCTGGCTGGGTCCCTGACCACTGAGAATGGCCACAAGCAGAGACCTTCATCCTGGGCAGAGCAGGATCCCAGGCTGGCACCTAGGGCTTTGGGATGGAGCTGGGAATATGCAAGGGCATTCAGGTATGCCCCTCTAAATGAGCACAAAAAGTGCTTTTCCCCATCCTGTGCTGCCAGCAGAGCTGGAGGAGATGAGGGCAGGAAGCCACAGCCACTCTGGCCTGGCCTCCAGCCTGGGCTCTGCTGCAGCAGGATGCTGTCCCTGCACTGGTCCCACCTTCTCCTCTTGCTCTTCTGAGCCCTGACCCAGCTCTCTCTGAGAAAGGAGTGGGGCTGAGGAACACACGAGGGGTCTGGCTCTGCACACAGCATCCCCCAGAAGTGCCCAGGAGCTCTGCTGCCTGCCCACTGAGGAGAGAGTCTCAGGGAACCATGGCAAGGGAAGAGGGAAAGCCCAGGAAGAGACAAGCCTCCTGAGATGGTGAATTTGGGGAAAGATCTGTTAAACACAGAGCAGGGATGCAGGCAGCTGCATCCACCTCGCAGTGGGTGAACAGAGAACAGGCAGGGATGCTGCACCCATGGCTGTTTCTGATGTTACCTACCATGTTTGTTCTTCTTCTGCTCTTCTTCCAGCCCTGGCACACCTGGGATGCCCAGGAAGGTGTTGTGGGAGTTCCCATACCACACCAGCAGCTCCTGATCTGGTGGAATCATCTAGAAAAAGAGACACAGACATGGATGTTGAGAGAGGTGGTGAACAGATCCCAGAGCATCCTCATCTGCTTGCTTCAGACCTACCCGTGACCATATCCCAACTCCCAGGAGATTCTCTGCCCTCTAGGACCTGCAGTTGTCCTCAGCATCCCCAGGGCAGGCACAGCCCAGGCTGCGGCAGAGGAGATGCTGCCACAGCTCAGCATCATCCACCACCAGCACAAACCTGCAGCAGGCTCTCCCCCAGGCAACACAACAGGCAAACAAGCAGCTACAGAGCACACAGATGGAGCTGAGGTCTCCACAGAGAAGGACCCAGAGGTCCTGCAGCTCCTGTTCCCCTGGAAGGAAGGCATTCCTTCCCTTGTTGTTCCCATTCTGTTCCTGAGTGCTGAGGCAGCCGCGAAACGCCCTCGGATGCTCCCGGCGTGTGCCAGCTGTGCCTGGGGAGATGGAAGCTCTGCCCTGCTTCAGCAATGCTAATAACTACATCCCTTCAGAATAAAATACATTGGTTTTCATTCCCTTTCGGGTCCCCAGTGTTAAAAACCTAATTTAGGAATGGGCAGATCCCATTGGAGAGGACAGCTTTAGCTTTCCGCACACAGAGGAGTCCAAGCAAAGCATCATGACACCCAGATCTGAACTCAGAGCCCCCCCAGCACTGAAACTCTGCTGGATTTTGAGCCCCTGAAAGCAATGGGCATTTTAACATCATATTTTTAAGTGTCTGTCTGCATAAAGAGCTCCCTGGGGCTGCAGAGCAGGAATTTGGGAGGCAGAGGAAGGTGATATCATTTTTCATCCCGAATTGATGCTGCTCCTCTGTGTCATTTTCTCTTAAGAGAAAAGAAGTCACTTTCAATACAAGCAAATAGATTATCACCCCAAAGCAATTTCAGTTGCCCCCCAGGACTTCAGCTCAAAGGCCAGACCTCCCTGCCCTCACTTGATTTTCCAGCAGCAGCAACTTGGAATTGCTGAGGAAGAGGATGGAGAAAGCAAACTAGCAAGTAAGGGCAGGAATGGGTGAAACACATGAAAATATTAAAGGCAAAGAGATAAAAGGCACCCTGAAAAATCTGCTTTTGTGGTGGGTGAGAAAGGATCCTGAGAGATGTTGCTCTGGAGGGATGATGCAGCAGAAGTGAATGCAGCTGGCAGTGGCTGCCAGGGAAGGGATGCAGGGTGACAGTGCCCATGCATGGACATGTGTGCTGCTAAGTGCAGCTCAGTGTTCACACATCCTGCCCAAGCCTGAGCCATTCCAGCAGGCCTCAGGATGATGCTGAGCTCTTGGTCCAGGAGGTGACAAAGCAGGAGTGGCGGGGAGTAGAGGCTCCAAGATGCTGCATTTGTGTGCCCATGGCTCTGCACTTGGGATTAGTGAGTGGAGAGAGAACCACAAAAGGAAAATGCTCTCTTGCCTTTCACCAGGGAGCAGGTTTGGGCTCTGTGTGTGTGCCTGCAGGCATGAGGGATTGGGAAGCTCAAGAAGATGCAGATCCTTGCCCTGTAATGTCTGCTCATCACCCAGCTCCTTGCACACTCCATGCTTCCCTTCCTTGCACTCTCACACGGGAAGCTCTGGCTCCTTCTGCTCCTCTCAGCACAGATGGCTCCACACTGACCCAGCAGCAGCACTGCCAGCTGAGCCCAGGGAGCACCCCAGAGCCTGAGAGCAGGCACCCCTCATCCCCACTGTCACCTTCCTCTCGCTCAGGGTTCAGCACTCCCAACATTTCACCTGTGCTGCGGGAATTCAACTCATCCTGCTCCAGCCCTGGCAGCAAGGCTGGGGATTGACTGTAGGAGGTCTCCCCTGCCCCATCCTGCTGCGTGGCATCTCTACACAGCTCTGCTCCCAACCACACCAGAGCTACCTGGAGCTCCTGTGCTGCTCTGCAGGATGCAAGCACAGCAATAGCAAGCAATTCCTCTGCTGCCAGCGCAGGCACAGCTGCCCACGAGCACACCAGCTCCACCCAGGTCCAGCTGAAGCCTACGGAGAGCAGCCCAGGATGGGAAGCAGCACAGAAGCACTTGGGGCTCATGTGCTGAGCAGTGGGAGAGGCAGAGCCCTGACAGGAACCCTGCAGCAGGAGAAAATTCCTTTTCTCTTCTTACCCACCCACTGCGGCAAACCCAACCCCAGCGCTGAGGCTGCCTCGGGGCAGCACTGAGCCGTGCTCCTGGGCCAGGGAGCATCCAAGAATCTACCTGCTCCTCTCCAAGCCAGCACAGAAGCTTGAGGCAGAGATCTACTAGCACCACACCCTGACCACCCTGCAGCTCCCTGCCTGGACCTCTGCCCATTCTGCAGCCCCCAGACCCCTGCCCATTCTACAGCCCTCATCCTCCTCACACTCCTTTTCCAGCCAGAGCCACTGGTGACCCAGGAGTAGGCTGTACAGAGCCAGGCACAGCCTGCCCTCAGCACCTGGGTTTTTACAGGCTCCCTCTCCAAATATTCCCCTGCTATAGAGAAGAAATCCCATTTATCAGCAGAACATCAGCACCCTGCTCCTGCCCAGATCCCAATCTGGCCACGACGGCAGCTCTTCTTGTGCTTTATATCCCCAAACAAGTTTAGGCAGCATTTGCTCTCCCTCTGCTCAGCACACATCAACCCACAACAAGCCTGCTGAAAGGGGACAGAGAGAAGAAGGACCCTTTGCTTCTGCCTGAAGCCCATCCCATGGCCATTCCCAGCTGATTTTGCTGCCAGAGATGGCAAAGTCACCCTGTGCTCCCACAAACAGCCCAAAAAACACAGAATGGTCTGCAGGGTGGGGGACCCAGCACGCTGCTCCCTGCCCCTCTTACCTCGATGGCCTTGTAGAAGATGCTGTTGCCAATCTGGACCACCTCCAGGTTCTGCTCCTGCTCGTTGCGGGCACACTTGATGTAGGTCATCCAGCTGCGGTGATCCTCCTGGCTCGCGTCGATGAAGTAGCGCACTGTGCCGTCCTCGTTGAAGACCTGCCAGGGGCAGAGAGCACCTGGCACTGATGCTGCTGCCCACAAGGGACTGAGCTCCTCCACCTCCTGCCTCTGGGATAAAGGCTTTGGCCAGGGACAAGCTCAAAGCCAGGAGAGCTTGGGGGTTGAGAGCAGGAGCTGCCTGAACCCTTCCTGCTCGTGGTTCTGGACCAGGCATCCGCAGCAGCGCTGGAGAAGGATGCTCTGCTCTCCCTGGGTGGGCCCTGCTGGCCCAGGGCCACCCTGATAAACCAGCTCCTTGCCTCCATCCTTCTTCTCAGCAGAGCCCCACCAGGAGCTCAGCTGCCCTCGGAGCAGGAGCATCCCTGGGTGGAAGGGGAGGGTGGCAGGTAAGGTATTAGGCACAGAAGTATAAATAATAGCAAAGAATGATGTAAATGTGCAAATCTGACACTCAGTAAGACAAAACAAAACGAGGAAAACCTCCTCTGCTAGCTGAGACCCTAATGTGTGATGTCCTGGCAGCTCAGATCTCCCCAGACTCCACAGCTTCCCACGGGAGTAACCACATCGGGGCTGGGACAAAGCATGGGAGGAAGCAGAGCTGCTGTCACCCCCCCGTGCAGGGCAGGATGTGATGCTGCTGGGTGGGACACGAGCAAGAGCATTTTGGGGCTCCTCCGAGAGCTGGCTGCACCCCGAGGGCTGATCCCAAGGGTCTCCTAACCCCACCTGCCCTCGAGGTAGCCAGATCGTCGCGTGGATGGGGAAACTGAGGCACGGGGAGAGTGCCCGAGGGCACATAAGCTCAGGACAAAGCCTCCGTGCCTCTCCCCGGGTGAGCTGAGCTGGGGGTAGGGGCTGGGGGTTCGTTACCTCCCACATGAGGTTGTTGTTCTTGCACAGGTCCACATGCTCCGGAGAGATGACCCTGCCCGTGAAGGGTCCCATCTCGGTGCCAGCCTTGATCCAGGTCTTGGAGAAGATGCCGAGTCCTTCCCCGGGGATGGAGCTTTGGGCGATGATCACTTCCGACGGCAGCACCAGGCTGGACAACTTCTGCACCTCTGCGGGAGGGGAGAAAGGGCTCGGAAAAGGGACTAACAGCCTCCCCCCTGCTCCCCGGGGGAAGGAGCGGGGTGCCCGGGCAGGGGCAGCGGGGGACAGAGCCCAAATCCCGGGAATGAGCC
>VWZO01005717.1:205946-252863 GCA_013396975.1 Bucco capensis | reverse complement strand
GGATGGATGGATGGAGGGAGGGAGGGAGGGACAGGGTGAGAGCACAAACGCAAATACATAATACATATATGCACACACATTTATCCATACGTATATACATTTACACACACACATATATGTACACATAGGCGCATTTACACACACACACACATATATATATACACANTGTTAAAGTGATCTGCATTCATTAAACTCAACTAGAAAGAAATTGCTAATTCTAAATTCATTAGTCCTTTAGGAATGCTGTAGCGGTACATTGTGCCTGAATGGGGCGAGGGCTTGTTTAAAAGGGCCCAGGAATTCCTCTTACAAAATGGGGAGATGAGATGGTTGACATATCGTGAATGGAAATGGAATTAGCCTTCATGGTAAATTAAGAGAGGAACAGAAATCCGAGAGGGGGAAAAGGGAGCCGGGACAGCCCCGGCGATGCCGGAGCGAGAGAAAAGAGATTGTCCCGGGCGGTGAATGCGGGAAGCCCCCCAGCCCACATCCCCCCCCTTCCCCTGGACCCCTCCCCAGCCCACGGTTTAAGTGGGAACTTTCTCAGGTCAAGCCCAAGTTAACCAAATGAATTTAAAGCTCTTTTCCCCCAGTCAACTGCTATTACACGCCTGGGGAGAGCTGGGCGCCGGCAGCCGCAACCCGCACCGGGCAGCGAGAGCCCGAACCGGGGAGGATGGAGGGGGTCTGGGTCTGGGGATGTCCAGGGGATCTGGGGAGAGAGGGTTCAGAGGGGTCCGGTACCGCCACTCACCTCCGGAGAAGGACTGAGCCAGGACCTCTGCCGTGAAGGCAGTCTTGGGGCTGCTCTTCTCCTCGAAGAGCTGCTCGNCACACATATATATATACACACACACATACACAAACACAGAGACACCAGCTCAGCATCCCCCAGCCCAAAGCCAGACCTGAGCACCTGCCCCTGGCCAGGACAGAAAAAAGCCACGAAAGGGCAGGAAGGGCCCCGCCGGTGCCCCACGGAGCCGCCGCACCCTCGGGCACGGTCCCGCTCCCCTCCCGGCCCCCGTCACCGTTTTAAGCTTAAAACTCGGCACTTTGGGGCCGCTGCGCTCTACAACGAAATCCGCGGCCCCGTGCCCACCAGCCCTCGCTGCTCGTCGCCTTTGGGCTCCTGTGGCCCCGGGGAAACGAGCCGAAGCTCGCCGGAGGGCTCCGATTCCCTGCACCCCGGTCCGGGGAAGGTCGGTACCGGCAGCCCCGGGAGAAGTCGATGCTGTCCTCACCCCCAAAAGCTGCGAGGATCTTCAAGCACAGAGCCCCAGGGCCAGTCCCCACTTGCACCCAGGGCCAGGCTAGCCCAGGCGGTAACCTCCAGCCTGGCCAGTCCCCAAACCCGCACCTCTGATGCATTTCCTCGGGGAAGAATCGGAAATTGTGCCCCCGGGTGAAGGGATCGCGGAGTGGATCCCACAATAGCAAGCGTGTGTGCCCCCCCCAGGGCCGGACCCCCACCCCGAGAGAGCGTGCAGCATCTCTAGAGCTCTGCAGCCGCAGCATCCCGATCTCCACACCCGAATCCGTTCCACCAGCCAGTCACGGTGCAAACGACACCCCCGGAGCCTCCCAGGCACCCCCCAACTACCCCTGCCTTCCCCAGGGGAGGTGATACCCGAGCTGTCCCCACAAACTCCCTCGGGGCCAGCAGCTTTGCCTGCTCAGCAAAGGGTTAATCTTTCCTGGATTTAAACCCAGTCCTGCTGTGTCGGAGCTTAGAGCCTTCTCCTCAGCCTTGGTCTTTTGATTTTCATGGGGACGAGGGGCTGTAAGGGGCTGGGGGGGGAAGGAAGGATGGGCCCCCAAATTCCTCAAGCACTCCAGGACTGGCTCCTGTCCCCCCAAACCCCACCGGATAGCCCTGCTGGGTCCCAGCCCTGCCCAGAGAAGGAGCTGGGACATAGCCAGACCCCCAGCCCACCCTCCGGGGGGGTCTTTATAGGCTTTCCCCCTTGGCAGGGGCTGCCTGGCGAAAACGCTGTCACAGCTCAGGTGTAATTATTTCTATTACCCACTCAGGAAGAGGCACAAATGTCAGCAATCAACCCCAAAATCAACCCAATCCTGCGGGTGCTGAGGGGATTTGCCCGGAGAGAGACAGCTCTGTTCAGTAAAGGGAAGATGAATAACCTGCTAGGTTTGGGGTTAATATTCGGGGGGGAAGAAAATCAGTTTATTTTGGTTTTTGTTTGTTTGTTTGTTTTCCCGGTCTTGGGCTCTAAGGCAAAATGCCTCTTTCAGCTTCGCTAAATCTAACGCATCAGGTGGAAATCATTCCTCACGCACATCTTCCTCCGGTCGCACACATCAACCCTCGAGATATCCCGGGACAAAAATAACATAGATGCTCTAAAACCCCCCCTGTTGCTCCGCTCCTTGCTCCGGGGGAGCTCGGGAAGGAGGAGAGCGATGGAAAAAGATGGGGAGAGAAAAAAAAAAACCAACACCCAAATCCTTCCATTTTCTGTGGTTTTAAATCTCCCCAGCTGTTTCCCAAAGCTTCTTGCCGGTGCTAGGAAGGTGCTTTGGTCTATATGTGTGTGTGTGTGTGTCCCCTTCCCCTCTTTCTTAATATCGCAGCTCCCTCCTTTTTACCATTTCAGAGGAAACAAGTTTAATATTCATGGCTGTTAATAGAGAAGAGCCATTATCGCCGCCCCATTGTCCCCAGCCCCGCACAATGCCGCTTGTATTTTCATGTGTATATTCCCAAAGTTCCTTCTGAGCGTTTAGTGAGCACTTTAATATTCATGGGTGTTAATAGAGAAGCCCTCAGTATATTGGCATATTGTTGGGAGGTGTACATATTGGTCTGACTTTGAATAGCCACAGTCCTCTTTTCTTTTGCTCTGTTTTGCAGGGTTGATGGGCCAGGAGTAAATGGGCATTTTTTTCCCCCTCCCCTCGTCTCCCCCTTACAGAGAGAACATCTTTATTCCAGTCCCAGACTTTCTGGTTTCCCATTCAGGACCCTCAGAAATAATGTCAGGCAGAAGAAAAGTGGAGCAAATCAATCTTTCATGGTCTTTTTGAGACCAATTTGACATCCATGGACTCTTCTTTTCTTTCACAGCCTACAAGGGGATGGTCAGGATCTGGACAAGGTTGGGGTCTGATGAGGGGAGACATGGGATCATAATGCAGCAAAGAGAGAAAAGAAAAGCAAAACAAGAAAAGATTGCAGGGATGGGGTGATGGAGGAAAAATGAGGGTGAATGACAGTGCAAGAAAGGAGATTAGAGCCCAGCAGCTGCTTTTTGGGGGGCGGGGGGGGAGGGGGGGGAGCTCTCTCCCCTCTTCCAGCCCTTCCCATGAATAGGATTTGAACAGAGCCGAGATTGATTTATAGTTATTGCAGTTGAACATTTATTGCTCTTAAAGAGTGGCGGGGAGAAAAGAGAGAAAAGGAGCTTGAAAAGCCCCTTTCTGTATTAAAGAGGTATCAAATGAAGACTGCTGAGATAATATACAGTGGCCAATGGGAATTTGATTTGCTTTAAAATTTAACTCTTGTGGGGCCGCCGCGGAGGGAGGATGGGGACGGGGAAGGGGATGGGATAGGGATGGGATAGGGATGGGAACGGGGAAGGAGGTGGGAATGGGGTTAGGGAACGGGGTTAGGGAATGGGATGGACGTGGGAATGGAGAAGCGGCTGGAGATGGAAATGGGGAAGGAGATGAGGATGGGGGTGGGACAGGGATGGGAATAGGGATGGGATGGAGATGGGAATAGCCCGGGAGGTGCCGGGCACCCGAACACTCAACATTCGTTTCTCTACGGCTGCAAACTGTCCTGTTTCACAGCAAAACCTTCCCGTGCGCGGTCGCAGCCGCGGAATTAGCTTTATTCTTTCTGCCTTATTTCGATTTGGTTTATTTTTTTTCTGTAGGGAAAGCGCAAGCAGGTGGGATGCCGAGCTGCAAAACCCCCGGCGCGGGGAAGAGCTCTTTTCGGAGCTGACTTTTGCTGCCCTAGCCGCGGAGCTTTCTCCTCGCCGGCAGCAGAAACGCGATCGCAGCAGAGTCCCTCCGGGCGCAGAAAGGAGCCCATTGTTCAGTGGGGAGAAATACATTTTTAGCGGTGATTGAAAGCTCTCCTCTCGTTTGAACTCGAGAAGAAAGTCCCTGCCAGGGAAGAGCATCCCCCCTCCCTCTGCCCCAACATCTGTTTGGAGCAATCCAGGCTCTAGGGCAGAGAGCTCTGCCCCCTCCCAAAGTCATTAAAAAGATATTAGTTGAGCTGAGAAAAGTCCAGCGCAGCCTCACGATCCGGGATGGGGTGTATGAAGGGGATAAGTGTCATTAACAGAGATTTGGGATTTGCTAACACCAGGTGAAGGGACCCAAAGCAAAGCTCTAGGTCCCCAGCCCACCCGCTGCTCCCCCGGAGCCTTGAGCAGGGCTGACACAGCCGGGGAGAGCTGAGCTGCTCCAGCCATATCCCCTCAGCTCCACAGGCTGGGAATGCCCCGGGAGTCAGGGCAAAGCGGGACATCGCATCCCTGCGGCCGGGGCAGGAGGAATCATTGGAGCAGGAGCTGGGGCAAGAGATAGGGCAGGAGGGATCGTTAGAGCTGGAGCTGGGGCAGGAGGGATCGTTAGAGCAGGAGCTGGGGCAGGAGGGATCATCGCATCCCTGCGGCTGGGGCAAGAGATAGGGCAAGAGGGATCGCTGGGGCAGGAAGGATCATTGCAGCAGGAGCTGGGCTACGATGGATCATCGCATCCCTGCAGCTGGGGCAGGAGCTGGGGCAGGAGCTGGGGCAGGAGGGATCATCGCATCCCCGCTGCTGGGGCGAGAGATAAGGGCAGGAGGGATCGCTGGAGCAGGAGGGATCATCGCATCCCCGCGGCTGCCGCAGGAACCAGGCGCCTCCGAAGTTGCTAAATGTGTCATTTATTAAAGCATTCAGGAGCAGGCTTTTCTTTGGCGTTTGCTTGCAAACTCACAAAGGCCGAGCTGCTGTTTGGGGGTCTTTTCTGATGGAAAAAGGGCTGGGAGACCCCCGGCACAAAAGAAATGCTGGCAGTGCTTTCAATGGGCAGGACTCAATGAGGGGGACCCTGCGCTGCGGGCGGGGGCGAGGGGCCGCCCGGTGCTGCCTGAAAGGCAGCCCTGAATGTACGGGGGAGATCGGCGTTTATTTGCTGGGATCACATTTAATTAGCTTAGTACAACCCTTGAAAGACAAAGGGACCTCAATCTGGATCCAATCTGAAGCTCGTTTGGAGAGCGAGGGCTCCTGGAAAAGTCAAAAGAGAGAAAGGAGAAAGAAAGGGGAGGCTGGGAGAGAAAGGGGCTGGGGGCCCAGCCAGGTGACTGGCACGCGTGAAACAAGGGAGCCTTTTGGGCACAAGGCAGGGCTCAAAAGGGAGGGAGGAAAATAGCCTCTTCCTCAGGTTTTACCTACTTCAAGCCCCTGAAGGGGCTGGAGCTGAAAAGCCTCAATAGGGGCTAAGGAGGCTGCAAAGCAAACAGTGGAGCTGGAGAGGGGGCTCGGGCCCTGCCCCCGCAGCAGTTGGCAGCACTTGCTTATGGGAATGCACCAAATGTTACCTGCTCCCGGGAACGGAGCACCGGGCACGAGGGGTGGGGGAGGAGGGGATGCTTAGGGAGAGTCTGGGCTTCGAGGGGGAAGGGATGTGCTGGTCCCTATGTCATCCCTATAGGGTGATATCCCCCCCAGCATCTCCACCCACCCCTTTGGGGCCCTTGCAGCACCCCTGCCTCATCATTGGGGTCCTTCATCCGGTGCTGATGGGGCTGTGGGTGGCCTGGGGCACACAGGAGAGGTGCCCACGGGTGCACCCCTTGCTCTGGGGCAGCCTTCAGCATCCTCCAACCTGTTCACATGCAGGTAGGTGGCACAGAGGATGCTCTGCCACTTCCCCAGGGGAATAAAAGAGGAGAGTGACTGTCCTCAAAGTGCCACATCCAAAAGTGCCACATCCATGGGATGGAGCTGAAGGGACCCTCGTGCTCCTCCAAACCAGTGCCTGTCCATCCCTGCTCTGCTCCAAGGGGCAGGGAGCAGTGAGGAAGGCTCACGTTGTCTCTGAGTTGTGGCAGTGGGTGCCAGCAGCTCCGGGCCGGGGGTTTGGTGTGGTGAAGCTGTGACCCTCCTCGGGCAGGCAGCTCTGCAGCCCCTTCCGAGGCAGGCAGGCTGATTGCACTGCCTGGAGAAGGAGCTTTAGGGCATTATTTGCTTCCATTTCACTCTGCGGGAGGCCAGGGAGCCGAGCAGAGATGCTGAGTGCTCTCCTCTCAGCTCTCGCTCGCTTCCTTGCCTTTCTTTTTGTCCCCCTCCTTCCTTTTTTTCCTTTTTAAGTAGTATTTCCAGGATTATTTTGGTGAGGGGGTCACAGGGCACAGCAGCAAACAGAGGAGATAAAAACACCCCACCTTCTTGGCTCCATCCAACAGCTTCGTGGGGCTCAGGAGGCTTGTGAATGAAACACGATTGAGGCAAAGCCTGGCAGCAGCTCCTTGGCCACCTCTGTGCTGCTGTGGCTTGGCCAACAGGGCTAGTGGCACAGGGTGGGTGGAGGCCAGGGCCTGCTGAGGCAGCCCCAGCCCTGTCAGGCCCTCCCTGAGCTGCTGGGGAACACTGAGGGTGAAAGCTTCACAGTGGCTTTTCTGCCCAGGGCCAGGTGTGTGTTGGCTGCGAGCAGAAGAGGAGGCTCAGGCTCCTCGAAGCAGCTGGGTGCTGTGGGGCCAGGCACAGCCTCTGCTTGCTTGTCCTCCTCTCTGTGGTGCCTGCAGCCAGGCTGGATCCCAGAGGTGCTCCTCGCTGACATCTGGAGCAGGAGTGGCTGAGGGCAGAGCTGGGCTGCCCCTGTCTCTCTCTCTGCTCCCCACCCTGGCCATGCTGCTCCCACACCCAGGGGCTGGCTGCATGAGGACATGCAGGAGCCAAGCTCAGGGATGGCATCCAAAGCTGGGCACGACAAGGTGTCCCCCAGAGCTGGGCAGTGTACCCAGGCCAGGGGCTGAGGAGTGAGCCCAGGCAGGCTGGAGGGGGAAGCTGAGGGCAGGGATGGGTGCTGGCAGTGGGGCTGCCCCTCAGGGAGGTGATGCCAGCTCTGGGGCTGAGGAGTCCTGCTGCAGCTCCTGCCCTTTGCCAGCCCTATTCTCTCCAAAACAAACAGAGCTCTGGCCTCTGCCTGCCTGTGCTGTGACTCCTGGGCAGCCCACTTTAATATTGCCAGAGAATGGCCCAAGCCAGGAGCCCCCGTGGCCAGCCATGGCTCACACAAAGGGAAGGGACTGCCTAATCCCTCAGGCCTGTGGCACCTGCAGCCCAGCCTGGCCAGGATGAAAGGGGAGGGAGCTGGCCTCAGCTGAGATCACAGGCTTCCTGCAGCAGCCTTGAAATGGGATTTCCTCAAGTGATAAGGGGCAGGGTGGGAAGATAATCCAGGGGGGCAGTGGTGCTCTTGGTACCTGCCCCCATCTTAACCCCAGGGATGCTCTTTTGGGGTCACCTGCCTTGAACTTGGTGGCCCAGACTTGGAGAGAGGTGGGAGAGAAGAGCTGGCACCCTCTGTCCTGTTTTGGTTTATCCAGGGGTGGTTGGTTCCTTGCCCCCATCCCCTGCTGACTCAAGGATGGGGCTCAGTGCCCTCAGCTCTGGGGGCTGCTGCCTCCTGTCACCTAAAGACCAGGGAGCTGCAGCAATTCCAGCTCTATCCCACTCCTGTTTCTGCTGGCTTCCAGCCTGAAAAATGGTGGCAAATTCCCTTTGTGTCTTTTCCAACCCTAAGAGGGCAGAGACACTGCCACAGACACCTTGTCCTGCTGCTACTCACAGCAAATCCAGGGGAAAGCAACCCTCCAGAGCAGCAGGTGAAGGCTCCACACAGCAAACCACCCATCTGCTGCTTGACAGGCTAACACCAACAGCTTCATCAGCACAGGAACAAGGTGTCACCACCAGATCCCCATTCCTCACCCTGTGCCACCAGCCTACAAGCCCCAACAGCCCTGAGACCCCCCCTGAGACTGAGCTGAAGGCAAGGGGTCTGCAGGAGAAGCAGCAGCACAGGTAGGACCTGAGCAGCATCCGTGTCCTGTCACGTTCCCCACCACGAGCTCTCCCTCTGCCCACAGCTCCCTCCCAGCTTACTGTAAATACACTGGTGCTCTAATGCAATTAAATATTTAATACTTGGGGAAGGAAAAAAAAGTCCCAGGTCTGCTTGTCTCTTTCAATAAGCATTTCAGTCTAACTCTCAGTGGCTATCATGTGGTTTGCTCTCAAATCATGGGAAATGAAAGCAAGGATTTCAGACTCTCTTCAAGTCTCTTTCTCTGCTCCCAGAAGAGCCTTTGCCTGTCCAGACACATGGAATATTGAGCACAGGAGAGCACCAGGGTCATCAGGAACCCAATGAGGTGCTTTAGTGATGCTCTGTGTCAGGCTGCTGCTCAGAAATGGTTTGCAGCAGGATCACAGTGAATTTCTACTCAGAACTAAGTGTCTGTGCCTGAAGAGCAGAGCAGGTCCCACACAGCCCAGGGGGTCCTGTGGGACACAGACACCCTGCCCCTCCTGTGAAGGATCTGCTGCTGGATAGAAGTGTGATGGATTCATCCTGGAGGGAGCAAAGCTATCGTGTGCCTGAGCTGAGGCCTCAGGACAGGCATCTGCTCCAAGGAAGGAATGTGATGTGAGGTAGGAAAGAGCCAGAGCCAAGGAGCTGGAGAAGCTCTCACCATGACACTCACCTGGGCTGGCCTTGACCTGGGCTTCCTCCATCCCCAAAGGCAGTGATCCAGAGGCAGAGCATTGCCCAGCTGGAGGTCTCCTCCCAGGAGTGGTACCACCCAGGCACTGCTCCCCTGTGAGGAGGAAAAGGATGCCTTGTCCTCCCCAAAGCCCAAGCAAGGCTCCTGCATGGTGCCTTGGGCACCTGCCCTGCTCCTTGCAGTGCCCACTTTCTGCCCCAGGGCAGGTGAACCTCTCCCTGCCCCAAAACCTAACCCAGTCAGTGCTCAACCCAGTTCATTTGGGGATTAAACTTGCCTGGAGCTGAGCAGGAGACTCAGTTCCTCTGCTGGAGATCCCAGACTTGGCTTGAAGGCACCAGAGCAGCTTCTGGGCTGCACACATCCCTGCACCAGGAGACAGAAGGAGCTGCCTACAGCCTCTAGGAAGTCTTTCCATGAGCCCTAGGGTGGGATTCATCATCCCATCAACCCCCAGGACAGCCAGAGACCAGGCTGGGGCAGGGCAGGGACAGGGCTTGGAGGGTCACCAGCCCCTCGTGAGGTGCCAAGGTGATGTGTGTGCTGCCCCTGCCCCTCTGCAGCCCAGCAGAAGGCAGGCAGCAGGCTGAGGCTCCTGCAGCCCAACACGCAGCACTAATGCACAGCAAAGTGCTCAAGTTGGGAAGGCTTCAAGCAGGACAGCAGAGTGCTGCTGCAAGCCCAGCTTGGCAGGCACCATCTTAATGACAAGGCCAAATTTCCAAGGCTTGCAAAGTCCTTTCTGCTGCTGCCCCCCCCCCCCCCCCCCAACAAAAGCTTGCCTCAGAAGGAGAGATTTCCATAATAGATAGGAGGGGCAGCTCACTGGGGACACTCACTCATCTGTGCTTACAGATACATTTAAGAGCATGCATCCTCCCACCAGCCTGCCCCATTTACGACCATTGGCACAAGCTGGGATACTCAGTCTTCAATTAAGGGACACCTTAGGGTTCATTATCACACAATTGCTCCCTGTGAACCATGCCAAATGCTGTTTTGGCACAGAGCTTGGAAGATGAATTAGAAGGAAGTCTTCTCGGTAATGCCCGCTCCCAATTCCCATCAGCAGCCTTTATGCCCTCCTCCAGCCCTTTTTTTTCCCCCCTCTCCCTCTCTTTCCAAGTGGCTTTTACTCTCCCATCTTTCACTGTCTCTCTTGATTCTCTGGAGGTGTATTTAGAGATGCTCCACATCTCCTTTTCTTCCGGCTCTCAACATGCCTCCTGCTCCTGCCTCTGCAGATGGGATCCTCCCTCCCCTGGCAGCAGCTGCCTGGGGAGCACTGCCTGCAGCTCGCTGAGGCTACAAGAGCACAAAACTCAGGGGTTTACAAGAAAAAAGATCTCCAAAGGGCTTAGATCTATCCCCAAACTTGGCCTGGCTACAAGGCAGAGCTGCTGCTCTGTAACAAAGCCAAGGGATGGCAATAGCCATGTCCCCACACTTCCCTGGCTGCTGCAGTGATCCTGCCTGCAGCAACACAAGTTCTCTGAGGATTCAGCCCAGGAGCAGAGCTGCCTCCTCCAGAAGCACCAACACATTGCTGTGGCTGCAGCCTGGAATTCCAGCACCTTGACTGCGGGAATGCTCCGTGTCCTGGTGCCAGGAGCCACGTGGATGTGACAGAGGAGTTGCAAGTAGGCTGAAGGTGATCACTTCACCCTGCTGAGGCAGGGCTGCAGCATCCTGTCCCTCTGCCTTAGAGACTCTGCCATGGATCCTCCTGGCTGGAATTCCAGCACCTTAACTGTGGCAATGCTCAGTGTCCTGGTGCCCAGAGGCAGCTGGATGTGGCAGGAGCAGAGCTGCACTAGGAGGAAGGTTGGATGCTCACTGCTTGGGATGCTGGGCAGGCAGAGAGGGAGCAAAGCAGACAGGAGATAGCTTCAGCCACAAGACACCTTGTGGAAATTTTATTATATAGAGTGTAAAATGCAACTGTCAGTCAAATAAAAAGTACATTTTTTGTTGGTTTTTTTTTGTTGTTTTGTCTTTAAAACACCATGCTCAACATTATCCAATTGCTTTTTCTTTATAGTTAGACATTTCAAGCATAAGGAAAAAAAAATATAAGGAAAAGAACCCCAGAACAGTAACTTCAGTACATTTCCAAAGGGAATTAAAAAGGCAAGAAAAAATAGCTTCAATTCCATTTTTTTTCCTTTAAAAATACACTGTTATCTGTACAAGAAACACTACAGTAAACATTGGAAATCATAGCATCCCTTTTATTAAATCAAACTCCTTCAGCTCGTGCTGTGGTTAATACTAGATTCATTTCTCTCTCTAGGTCATTTGAACAAATATTAGATAAGAAAATATTTAAAAGAAATGGAAAAAAAAAAAAAAGCCAAAAAACCTCCAAAACCAAACCCACCTTGGAATTAAAAAATAGTTACTACCTTTTCTATGGTTTTTCTGTTCCACAGTGTTTGTTAAAGGTACTAATAGCAGATTCATTTTAATATTAAAAATAACAGTATTTATATTTCTGAGAGCAGAGGAAAAGGGTTGGGGTTGTTTTTTTTTTTACTTTTTTTTTGTTGTTTTCTTTCCTTTTTTTTTTTTATTTAAAACAAGCTTGGAGGTCTTAGATCCAGAAATGCAACTAACAAGAGAGACATGAAAACATGTGCTGCTAAAAAAAGGAACACATTTTTTTTTCTCCTTTATATTACCCTTTAGACTCTAGAAATGATACAAACCCTACAAAAAATGTCCCTCCCCACCCCTTGAGCTGCCTGAGAGCACAACAGCAACTGCCTCAGGACACAATTCACATCATTAATTACAAGGTTTCCCAAACAAATAGGCAATAAAAATCAAGAGGACAGCCAAGGTAGAAGAAATGAGCAGTAAAACATTGAATTCATTTACAGAGTTCAGAGTATTTAAATACTGTTTAGATTATTGGGTTNCAGCCACAAGACACCTTGTGGAAATTTTATTATATAGAGTGTAAAATGCAACTGTCAGTCAAATAAAAAGTACATTTTTTGTTGGTTTTTTTTTTGTTGTTTTGTCTTTAAAACACCATGCTCAACATTATCCAATTGCTTTTTCTTTATAGTTAGACATTTCAAGCATAAGGAAAAAAAAATATAAGGAAAAGAACCCCAGAACAGTAACTTCAGTACATTTCCAAAGGGAATTAAAAAGGCAAGAAAAAATAGCTTCAATTCCATTTTTTTTCCTTTAAAAATACACTGTTATCTGTACAAGAAACACTACAGTAAACATTGGAAATCATAGCATCCCTTTTATTAAATCAAACTCCTTCAGCTCGTGCTGTGGTTAATACTAGATTCATTTCTCTCTCTAGGTCATTTGAACAAATATTAGATAAGAAAATATTTAAAAGAAATGGAAAAAAAAAAAAAAGCCAAAAAACCTCCAAAACCAAACCCACCTTGGAATTAAAAAATAGTTACTACCTTTTCTATGGTTTTTCTGTTCCACAGTGTTTGTTAAAGGTACTAATAGCAGATTCATTTTAATATTAAAAATAACAGTATTTATATTTCTGAGAGCAGAGGAAAAGGGTTGGGGTTGTTTTTTTTTTTACTTTTTTTTTGTTGTTTTCTTTCCTTTTTTTTTTTTATTTAAAACAAGCTTGGAGGTCTTAGATCCAGAAATGCAACTAACAAGAGAGACATGAAAACATGTGCTGCTAAAAAAAGGAACACATTTTTTTTTCTCCTTTATATTACCCTTTAGACTCTAGAAATGATACAAACCCTACAAAAAATGTCCCTCCCCACCCCTTGAGCTGCCTGAGAGCACAACAGCAACTGCCTCAGGACACAATTCACATCATTAATTACAAGGTTTCCCAAACAAATAGGCAATAAAAATCAAGAGGACAACCAAGGTAGAAGAAATGAGCAGTAAAACATTGAATTCATTTACAGAGTTCAGAGTATTTAAATACTGTTTAGATTATTGGGTTTTTTTTGTTTCCCATTTAGGATTTGTTACATACCACCTAAGACTTCCAAGCCACTTTTCTGTTGCCACAGATAAAAAGAATTCCAAAGGAAAATGAAGCCAAAAAGCAACAAACACACACACAGAAAACCTCACGGGTTGAAATGTCACAGCTCGGGGTGCCTCTGGTGCCAATTCTCTGGCTTCTCTCCACAAAACACAATCCTGGAGCTTTTGTTTTATTGGTTTTTCTTACCAATTTGGAAACAAATCTTACCAGCATGTCCATGAGTTTAGTACATGACTACTTGTTCCTGATCCTTAGCCCAGTTCAGTTACAGATTATCCTAAGCCACTAGTGTTTCACAAACCGACAGGAAAGAAAAAGTCTTCATCGAAAGGTTGCAAATCTAGAAACCTCTGTTACAAAAAGGTTTGCTTCCACAATGATTCCAAGGGAAAAAAAAACAAACAAACAACCAAAAAAAAGAATTGCCACGAGGACCTTGTTCTACTGCTCCTAGAGAGAGAGAGAGAAGGGGAAAAAGGAGAAGTTACTCAGCAGAGCAAAGCCCTAGCACCACGAGTCCTCCTCCCCCGACAGCACTCTCCGAGCAGGATCAGCCCTCAGATGATGCTTCACGCTGCTGTGAGGAGATCTCTGCCCTAACATTCCCTGCCCCTGAGCTCTCTCCTTCCAGGAGCTCAGAATCCCTCTTCTCCTGAGGGCCAGCAATGAGGAGAACTCCCTTTTCCCACACTTGCAGGTGCCCCTTGGCCAGCACTGGCGGCAGTGCCGATCCCTGCGCCTAGCTCATCCCGCTCCACCTCGGCAGGGCTGGGAGCAGGGAGGCTGCAGCTGCCTGAGGATGCTGCTGGCTCCCTGCTCTGCCTGCAGCCAGAGCAGCTCCTGCTGCCAGGAGACAGTCTGACCCACAGAGGTGCAAGTGTGTGCTTTGCACAGAGTCATTGCTAACTACAAAGCTGCTTGCTCGGCACAGCCAGCGCTCGCCAACGCCCGATGGATCCGATTGGGATAAATCCACACTGGCTGACAGGGGAGGTCAGATTTTAACTTGCTGCCTGCTTAATTCCAACTCTTTTTTCACTGTTTTTCCTTGCAGGACAGGCTGCTCCCTCCCCAGGTGAGCACACAGCCCCTGTCCTACCATGAAGCTTCTACGAGTCAAGGCAAAGCCAGCACGCACAGTCCTGGGCTGCAGGATGTGCCCATGCTGTGCTACCTCCTTCATTCCTTTTACTCCCCAAACAGCCTGGGGCTTATAAGGAAAGGCTCCCAAGAGAAACAAACAACCTCCAAGTCCTCTCCCACAAAATCCTCACACTGGACAGAGAAATAAACCACTGATGTTGAGACAACACTTCTGTGATCGCTTCCTCAGCCACAACGTCTCTGCCTCCCCATGGGAACCCAACACAAGTCCCACACCAGGGCAAGGCCAACGTCCCCAATTCCCCAAGGAGAAGAGCCCAGGGGTTCAGGCAGAGGAATACAGACCTGGCTGTGGGCCTGAGCCTGCCCTAGTGTCTGCCCATAGTAGGCAGCCTGCTGTCTGTAATACTCTGCCCAAGCCATCGTGTAGTCCGGCTGCGAACTTGCCTGAGAAGCAGCACTGGCAGCATGACCTGGAGGAGGAGAAGGGAAAAGGGAGACATGAGCACTTCAGGAAGACCAAGCCCACCTTAGGATCTCCTTTGGGAAAGCCTGAAGAGGAGCCAGCTCCCTTGCAGCAGCTGCAGACACAGAAAAAGCAACACAGGCTCTGCTGTTTGGCTACCACAGGAGAGGCTCTGGGCTGGCTTGGGAGTGAGGAGCAGAGAGCAGGCAGGAAGCATGAGGAGAACATTGTGGGGGCTGCAGGACACCCCCTGACAGCCTGCACCCCACATCCTGGGCCCAAAGGCTCCAGCAGCACAGTGTCAAAAGCAAATCCAGCCATCAGCAGCATGTGCTTCTTTCCAGAGGAGAGAAAGCCAGGCCCATGGTTGCAGAACTCTCCTACCATCTCTCTTACAAGCCAGCTGCAGCTTTGTGCCCTTTGCTAGCTTCACTTCTGGTTGTGCTGAGGAGCACAGGCACCTAAGAGCTATGCAGAAAGCAGAGCCAGCTGCACACATCATCCAGGACACATTCCTAGCAGCCTCCAGGCTCATGCCCAGCACGAAGAGAAGCAATGGCAGTGCCTGCACTGCCCAGAGCTGTGCTCTTCAGCTGCCACTGAAGCACCAGGACACCTTGGATGCAGCTGGAGGCAGAGGCAGGATCCCCACCACGCTTCCCTCAGCCACAGCTAGAGCCAAGAGCCCTCCTGAGGCAACAAGCAGCATCCTGCAAGCTGCAGAGAGGCAGGAGCACTGAGCACCAGTCCCTGCACACAGCGATGCAGGAGAGCTCCTGCCAGCCCTGTGCTCCATGCACAACAGCCCAAGGAGGCTTTGAAGTGGGGGGAAGGGGAAATAATACACTGCAAGTGTGAAGTGGGTGGAGGGAAGAGGGCAGCAGAGTCCTGTCCAGGGGCATAAAAGCAGGTTAAAAGACTTGACCAACGCTCCCAGTCAGGACCTTTTCTGGCAGAGGTCAAGGCTGCCTCAACTGTCCACCTGCTAATGCCAACAAAGGACTTCCTTCAATGCCTTTTCTTCTGGGAGAATTACAGTGCACAGCAGGCTGAAAGGACACACAGCAAAATGCTTCCCCAGCCAGTTAATTTATCTAAGATGGGGGAAGTAATTAAAAGCTAAATACATGTGTAGGGGGTGGGGGTCTGCCACTCCTCCCATGAGGAGGGAACTCAAGAGTCTCCTGCTTGGAAAAAGCCCTCAGGCAGCTCTGTGACAGGCTAGTGGGGCTGGGGACAGACAGGCTGCAGCCTCAGGGATGGGATCCTGCACAAGACTGTCTCCAGATGAAAACTCCCGAGTGGAAAAGCAGGTATTTCCCTAGTTTCTTATGATAATCCTTCCAGGCCTAGGTGAACTCCAGCTGGCCTGCCTGGGTACCACTGCCATCTGCAGCAGAAGGAAGAGGTGAAGGCACAGCAGGATCCTGTCTGTCCTCTCTCCTTACCAAGAGACACAGTGTGCCAGCCAGGGGGAAGGGGGATTGGCAAGTGCTTGCTTGGAGCATCCTGGCAGAAGAGAGAGTAAGGCAGAAATGACTTTGCTGGTCACCAAGGACCAAGTTTGTAGGCAGAGAGAGCAGAAACAGGCAGCAAGCAGTGGAGTGCACAAGAGGCATCACAGTTTTCAATGGACTTGAGCTGATGGAGAGCTCAAACTCCACAACATGTCTCCAGCACATCTCTTCTGCTGTTTGCACATGAGCAGCCTCCTGGCTGAAGCTGTTCAGAGCAGAGGGAACACCAAGGCCCAGACACTTACTTGGGACTTGCTGTCCAGGCTGCTGCCACGTCTGGTAGGTACTGCCCCAGCCCTGGGTCATGAATGCCTGAGGACCACTGCAGGGGACAGAGAGGCACACTCTGAAGCACACAGTAACACACTGACCAGGCTGGGGGGGTGAAGGTGCAAGTGAGCAGCTTACTTTTGATGAGGTGTAGCAGGTGCTTGGCTGAATGGACTCTGCCCAAATCCTCCAGGTCCACCCATGCTGGTACCCTGTCACAGAACCCACAACCAGTGAATGGCAGCTCTAAGCACAGGGGAAGGCAGCTAGCAGCTGCTGTAAGGAAGGGGAGAACACAGCCTGGGACATGTTGCACTAAACATCAGCACCTGGAAGTGACTGATTCTCCAAGGATGAGGCTCTCAGGACTGTCAGCAAAGCCCAGGAGCCCAGCTTCAGAGGCAACTCCAGCCAGCCCACAAAGGGGCTAAGAGGACTACAGCACAGCTGAGTTTTCCCTTGAATAGCTTGGATGCTGAGGTTGGTATCAAGCCTTCTCCTCTCGTGCCATTCATTCTAACAGTTGCTTTCCACCTTTCCCATGCCCAGCTCAGTATTTTCCATCCTATCTGTAGCCAAGCCTCCCCTCCAGCAGCACTCTGCCCTGACATTACTAAGCTTCAACACCTCAGCACTGCTTTAAAGGGCAGACAGAAGTCATCCTGGATTTCCCAGAGCAAGGAGCTGAGTGTTACTTCCAGGATGATGATGGCAGGATTGAGTCATTCTCACACAGTGACACTATATTGTTTTCCCTCCATAAAAACACCTCCTTTGACAGCCTTCTCACCCCTTATTCCTGCTGTTCCTCCCTCTCCTACAGCTGCTCACTGCTCTTGAGGATGTCAGCAGGACAGCCAGAGTGGGACCACAGCAAAAACCATTCCAGTGGCTGCTGGAGAGCCAGCAAAGTTGAAGGCAGCTGCTAACAGGCAAATGGTTTGGAAGGTGAATAACCTAAGGCTGTGTATTGTGTGCCAGCCTGTAAGGCCAGGCCTGTATCTAGCTAAGAGTGGAGCTAGCACACCTGAAAGAGGCAGAGGAAGCTAAGAGAGAGGGAACTTACCCCAACTTTCTCATCTATGAGATGCCTAGCAAGCTCAATCTGCTGGGGCACTCCTCGGATGGTGAAGATCCGCAGGCCAGGGTCTGTGTTGGGAGGAGGATTTCTCTGGAGCTCCACATGGGCTCCTGACTGCTGGTTTATGCTCTTGATGTTCTCACCACCTGAAGAGAGAGAGGCATAAGGAGGGATGTTCAGCATCTCTTTTCCCTACAAGGAGAAGCAAGTTAGGTTCTGCTAATGGAACAGAGCTTCCACTCCCTGCTGTGTGCCTGAGGCTGGCAACAGCACAGGGAATCCCAGCACCTGAGCTCAGGGTGCTCCTTGATGCTGCTTCATCAGCATGACCTGCAGCTGTGAGCCACTGCAGTGGCTTCTGGGCTCATGGATTGTGCTGTCTGGAAAGACACAATCCCCCTGGGAGCACACTGCTAGGCTCCCAACAAACTGCAGCCCAGCTCAGAGAGACTTGGACAGAGCAGATGCACCAGGTTCAAGCAGCAGGCCCAAAGCAGCTGCAAAAGCTGCCTCAGCCCTGCTGGTTTTGCAGAGCTGGTCACAATCCTCCAGAACAGAAAGCCACCTGTGTCTAAATCATCCTTTTTCTTTCTTCCAGGAGGCTTTCTGTCCATGGCTAGACACACCACTCCACTAAGGCAAGAAGCCAGCAGCCACAGACCGTGGAGCTTTAAGCCAAAGCTTAAGCTTTCTCACATGCTGCCCAATAGCTTAGTCCCTTACACATGCCTCTGCTTCCCACCCTGCAGCTCCTCCAGCCCTCCCACAAGGGCAGCATCCCAGGCTCTCTCCTGCTGTTTCAGAGCTAGTTGTGCCTCCTTTGCCATCTGGAGCCAGCAGAGCCCAGGAGTGCTTCCTGTGAGCAGGATGAGGCAGGGCCAGCCAAGGGAAGATCTGATTTCCTGAAGATCTGCTAGGTCCCAGGCTCTTAGTGAAATGAGCTGAACAAAAGCCTCAGCCAAGGTTACAATGGTTCCATTCTTCTTCTGGAAGCTCACACAACTTAAGAGACCAGCTCCACTCAACTGGAGAAATGCAAGGGAGTGGGGAAGGAAGAGCTCCAAAAACTACCAGCCACACAGCAAAGAGCAAAGGAAACCAACCAGAAGCTTTTGTTTGCTTTTAATTAGTTTCCAAAAAGAGTCCCCTCCATCTTGCTCCCATTTCCATCTCTATACAGCCAGCACAACTTCCAAACAAGCTGGGGATGCTGCAGACACTTGTTCACTTCATTGTGATGGACTCCTGACCTTTTGAACATCTTAAAGCCTTCTGGGCAAGGGAGGAGGAGAAGTTGCCAAAGGGCAATTAACTCTTTCTAAATGAATTTTTGAAGATGCATTTAACAAAAGAGAATGGTGTCACAGCCCTGGGCAGCCAGAAAGCCAAGGCACTTGTTTTCAGCCAAGCATGGCAAAGCCATAGGATGAAGTTTCAAAACCAAGGAGGTTGGTTTTTTTGTGTGAAGCTCTGCTTTTTACAGATTGAGGTGAGGTCTGAATGAAAAGCTGCTTCATCTGCTTAATGAAAACATGGCAGCCTTTCAGTCACTCCATTTTGGATCATGAAGGGGTGGGGAGGACTTCTTTATGGGCCACAGAGGTGTAAGCATAGGTTACACAGCAGAGCATGCTTCTCAGAGCACTCTGATCACACCAGAAGTGAGGAGAATATACATCTCAGATCATTTCCCCACTTGGCACTCAGCTCTAAGTCAGTGGCTGCTGGGGCTGCTTCCACATCAGCTCCCTCCTAGACCACACTGCAGGATCAAGTTAGTTGGCTCCTCAGCTTTGGTCAGAGGCTGCAAGCTCCTACACCTCCTGTACCGGGACCCAAGTGCTCTAATCCTCAGCCTCCTGCTGTCTGCTCCATGCCCAAGTGCTGCCAGGTTCAGCCTCCAGAGCATGCAGAGGAAGGGATGCAGCTCCAGAGCTCGCAGAGGAAGGGATGCAGCTCCAGAGCTCGCAGAGGAAGGGATGCAGCTCCAGAGCTCGCAGAGGAAGGGATGCAGCTCCAGAGCTCGCAGAGGAAGGGATGCAGCTCCAGAGCTCGCAGAGGAAGGGATGCAGCTCCAGAGCTCGCAGAGGAAGGGATGCAGCTCCAGAGCTCGCAGAGGAAGGGATGCAGCTCCAGAGCTCGCAGAGGAAGGGATGCAGCTCCAGAGCTCGCAGAGGAAGGGATGCAGCTCCAGAGCTCGCAGAGGAAGGGATGCAGCTCCAGAGCTCGCAGAGGAAGGGATGCAGCTCCAGAGCTCGCAGAGGAAGGGATGCAGCTCCAGAGCTCGCAGAGGAAGGGATGCAGCTCCAGAGCTCGCAGAGGAAGGGATGCAGCTCCAGAGCTCGCAGAGGAAGGGATGCAGCTCCAGAGCTCGCAGAGGAAGGGATGCAGCTCCCGAGCACGCAGAGGAAGGGATGCAGCTCCAGAGCTCGCAGAGGAAGGGATGCAGCTCCAGAGCTCGCAGAGGAAGGGATGCAGCTCCAGAGCTCGCAGAGGAAGGGATGCAGGCAGCATGCTGCTGCCCAGGGTCCCGCAGGAGAAGGTGCCCTGCTCAGCACATGGGGCTGTCTGCAGAGGCATTCAGCAGCCTGCCCCATTCTTCTACCTGATGGGGGGCACAAGTGATGCAAGAGTGGCTCCCCAGCTGGAGGTGAAATCCTAAAGCAATTAATCAAAGCTGCTAAAAGGCAGAGCTGACAAGAGCCAGGCCTGCCACGCTATGTGTCAATATTGCTGTGTTTATCATGGAAATCCAGTGGGGGCCCACAGAGGCTGGGGTTTGTTTCCAAGCACCAGCAAGCACAGAAAGAGCTTGACATGTGTATGGCACTCATCTCCACCCTTCCTCCAGCCTGTCAGACAAGAAAAGCTGCACCTACCCACCCTCCAGAGGGGAAAAGCCAGGCATAGGATTTGCAAGGAGCTGAGCACATCTTATCAGCTCAGCAAGGCTCAGGCTCCCAAGTGATGCCCATGAGAAAAGGGCTCCAGAGCTCCTGTCATACCTGCTGCACAAACTGGGCTGGGAAACCTCCTCATCTGCCTCTTTTCCCTTCTTGTCCAGCAGTGACATGGAGCTGGAAGCACAGCAGCAGCTACCTGGCCACATTGTGCTCACTGCACTCAGGGGAGCACTTGGCTGCTAACCTCAGAGACTGAGCTAGGTCCCACAGAGACTTGGCAGAGAAGGCAAACAGCCAAGTTCTGTAGCACAGGGGAGGAAAAACCAACAAAAACCCCACAGAAGCAGCAGCTGAAAAAAGGGGGAGCAAAGGTTCTTATGGCTGGTCACTGCTGAGCAAAGCCCAGTGACATCTCCTCTCCCCTCCAGTGCCCCACAGGCAGGGGGAATGAGAAGAAGCAGGTCTTGCATCAGCACATGGACAGCACATCCCAGCCCTCCTGGCCCAAGCCCTGCAGCCATCACTCACTTGCCAAAGCCTGAAGGCTTCACTAGGCTAAGAGCAGAGGCACTGCAAGAACACTGATTACAAGGTGGTATTAGAGAGCTCCAAGCACTCAAATCACCATACAACCAGTAATTAGTCACTCCAGAAAGCTTCTGATCTGGCCTGCTAAGAATCCCTATTTTGCTGTTGTGGAAACAAAGGTAAAAAAAGCTGCCCTTCACCCCCCCAGTGAGCCTGTGCCAGGCCTTGCACTTGAATGCTAGGATATCCAACTCTGTTAGCTGCATTTATCTTTTCAGCACACAGGGAGCTCTGGAGTCACAAATGCTCCACTTCAGTGCACTGCTGAACAACAAGTGACCTTTTCTGATCCTTTATTAAGGATGACTAATGGATACAGCAATAAAGTTCCATTATAATTTCATTTCTCCAATACATAGAGCTCTTACTTGGGGGCTTAACATTTGCTTGGCTTGAGGTTTTTTTTCTTTTCCTTTGCCCAACTGGACAATTGCTCTCCAATTTCTGCACCAAGGGGACAGAGCAGGTGAGGTTTCATACTCAAAGTTTTCAGCTTGGTGAGGAGGTTTACAGCACCTGAAAGGGAGAGCAGGTCCAGTGCTGCCATGCCTGTGTCCCTTGTCACCCACTGAGGCTCTCAGGGCCATGGAAGGGAAGAAGGGAGATGCAGCAGGGCAAAGAGGCCACGACTTCTTTCCCCACCAGCTCACTCCTGCCCAGCAGCAAACTAAATGGCACTGAAACAGGGCATAAACCCCTCAAATCTCAGCCTCCTTGACTGCTGTAGCTAAGCTGTTCCTATTCTATTCACCTCACCTCTGACAAGGCTAAAAGCTAACTGAGATTACTTCAATACTAGTGAAGGGCTATGTCCTTCTTTCTGAACTAAGCAGACACAACAACCCAACCCAGCTCCTTTGCTGTGCACTAACTCAGAGGCATCCTAACAATCTAGAGTGACAGAGCTCTTGTGCTCCTGGCTCTAAGCACTGCCATTACCTGATGGGTAGCTCATGCTCTATGACAAATTGAGACTGATGCTTTGGTTTCCTAGCTCTCTTGAGCTTCTACTGGCTCTTGAGAGGAAGGCCAGATGACTGCTTGTCCATCTCCTCAGCATGGAGAGATTCAACAGCCAAGGGGCTTCTTCCATGGCACTGAACATGCTCTGTGACAAGCTCAGAGGAGAGCACAGATCCAGCCCAATCCTCTTTCTTCATCAGACACTCCAGGTATGTGCCTGGAAGCAGCTCCTGTCATTAGCACATTCAGGAGACCTTCCATTTTATCACATGGCACTGAGAGAAATGCAGCCTGATGAAATGACTGTGCTGCTTGTCCCTGATAAAACTGTCCTTTACATGAATTCTCTACACAAAGAATCCACAAATGAACCTGCCTTTTCTCAGCCAGCTGCTTGTTATAACAAGCTTACTTGACAGCTCTACATGAAGAGCCTCTCTTACAGCCTGTGAACAAGGGCCTGGAGAGTAACAATTATGAGTGAGAGCACCACAAAGAAAACAACCACCAGCACTCACAGCTTATTCCTAGGCTGCATTCACTGGCCACTAAATACCTGCAATTACAGACAAACTGCCAAGCTTCACTGCCAGGCAGCAAGAATGTGCCTATCCTGAGGGGGAAAGCTGGGGAGCTGCAGTGCTGAGAGCCTGCTGGACCCACCTTTGCCTATCACCAGCCCACACTTATCAGCTGGCACCGTGTAGGTGATCTCCTGCATGCCTCCAGGGGTTCCAACACTCCAGTCCCCACGGCCACGACCTCTGCCTCGGGCCACAGCCAAGCTGCCAAAGCCATCTCGTTCCTGGCAAGGCAAAAGATTGGCATCAGGGCTTTTGCTTTTTGTCCACATTCAGTCATTAAACCCAAAAGAGAGCAAGGTAAGTTAAAGTGCATTGTAATCAATGGTGCTGAATTCAGATCCTCCTGGATTGTTGAGGTTCCCATTCAAGATTGTGAAGCACTTGAAAGGAATGCCAAGGACCAGAGGTTACAGTTCCCTTCCTGACTCAGGAAGATATTTATGTTTCTTAAATGGATGCCTTGATATCTGCTGAGATCAACCTATAAACAAGCACCAGCTACTCAAGGCCTTTTTTCTTTGTGCTGGGGGTTTTCTTGAGAGCAACCAATAGATCCTGGCACTGACACAGAGAAGTTGCTTCCAGACCCTTTCAAGTGTCATGCTTTAAAGAAGTGCTGAATCACTCAGCTGGAATGCACCTCTTCCAGAAGTTACACAGGAAGCTTTACAGTTCCAAGGCCATAGCTATTGCAGGAGCAGTGCACAACTCACCTGTGCTGTGAGGATGAGCTCACTGATGATGTGTGCTGCGTGCTGACACCGATCAGGAAGCCCCATCACCTGTGCAACTCTCTCAGAACTAATCCCATCATCTGTGAAGAGAGGTGCCAAAGACCAAATTACAAGGAGGAAACATCCACCCACCCAAATCTTCCTTCTAGCACCACCAGTGCTAGCAGCACTTGCATGGAACACAACCAGCCCAAGAGCTACTTCTTCCCTCAACCTTCAGCCCCTCTACTAGGGACTGAGAGAAGGCAAAACCCATCCCACACTGCAGAGGGAACAACATCCAAAAGGCAACACTGTCAATGTCAACAAGCCAAGAAAGAGATTTGATATCATTTTTAAGAGGACAAAGGCAGCTTTGATAGGTGATCAGACAGCCAAGGACCCAGAGAAAGTGACTTAGAATTAATCAACTCCTGATCCCCAAAGGCTTTAATGTCCTGAAGGAGAATTCTTTGACAGGAAATGAAAGTTTTCTTGGTTATTTTGTTTCTCCATATAATTTCCACTCAAGACATGACTGTTGTGACATATAATGTTGGCAAAGGAGCTGTACATCAGCTTCCTCTCTGCAAACCAGAAGTGATGAGGAAGCAGCACATCCCATTGAAATGGGCTTCAGAAGAGACACCTTTAAGTTAGGAAAGCCTAGCTGCTGTAACCTCTGATCCAATCCACTTTAGCAATCCCAAACTGGAACACTGCTCAGAAAGGAACAGCTCTCCATCCTCACACAAACCTGGTTTAAATTGAATCCTAACTCCAGCATCATTCTGAATCTTTTTGATCATTTCTCCATTTCTTCCTATCACAATTCCAACAGCAAACCTGGGCACAGAGACCTGATGGGAAAGGCAAAGCAGTATGAAAGCTCAGAGAACTAGACTGGTTTACTCTGATTTTAACCAGGAGATGCTCTCAACTCTGAGGACAGACCACGTTAGGCAGCTCCAGGCTACAGAATCATCTCTCTTTAAGAAAAACAAACATGGGGCCACAAATTGCTTCCCCACTACATGAACTCTGGGCTACAAGAAAGCAGCTTAAAAAAAAGACCAGGAGAGAAATGCCATCAGGGAGTCCAGGAGAACTCCTCCTTTTTGCAGCCAGACTCAAACTCTTCTGGCAGAAGAACACAACACATTTCAAAATCATGTTACATGTGCCATTTGATGCCTTCCACCCACTGCCCATCCCACAGGGAGGTTAGCAGAGTACTCAGGAAGAAAACATACCTCTATGCTGCCTCCTCCCATTCTAGCACTGAAATCACTGCGCACGCCTCGGAAGTCTGCCTGATCTTTCTCTCGGATGATCTCCAGTACCATTTCCCTTGCTTGCTACATGGGGAAAGAAGGTACAGTTAGCTTCAAATTCTTCTGCTTGCCAGCTTGCTGTAGGGCCTCAACAGGAGCTAATGGTCAGGCTTCAGGCAGAGCAAGCTCCAGCTGCTGAATGGACACAGTCAGTGGAGATCTCTTCTCGACGGCATCTTCCACGGCTGACCAAACCTTCCAAGTGTGCAAGGTGGCAGTTCCCTGGGTGCAAATGCTTCCTGAAGTCTTCCTAAAGGCCCTTTTGGGCTTTTAAAATACCTTTTGATACTGTTTTTGGTTGGTTTTGTTTGAAAGGAAGAGAAGATCCTTCCCTACTGGCTAGAACTGAACCCAGCGCAGCAGAGATGATCTCTGCTAAGAGCTTGGGAGGCAGCTGGGCACTAGTCATTGCTTATTGGCACTCAAAAAGAGTTAAGCTCAAATCTGCAGCAATCCAGCAAGACATTTTCTGAGGCAAATGAACATTCTTCCTACCAACTTGCAGCCCTCAAGGCTGTTCACAAGCTTGCATGCAGCCCAGCTAGTAGAAGTGTACCTCAGACATAAGCCAACAGTGTTCATCGTGAAGGAAAAGCCTACAAGTCAAACCCAAAGCCTCTATTTCTTTGTGTTACCAGGCAAGCTTCTGACATTTTGGTTCTATTCCCAAGTTTGAGGGACACTGGTGATGCTCCTTTCAAATTTGTACCTATTTTTCCATGCTCCTGTGGTATTTTTTACAGGAGGAAACTCCTCAAGAGATTTCAGAGCTGCCAAGACAGAAATAAGGGCAGTGGGGAGACTCTGAGAGCATTATAACTGTTGCAGCATCTCTAGAATCCCACCAAACCCATGGATTATCAAGCTTTCTAAGTGTGTTCAACTTTTCCAAGTGCCTCAAGGATCTTCCAGCCTGTGCAGTCTCCATGGCTGCTTGGCATGGAAGATGTGACTCCAGCAAACCTTGCAAGGCAGGAGAAGTCACCTGAGAGGTAGCAGCACTTAAAGCATGGAGCAAGACTGTCAGTAAACTCCTTTTTGCACATCTCTGCCTCCACACAAAGCTTAAGGACTGTGAAAAAGCCAAATCTAAAAGCCCACTTGCAATAAGAGAAAAACACAACCCCAACATCCTACCCCTGAGCAGCCATTCATGATCAGGGAGATCCTAGGAAACAGAACTATTGTGATTAGAGACAGGAATGCTAAGCTAGATTTAAGGACTTAGCAAGGTATGGAAAGCACTTGCTGAGAAGTGGGGCATGCCCCAGCTAAAGCTTCATTCTTTAACTCAAGCAGCCTTCCAGCCTCTGGCTGATGATGGGTTTTTGCTTTGAGCTGCAGGTAGCAACTGAGCTGTGGAAGCCTGGCACAAGGAGCCTGAGGGAGCAGGAATGAAGCAAACCCCTTGGTTTCAGGAGTTGTCATGGGATTGTATTTTGAATGCCCTGTGTCAGTTGGCTGTCTGAGAGGGTGAACCTTCCCCCAAACCTGCTCCAATGGCTGAGGCAGTTAGGAATGAAGAACCCATCTGCTCAAGTAACACCGAGCTATGACATTTTTGCTCTCCAGACTGGAAACCATTTCAAAGCTACTTTCTCCAAACCCTCCTTCCTCAGCTCTTCTCCTACCCATCTCTAGTATCTATGTGGAGTGAGAGCTCACACAGTGAACAAGCCAACTCTTGGCAGTCTGGTGTTTTAACTTGCTCTACCCAAACTTCATCAGCCTCAAAGAAGAAACAAAACTAGCAAGGATCACTACATTCACCATCAGATTTAACTCACAAATACACTGAAGGTTCAATTCCTCCTCAGTTCCCTGGGGTGACTGCTCCCATTTCTTACATACCTGTACTTTAAATGCATCCCCAGTAATTCGGAGAGGTTTATCAGCTCCAGTGGGCATTGGACCATCCTGGATCATGATCATCTTCACACCTGTTCTCTCCTGAAGAAAAAGCAGAGAGCACTTTGCTAAGCAGAGGCCCCAAAACCAGGAACTATATTTTGGTTACTCAACAGGAGGTAGGTGAAACCAGCAGCTTCACACTTTAGCTCTTCACAGGCAGTTCTAGCACAAACTCAGTGTTGATCCTCGAGGGTGAAGGAGAGTCACAAAGTGTTCTCAGAGAGCTGAATCCCTTGCAAAGAGAAGCCCTCTACCACAACACCTGATTTTTCAGCCCTCTCAGAAATCTGTAGCTGTCTGCATAGAACAGTTATTAAGTGACAAGCCTCAAAACTATTGGACCACAGAGGCCTACTCAGGGCACTCCAAATCCTTAGGATTTGATCTAGGTGCTTTTCTGAAACCCTCTATTCTTTAACAAACTTGCACCAGCTGGAGGAATAGAGTGTCTAGGAACATATCACAGAACCATTAAGGTTGGAAGAGATCTCTAAGATGATCAAGTTCAACCATACCTCTCACTGACATAAACAGGTTTACACATAACACAACACTTAATTAGAAAGAGGTGGCATGGGAGAGAGAAAAAGAAGACACACGCCAGCTTTATCACAGGTCAGCAACAAAAGAGAAGCACAGCAGTCTCCAGCAGCATGGCTGGCACTGCAAACTACTGCAGCAGCAGCCTAGACACAGCCTTTTCTTGGCTCCAAGGCTCCCCTCCTGAAGAGCAGGCACCCACTGTTATCTAAAGCACACTAGCCTCTTCCCCACTTGTGGCCAAACTCCACTAGGCACGCAGCTGGGCCCAAAGGGATTCTGTTGGATTGGAGTCCAGCTGTCTGCAGGCAGAAGAGGAGGAGTCAGTCCCTGCTGCAGGAGGTTAGCCACGGGAGGCTCTCTGCTGGAGCACGCTCTAGAGAAGCTGCAGGAGGGGAGGAGAGCCCCGGGGTGAAGGCATCTTGCGCACCTGCAGCTGCTTAATTGTTTCACCTCCTTTGCCGATGACTAGCCCCACTTTGGCTGCCGGGATCAGGAGCTCCTGGATGGTGCTGCTGCCATCAGCATCAGGGTGGAAGGCAGGTCCATTCCGGCAGCGATCTACAATCTGCCCCAGGAGCCGTTTGGCTTGGCTTTGGGAGAGAATGGAGGGAAACAACCATTAGACAACAGTGCTCCACCCGAGCCGAGGGACCAGGAACCACTGGGATGGGAAGCGGGGAGAGGAGAAGGAGTGAAAAGATGGAGGAAACCATAGTTAGCACAATGTTTGCCTTTTGGCTTGGAAAGCTCTCTGATATTTTCCCCCATTGTCATTATTTATAAGCAGTTTTGATCTCTGAAGGGGGAAGAGAGAAGGAAGAGCAGCAGCATGCTCTGACCTCGTGGGGAGTGAAGGGTAATAGCTGAGCTACAGCAGCTGGGGTGCTTAGCTTGGTTCTAAACTCAAAGCTCTAAACTTTTAACAGCTACACAATATTTAGCAAAACTCAAGCTTCTTGGTCAAGACAAAAAAACCACACACTGCTCTGGTACTAACACAGCACATCAGTTAACCACTCTCTGATCAGTCAGAGGTACCTGCCTTGCTCTGCTCTGCCTGATCCTACCAGCAGCAGCAGCACATCACTGCTGGAACAGCTTCTGCCCCAAGCAGTAGGTGCTCAAGCTACACCACAAAGCCAGGCAAGGGAACTGCAGCAGCAACCAGTGACAGACTGGCAGGGTGCTGCTCCTGCTGGGAGCAAACACGCAAAGAAGCACTTGGGAAATTAAAGATCCCTGCTCTAAAACCTTTAGCACATCAGAGGTTAACTGAGGCAGGGTTTCCCTTCACCTTGAAGACTCCTAGTACCAACACATCCCTTTCCTGCCCTTCTCAAAGCAGGCAGAAGGAAGTCAGTGGTTCCCTCTTCAGACTACAGCAGCATCTTCACCTCACACCAAGCCATATCAGGCACCCTAGGAGGATTGCCTTCTCTGGGGTGATCTGAACAACCAGTACAAAGCCATCCCTCAGCAGCAGACATGCACCCAAGACAGCTCCAGGGGGGATGATCTGAGGCTGCACACAGACCAGAGCACTGCTTTCTCCTGACTTCCTCACAAAACAAAGCAAAAGGGGGGAATTTCTGGAAGAGCCTTAAGGTTTTATTCGGCTCCCTTCGTATTTCCCTTAAGGTTCTTTTAGTAGCAATACAGAGACTACAACAACTAACAGACAAATGTATTTCAGGTGAGAAGGGGCCATTTGGAAATCAATCCTATTAGTTTGCCACTGGATATATCTCCTGGAAACACTCCTCACAAAACCCTTCCTCAAGGAGTCTGATCTCTAGATTGGTTTCCTTACTTCTCCTTGCTTTTCTACAAGTAGCCTGGAAAAGTAATTCACACAAGCATCTTTAGCCCAAAAGTATATTCAGTTTTGCCTAATTCCACATCCTCAACACCTTGTTCTGCTCCACGGAATACTCTCATTTTTAAAATACCTATTTATTTTTACTTTCTTTACAGACAGCCTTGGACATGCCCACATTTAACTGCTTCTTTCAGAACCATGAAGTCTTAACTACACCTCTCCCCCATTTTCCCCAACTGCATCTCATCAGGCATCCCAACTTCTTCATCTTTTGCTCCTGGTTCTGAAATATCCTTAGCTAAAGGGGGAAAAAGGAGTTCAACATCAGCAAGAATACATGGCCTGCCCTAGAATGTGAAGCTTGCCAATTGGATTGACTCTGGCTCACTGCTTGCACTATTATGGGAGCATAAGGAGATCTAAGCAGCCTTAGATCTCTCAGGAATGGAAGGATGATGAGTGCCTTCTCTTTAGAGCCAGTCTTTGTGCCCATGTACTTTCACTATCAAAAGCAACTCAAAGATTTCCAGATGGATTTGAAAAAACCCACCTACCCAAAGGCTGGGGAGAGAAAGAGCAGCTCCATATGTTAAGTGTGTTCCTGTAAGCCTGAGGATCCTGGATCCAGTTCCAGCAGGAGGTCCTCAACTGGTTTGTGAGAGTCTCAAACTCAGCTCCTGGGAAGGGGGAGGGAGGAAACACTGTCCCTAAAGTTTCTATAGGTCTAAAGAGCAGCAATCCCTGCTGGCTGGCCACGTGTCTCTACCATGCAGGGAGCAGAACTCAAGACTTGGGTTCAGTCCTTGGCCTGTTTGGCAGCAATGCAGAGGCAAGCACACCCATGGGCCTCATGCTGCTCTGCAACAACACCAGCACCTCCAGATTATTCTGGAGTGGCACCCCAACAGGCTTTGGAGGCCTCATGCAGCCCTTCTTCAGCTGGAAGGATGGTGATCTCAATAGGAGTAGGGAAGAGAAGGGGAGAAGAGAAGTGCCCTTCAACAGCTTAGCTCAGTATCCTGGACAGCTGCAGTTGGAAAACTGCATCCTAGGTGCCCTAAGAGCAACCTTGCCCTGCAGGGGGGAATCCCATGGACATTTCTGCAGAGGGTTCACACTGCCACTGGAAAAAAAAGCCTTGGAGGTGCACAGTTTAGAAGCATCAGACCCAGAGGTTCTATGCTCCAGAGACCCTCAAGTATCTCCAGGCCAACACTTGCTGGTGTGGCTAACCAAGTAGCACCACTGGACAGAGCACAGCATCAGGGAGAAGAGAGAGAAGGAGAAAGGAGACAAACTAAAGCACAACTCACTCAATGCTCTCTGGTGTCCCAGTGAGTACACAAGGTCTCTCAGGCATCCCACCACTGTCTGCAAAGGAAAGAAGGAATTTTAACACATGAAACTGCAGAAATGGCAGCTGGCCATCAAGCACTACTGGAAGCACCACATTCCCCCCCCTCTCTGCACACAGAGCATGGTAATGAAGCCCAAGGTATTGGAAATGATCTGCTGGATGTCCTCCTTCTTTTAAAGCCTTCCCCACCCCCTAAAGGGATAAGAACTTGGGTTGCCCTCATCCACAGTTTCCTGTACAACACCACAGCACATTCTTCCCCAAAACAAACAAGCACTGGCATGGAGCAGTCAGTCCCATTTCTTCAATGCAAGGTGAGCTGCTGCCAGCCTCCTGAAATCTCTTCTGCCAGGGATTGGAGCTGAGCAGACTCACCAGAGACAAGCTGCTGAGCTGAGCAAAGTGGGACCACCAGGAGAAAGCTTCCCAGCTGCAATTTCATGTCTAAAGTACAACAGGAGTTGTCCATTTGAGGATAGTTCCTTAGCTGTGTCACTCCCCAAGCCACCTGACAAAGCTGTGTGCTAGCTGGGAGCGTGGCAAAGTGTCTGATGGAGTGAACACATCTTTCCCCATGCCAAGCTGTTCACTTGCCACAGAAAAAGGCTCTTACCTGGAGCAATTTGGATTTTGCAGCCAGACTCTGCCTGAATCCTGGAGATCTGCTCTCCTCCCCTGCCGATGACTGCAAGAGTGGAACAAGCATCAGCAGCCAGCCCTTGCTCCCTCACCCTGCAGCCAGCTGCAGAGCAACAGCTGCACTGCACAGCACAACACTGCACTGCTGCTGAATGCTGCCCCATTGCCTTGGAAAAACCAACCCAACCAAAAGCCTGTCTGGCACTGCAATGGAAATACAGAGCAGGCAAGAAATAAGGCACTAGTGCTGCTCCAAGAGGCATTTAAGTCTATCTTGTTCAGCCTGAACCAACTAACCAGCTCTTTGGGGTACTAAAAAAGGCACAGACTTGCTTTTCTTTCTTTCAGATTCCCACCTGAGTGCCTCTTGTCAGGAGACATGCTGTTTGCTATATGTTATCTAGAGATATGTTATTTTGGCTGGTCTGCACTCAGAACTGCTACATCCTGAACACTCCATCAGCCTGAAGTGGAGACAAACAGCCACGTCCCTGAACTCAGGGACAGTCAGAACATACTGAGGAGAGACTGTATGCCAATCCCCACTCCCTGCACTCCCAGACTGCAAAGAGAAGCACAACTGGCAAGTCCAACAGGTAAACCTGGCTCAAGATGCTCCCACAGAAGCATCTCTCAGCTGTGGGTTTGTCTGCACCTGAACCAGGAGGAGATTGAACAGGATGCTGCACCTCCAGAGCATGGCAGCTCCCAGAGCTAGAGCATCCTCCAGCATTCCTCACAGGACTGAGAAGTGAAAGGGTCTGGCAGGATTGCTTTGCAGGAATTTTGAGTTATATATAGTGCCTTTAGAGTCAGGACAAAACTTCACTCACTAAGGGGCAATTATCATGGCCTGTTATTTTCCTTTTTACTCTCTATATATCAAATTGGAAGAGAGAGAGAGATCTAGCAGTGGCAGAGTCTATGCAATCACTGTAGTAACACAGCAGCAGGAGGTGTCATTGAAAGGAAGAGTAATGACCATCAAGAGGAAGAGAGAAATTAGGCTGAAGCTTGAAAGAGAACAGCCCCAGGAATGCAAATCCAGGAGAAACTCTCCTCTGAGCAATGATGCTGGTTGTTTCCCTGCAGCAAACACCAGAGAGGGAAAGCTCTGTTTAACTTGCTTTGAATCAACTCTCATCTTCACATTTCAATGCTGTTTTCCTCCCTCAGCTCTCTCAGTTTTGCATACTAAAAGGAAGTCAAACGTTTCAGTGAGGGGAAATAAATTCACTTCTGGCTTGTTTATGTAGTGTGCTAGTGGAACACTCTTCAAGGAGAGGATCACTACAACTCTCAGCTATTTGCTCTTATCAGTGGCACAGCAAGCTTTTCCATGCAGTCTGCACCTGGGTTTTAAACACAGATCACCTAGTCCCCATGAAGCCAGCATTAGACAAAGCTGATCAAAGGCTAATAAGCACAAAAAAGGTGAGCATGTCAGAATAAACAGCATTCCTGGACAGAAAGCACATCAAGAAACACCAAGGTATCCAAGGTACTTACTAAATCCAACCATTTTATCAGGCACTTTGAACTCTTCTGTTATTACAGCCCTGAAGGGAAGAAAAAGGAAGAAAAAAAATCAAACAGTCATTACAAAGAATGATTTGGAGACAACTAAGTCCCTGTTGTGGGAACCTGGCCCAGGATAAGGCTTTTGCTCAGAAGTGAACACCACATCTCAGTCAAACCCCTCTGGTTTGGAAGGCACCTCTTGTACCTGATTCCTCCTAGGCTTGATCATTTCCAGTCTCCCCTCTGCTATCTCCAAAGGCACAATCTCTCCTGGTTGTTCTGCTCCAGATTTAACAGCAGAATGGCACAGTTTCTCCAAGACTTAGGCTAGATTTCCCAAGCTGCAGGCTCTGCCCACTGCTTTTGGAGATGCTCTTGCCCAGAGAGTCCCCAAAGCCAATGGTGACATGCATGTCCCCTCCAGCAGGCACAGGTTGCTTTACTGCCTGCTTGTGCTTAGCAGTCACTCTCTTGGCATTTGTAGAAGCTCTCATGAATTATCCTTTGAAGCCTTATTATCTCCAGACCTCCATATCTCCTGCTCTTTGGACTTCTCCAGTGTCCTTCTGCCTCAAAACACAGCACCCAAAGCAATTCCCTAGGACCTGACCATAGGCAAGTGGAAGGGAATTCACCTGCTGAGTCATTTCTAGCTGGTAGGACACATGACACAGCAATATGGAATTTGCAAAGTCCATCTCTGTAGATACACATTATCTACAATTTATTCAGCCTCTCACAGCAATGAAACACCTGCATAGGAAGTTCAGTGCCACCAAACCCAGAAAGAAGCCAGCCCAGGCTTTTCAGCCTCAGCAGTTCCCTGTGTGAACATCACATCCAAATGCCAGGGCTTCTTTTGACTTGTAATTCCTTCCCCTCTGCCAGCACAAGGGAAGAGAGAGGAGAGAGAATTTGTTCTTCTCCAACCAAATCACAAGTTTCACATCAACTCTTTCTTTCTTTCTTCATCACAACCACCAACCTGAAAAGGTTAGCAGAAATCCCAGCCTGGGGAAAACCCAAGCTGACAGTTTCTCCACATTCTCAACCTCTGACTTCCTAACACTACTACAGATGGTGGATCAATAAACAATTAGAATTGATCAATAAATAATAAAACATAACCCACTGCTTACCTTTGATGTACCAGGGCCCCTAACTGGTTACCTACTGTGGCAGAGAGAGAAAAAAGGGAAGAGAAGAAAAAAAATCAAAGCATTAGCACGGATAAACTAACTTCATCCCCATAGAAAGAGAGTTCTTCCCATTTCATCAAAAGAGAAAGAAAAGCAAAACAGTAATTTAGGTTCAGTGGCTGAAATGAATGTGTTATGCAGCACAAAACAGGAGGGGATTTCTTGATCAACACACACCACAAGCCAGTGTCCAGCTGAACACAGGATAGGGAATTGATCTGTGTCTCCCCATGCTGGGAGGCATGGGAGAAAATCCTGCCTGCCCAAATCCAAATCCCTGCAACTAACCTCCCCCCCTTCCCAAATTAAGCCCAAAGTAGTAAAGGAAAAAGGGAGGGAGGGAGGGGAGAAGAGAGATTTCAAGCAGACTGGTGTGTATTGGAGAACCAAAATGAAAGCTGAGCAGGGATTTAGTCTAGGCAAAAAGCACTAAGGAGCACTGGCACCTACTTCTGTCTGTGTCTCTGATCTGTGCTCCATGGAGCCCACTTACACGGAGACCTGTTAAAGGAATGGGGCTGTTAAGCAACCTTGTGGCACCCAAACAGCACTTGGTTTAAAAAAAGACACCACACTTTCCTCGCCAGACACATTCCAGGCATATCTGAGATGTTAGCTGGTGGTCCAGTTATGATCAGCAGTTCTCTCCCCAGCTGACAGTCCCCAAACAGATTTCTCCCCCTCCCTCAACCTCAACAGATTAGATCTTTCTTCCACTTGTTAATGGGGAAAATATCATTAGACCAACTCAAGCAAAGTGGGAACACATGTCCTGCTGGGCTTCCTACTGGACTCTGCCTGCAGCAAAACCAGCTCAAAACCAGACCATTTGGTCCTAACAACCAGTTGAAAGATTATATTGCATGCCTGGAGGGCACAAGCAGGGAAACAAATGAAAGCTGCCAACATGGGAGCTGTGATAATACAGATGCTGTTTCAAACCACCTTGCAGCAACCTGCACATTCTTTGCCCTGAAATACATTGGCAATCAGCTGGCAGAGTTGGCAAGTGGATGCAGCCCACGCTCTCTAAATCTGGTAGGAAAAAAAAAAGGCATCAAGTTCGGGGCCAAACACTTTAGTCGAGTAAAAACAGAGAAGGAGAGTCAATAGTGTGTTTCTGCTGTGTGTCAATACCTTTGTGAGAGTCCAGGACCACAATATCGACAGCATATGTATTTTATTACTCAGTGATAAGGCAACTGCTGTGTTATTGACTCCCTTAGATTTTGCCTTTGCATATTCTCACCCCAAACAGAAAAAGCTCTAATTTGATCACTCTCCATGCTGCTGCTGCCAAGGGTGGGTGATGTAATGGGGAATATTTGCTCGAGCTGATAAGCTCTTAGCTTGCAGAGCTGAGCAAACACAACCACCTTTCCAATCTCACCATCTTGCCCCAAGCTGTGCCCCAAAGACTCCGACTCTACACACTAGGGCAGCAGCATGGGATGGCTCTTGCCAAGGAGCAGGCCACTCATTAGCCAGGAAGAGTGCTCTGAGAGGAGCAGGCTGTATTTAAATCTCCCCTTGCCATTTCCATTCGGCAGCAGAGCTCTTAGCAGCCTGCTCTGCCACTGCCCACAAATTATGAGACAGACACACATCCTATAATCAACTCCTGAAGTTCAGGCAGGGAAGGGAAGAACCTTCATTTTGTAACACAATCCTACACTTGACAAAGACAACTTCTAAGGGGGGGGGGGGCAAAAAAAACCCAACAACCCTGCATGAGCACAAGTTAAATCAGTCAGGGAAATGATGTCTGAGAGGCACCTAACATAATGCCTGCAACACACTGCCAGTGCTGCACGCACACAGGGAGCCATTCACAGCCCAGGCAGACAGCAGCCTGCCTGCACATTTTGTGTACAAAGGAGTTAAAAACACAAAATGAAGCCACACTAACTTCTGTGCAAGATCATTCCTTCCCCATTTCACCAATCACCTCTCCAAGAGTTGAGGGAAGGCAGATGGAAGGGATTTACATGGAGTCAGTGATGATTTCTCTCTGTTTTGGCCTGGGAGGGGGGGGAAGACACAAATTGGCTCCCAGTTCCAACAACCTGAAGGTCCAGTCCTTATGTCCAGTCCTTCTCCAGGATGGCATTTTGCTCTGCTAGACAGGGAGTGCTGGAGGCAGGGCTGGGGCAGGCTGTGCTCCACAGTGCTGGAAGCTGATGCTCCATCTCCCTCTGCACAGCAGGGAAGGGGCTGAACTCTGACAAGCCACGTGCATATTTCCCCCTTTTACATCTATTGAGTACAATTTAACTGTAACTGCAGTCATTTTACTGCCAATAAGGAAAAATACTGAATAAAATCAGCACAATCTCATTTTAATGGCACCTGCTGGTTGATAACTCTTCAATCTGCTTTAGGCTTCACCTTAACTGAATTCCACCTAACAGACACTCAAAACAAATGTGGATTTTTCTTTCCACCCCATAAAACAGAGCAGTGCCTCCCACTAAATTAATGTGCATGATGGGAATCTACAATCTCTTCAAGAATATCTTCAGGGCTAGAATAAAATCAGAGCAACACAGCTCCTGGAGAGCAGTGGAACAGAGTTGGATTTCACCCTTTGGAACCAAAATGGGATCATCATACCTTTTTAGCAAGCTACAAGGAAGATGTTAGTTATCCTAATTATTTATCATTAAATATTGCTGGGTCCTTCTTTAATTAAATGGTCAAAATCCAATCATTTTTGTGTCTATAAGCTTTTTCCCTTCCCTTGAACTGCCTTTCATAAAAAATGGTGACCTGTGAAGTGGAAATTTGGAAGAACATTGACATTTTGTGTATTACACTAAACCTTTTTCCAAGAGATCTGGACTTTTGGCCTCGTTCTACTGCTGCTACAGATGTGTCAAGGAACATCACTACTAACTTCCACCAGCAGGAAGACAGGGATGAGATTTCCTTCTGCCCACTGCTATTTTCACTGAAAGCATATTGGAGTAAAAGAAGGAATTACTCCATACACCAGGATCATGTTGTGTTTGAGCTCCCTGGCTCTACTACAGACAAGTTTTATTCCATCAGAACAGGCTATCTTCATCTCTGGATGCACCACAGAAGCGTGGGGAAGGCAGGGGGTGAGAGAGGGGCTGTGAGCCTTCTCCAAGCTCTCTCATCTTTGTGTTCCCACACTCAAGGGATGCCCCAGCCTTCAGCTGCAGCACTGGTGCTTAACCTTACATATCTCACTGGAAACTTCCTCAAAGCAGCCCAAACCAGGGCAAACAAAGGCAAACCTTCTAGCCATCAGGCTCTTTCCAGCAGACTAGATCCCACAAGCAAGATGCCACCAGGTCTCTGCAGCTCACTATAACCTCATCTCTAGCGCTTGCTTTTGCTGAGAAACATTAACTGATGCAAGTGGCCATATAAATGCTGACTGTGACTTCCAGTGAGCAGAACAAATAAACCTGAGCTCCTCCTTACATTATAGCTATTTGCAGGATTGCTTTAAAGTTGTTTCCAGAAAGGGAAAATAAAAGCAGCCAGGGAAAAAGAGAAATCATCCTTGTCGAGCTCCATCGAATACCAACAGGCCCAGGTCAGCAGGGCCAATCCTAGCAGCTCTTTGTTTCAGATGGAGGTTATGTTAAGGGAAGTGCAAGAGGCACTCACCCATTCTGCTTTCCAATCCTATGACAAATCTATTTTTCCTGGAAATGCACTAAAAGCAGCTGAATTTGTTTTGACCAGCACACTGTCACCCTGTCATCAGACCACTTGCCAGGCTGACATCCATCAGCCACGCCAGCAGATGCTCACAGAAATGGACAGGCAGAATTAGATTTTCCTGAAAGACAGACAGTTTTCTTGTCACCTTAAGTACTTCCCCTGAACCCAATTTTGTCAGGAGTATTAGGAACAGAAGTCATTTTCTACCATCTACACAGGGCTAAGGCAGCAGCAAGACCTGCCCCCAGCTGCGAGCACGCAGCATACAGAGGTAAACAATCAAAAGATTTACCACCAGACTTGTTTCCAAGCTATCCAGAGCAGCAGAACACATCCTAACCCCTGCACTGTCAAATTCCTAGAGCATTAACATAAATCAGCACTTCCTGACAACAATATCTCCAAACTGTGCTCTGCAGACAAGCAGAGAATGGAGATCCCAACACCTCTCGTCTGCAGCTAACAGAAGACTAAAAATCAGCCAACTGAAGTGCTTTCCTATTTGAAGTGTCCTGTTAAAAGCAGCTGCCACCTTCTAGATGCTTCAAGCTAAAGCTGCATGATACACTTCTAATGCCATGGCAGCAAGAGCAGATAGCCTATGACTGGCTGAGGTATGGATCACAGCACAAACAGAGAGCAAGCAGCACTTGCAGCTCAGGCAATCCTTTGGCAGGCTGCAGTTCAAGGTGTGCAGCTGCACAGCAGTGCAGGAGGGTTAGGTGTTAGAAGAGGAACTCATCACACAATTGTATTTCAGCACAGGATCTACTAAAGCCAGTAGAAATAACACCCAAGGTGAGAGAAGTGATCCAAGCCTTGCTCCTACCTTGACCATTCCTCTTTCCAGCCCTTTATAATATGACTTCCATCATTTCTCCTCTAAGATCTCTCAGATCAGACTTTGGGGCAGGGAGGAGGACAAAAGTTATCAAACCTACAGATGTATATCAACACCCTAAGGGCTAACACAGCACTGGAGCTACTTTAAAACAGTTATAGCCAAGGTTCAGTGCTGAACCACAGGGAAAGCAAACCCCAGAGGTCTTTCCATCCCCAGCCAAGAGTCAGGAGCACTCTGGAAAGGGCTCCCCCAGGATCAGTGCTCCAGAGAGTTACCCATCACAACACAAGAGACCAGCAGTAATGTACCTCTACAGCCCAGACTGCCACTGTACTGATGTGCTTTGTGTCAACACAAGCAAGGCTCAGCAAGGAACAGGGCTCAGCACTAAAAGCTGAAGTGCAAAGTCTAACCTGTGCTGTCATTAAGCACTGTGAGCATGTCACATGGCAGAAGTTCATCAAACCCCTCCTGCCAGCTCAGGTTTCCTGGTTCAGGCTGATGAATCCACGACAGAAGCAGGCAGGACTAATGTTATGAATGACCAATTCCTAGAAGGCTGCTATTGCTCTTTTTCACACACTGCCACTTACCTAAGCTATTCAGACCCAGCTCAAAGTTGTTCAGCATTCTTCAGTGCTTGAACAGCCTGCTTGACAGCCAAGCAGCTTCCCAGAGGGAAACCAGTAATACCAGGTGCTTCTCACACACACAGTGATGCTCCAGTCTGAGACAGAAGGCACAGGAGCTTGCCCAAATCAAACCATTCTTTCCCAAAACACCAAGGCAAAGAACAGCAACTCTTGCTCCAATAGAGCCAACAGAGAGAACAAAGTGGGTTGTGGCAGGGCTTCAGAACACAGCAAAGTCAGCAGCCCAGAGGCTCCACAGCAAAGGAGCTCCTCTCCAAGCTCCTGCAGCCTGAGCAGCTGACATGCACTACACTTTCAGCCTTTCTATCAGACAGGAAAAACTCCTGTCAAAATGAAGTGCTAGGCAGCAGCTTTGCTTATCTCCTCAGCACTCCTGAAGGGGTCTGTGGGGCAGAGAATCAGCACTACCTGTGTCAGCAAAAATACCAGAGGAAAGAGGAAAAGGGAGACAAAATTCACATACAAGGGAACCAGAATTCATGGCAGCAACTCAACTCCTGTGCCATGACCACACATGGCAAGGAGCATATGTAACACTGCCCCTGTACACTCCAAAAAGAAGAATCACCAGAGAAGCACAGCCTTCCTGGGTACATTTAGTACTCCATACATGGGCTCCAGCAGTTCTAATAAGCACATCCTCCTCTTCCTCTTCCCTCCCTCAGCTACCATAGGACAAGATCTAGATGAAGTCCATGAACTGAGAAACAACTGCTCACATGAACACCACTACAGCCCAGGAGCCTGTGCTGTCTAGGTAAGACTAACCAGCACAGGGCATCTTGTCTAGAGTTTCTGTACACAGAAAGGTGTGTTGGTTGCTGTCCTTGAAGCACACAATTGCCTCCATAGCTGACTGATCCCAGCTTACCTCCATCATCCAGGGGCCGTTTCTGCACTCCATAACCATAGACTGATGGGTCCACGAGGGTTGTAGAGTTATTCAAGTGAGGAATATCTCCAATTTTAGCAGCAATCTAGAATAAACAAGAGGATAAAAGTATGATTAGCATACCTGCAGCTTCAGCCATCACAGCCAAACACTGCTCTTTACTCCAGTCCAACCTCCTCCCAGTTATTTACAATACAGGAGATTTACTATCAGTTCAAGACAGCAGTGCTTCATTGTAAAGTAAACAATTTCCTGCTTGCTTTTAATATTTGTTTAATTAAGACTGCATTCACCTAGTTCCTCTTCCTGATCACAAGCAGGTATTTACTCCCTGGAACACTGCATTCAGGTTTGTTCACTCCATCAGCAGCTGACGAGCTAACTCTTGCAAAGAGGAGAGCTCAGGGTAGCTCACCAGCTTCATCCTGGGGCAGCTGCCACCAGCAGAGCAGTGCAGGACACATGCCTCCTCCCTCCTGGGTCCATGCACACCCTCATACCCAGAAATACACCCTCACACATCAGTGTGGGGAGCAGAGGGAGAAGAATGTGCAAGTACACAGCACGAGGAGAGGTCTGGTAACTCCATGGCAAAGAGAGTGGATCCCCCTGTGTTTACTGCACAAAGAATAAAGGCAGTGGAGAAACTATTAGCCCAGAAACAGCTTCAATTTCCTGCAGTGGTCAGCACAGCATGAACACAACTAACACTGCCCATGCCTCTGCTGCCATCCCTCACAGAGGAGTAACCAGCATTCCCTGCCAAGCCAGGATGCAAGGAGTAAAGAGGAGACAGTCAGGTGTGGCAGTAAGCAGACTAAGGTAAGCAAACTAGGGGACAGAGACACCTGACATCACTTACTCCAAGAGTAAGGTTAAGCTGGTCTCTAATGACATTTGGGAGCCATCTACACCGATGGATGCTGCCAGGAGAGCTCAGTCACCTGCTCTCCCAGCTCACAGGTGTAATCTCACTCTAGCAACACACATTCCCTCAGTGCTGCACCTCAGCTAATATCCCTCAGGGACTGACAAAGTGCAGCCTCACAAAGCCCTTCCCTACAGAAAGACCTTGCCTATAATAACCAAGTGCAGGACAGAGCAGTTAACAGTTACAAGCACAAAGCAGAAAGAACATCTTTGAACAGGATCTTTACCAGCAGCCTGATCTCACTCTGGTATAACTCAGAGAATAAGCAAGAGGAACAGATGAAAGAGCATTTTGACACATTGGAACTGAAGACAAGGACAGATGACAGCTGTAATAACTAAAGGTGTTTCTAAAACCTGAGTTTTCCTGCCACAGAAAGCCATCTCCAGTGAGTCTGGCTGCTGACACTCTGGGCTGGGCAGTTGTGTATTCCACTGCAGCAAGATTCTGAACCACAGGGTACTGGGGAAAGAAAAAAAGCTATTTGAAATAATCTTGAAAGATTGAGGGCACTGCTTTTAGAAAGAGAATGGAAAACATTCTCTTCAATGCCTTGCATGAAAAGGGCTCCAAGTTCTGACCATTCTCTTCTCATAGTCCATTCTGTCCTGTCCTCTTTTGGAAAGGCAACAACTTGCTTGTGTCAGAAATGTCAAGAGCTACAGAATAAAATCTCCCTGCAGGACCAGAATAGTGATCATGTAGTGAAGCTCTGATGACAAGCACCTTGCATATCAACCTCTCCAAAAAGGAGGAAGTCCCAAGGAACAGGAGCCTGGAAGCATAAACACACCTTGTCCTCTCCATCCTAGGCAGTACCAGGTGAGGTCTTGCTTTGTTGCTGAGCACTGTGCTGCACCCACAGCTCCAGCCCTTTGCCCACATGCTTTTCCCCTTATGTTTGGGATGCAGAGGGTTTTAATGAAGGCACAAAGAGCAGAGATGCTTCCTGACTAAATGCTGAAAAGGAAACTTTATGTTTTCTAACAATCTATTATCAGCTTTCACACAGTAACTTAGGAACAGTGTCAGCTATGCTACACCCTGACACCTTTGGGAACATCTGATTTTAACATGAAGTCTCCTTCTGTGAGAAGTTATTTACTTATAAAATGAATCTCTAAGTTGTGGAAGCTGATAGTTTGGAGCTGAAATCACACACCACATGTGCAAGGGACAGAAAAACCTGCACTCTGTGGAGAGCAGGAGGTGGTTTACAAAAGGTGTGCAGGAACAGATCCCTGGCACTGAGGCTGCCTGCTCCCAGAGCTTTGCAAACCCCTGCCTGTGCTCAGCACACAATTACTGCCCTGGCACAGAATCCTCCAAGCAAAGGGCAAAATAAGAGAGCCAAAGTAATTTTTACATTATCAGCTTTAGGGATATTTTCCTAGTTGTTTGGGTTTTTTTTGTCTCTCCTTTATTTAAACCTGCTCCCTTATCTACCTCCAAAGCTCCCAGCTGCCACCAGATTACAGGCAGACTACAAACCACCTCACTGCAGCAGGAAAAAACAGCCTGGAAAACCAGGAGTTGAGCTTTGGGCATAGATGTAGCACTTAAAATACATTTTAACTTCTTACATGCACCTAAAAATGGGAGCCTCAGTTTTTACTATAGGTTCAGCAGGGAGATAAGCCCAGAAGTTAGAACACAGCAAAAGCAAGCAGACCTAACCCTTATCTGACTAAATGACCTTGAGTAATGTACTGCTAGCCACTGCCTTTGTCCTGCTGTATGCCACTCTTCACTTCCCACCCCCCCTAAAGCCAGCACATCCATTTTACTGCCCTCTGAAACACACCAGCAAAAAGCATCACCACCACAGAACTGTTCTGTACCTAATTTGCCCCAAACAGAGCTCTCCAACGAACACCTTAGAGGACACAGCACAGACCTGAGCTACAAAACCAACAGACCCAAACACAATAACCCACCAACCTGTGTGAGGGATGCAAGGTAGAGATCTTGTCCTCCTATACCTTTCACACCCTTTAAAACCAGTGTAATACCAAACCTCTTCAATGTGAAGCTTCTTTGCTAGGCACACCACTAGTATCTGCAGAACTTAGCTCTCAAGGGCCTAGCTTCTGGAGAAGAATCTTTCCATGCTGTCCTCCAAAAGAAGAGCAACCAATAAAATCACCAATTCTAGGTGTTAGCAGGATATAAAATGGGCTCTTCAAAGAATTCCAGTGCTTCTGCTACTCTTCCCATTCACCTAGCAGAATATTCAGCTCTGCATGACAGACACATCTCCAGAGCAAGCACCACTCAAGTTTCAGGTGGTTTTCCTAGGCAGAAGAGTAACTGCAAAGCCCTGAATCTATGGGAGGATGATCTGAGAAAGTGCTCTGCAAGAGAATAAAGAAAAGTTAGTCCAAGACCTCTTCACCCCCACAGAAATCAGAAGCTGGGGCCTGATAACAGAGCAGGTTTTTGAACAGAGAGCCTGGTGGTTCTCAGTAAGTCTCAGGGTATTATTCATCCATCTCCAAGGTACACTACAGGCTTACAAGTTGGATTCAGGCAGTACAAATGGCAGGTTACAAGAACAGCACGTGTCTGAAGAGGGAATAAGTGCTGCAAACTCTTGTGTTGTACTGAAAATGCAACTGCCAAGAACAGCAGAGGGTGAAAAGCAAGCAAGACACAGCTCTGTCAGAACAAGGCTCAAGGACAGCCTGAATGAAATCCATGCTTGTCCAGAGTACAGGCAGCTCTGCTCATTTGCTGAGCCTTACTCAAAAGGGGAGCAAACATCCCCTCCAAAATGCCACAGAAGAAAAGCCACCCTGCCTAGGAGCAGCTGAACAGATCACTCCCCACCCATGGTCCCTGAACTAATCCACTCACTGCAGAAGACACAGGACAGACCACCTCAAGCATTCACTAGAGAGAGGAATTTTTGATACATCTCAAATATTTAAGAGTCCACAGAAAAAAAAAATGCAAGCAAGTCCAGCAGAGACACCAAAAGCAACATCCAAGTCCTTTCCTTCAAAGCTGTTCCAGATTTTTTACTCTCCTGTCATCTCACATCCCAGTGCCTCTGCGGAATGCAGCTCCTGGGATTGACCCGGGAAGTCATCCCTGTGCTGAATGATTCAGTTATTAACACCTAAGCACTGTATTCCACAGCCCCATTTTAGTGTTAGGGCTTTTGTGAGAACTGAATGCAGTAAAAAGGTTAAACTTCAAAAGAGTCCAAGTGCCAAGATGTCACCAACCCATGATGCAACAACTACGACTCCATTTTTTTCCCCTCTGCTCCCTTATCCCCTTAAAATAAACCAAATTCTTAGCCAAGGCTACAGGACTGGCCAGAAGCAGTTCAAAGGCTGACATCTCCATATTCAGATCACTATAATTTGGGGCAGATATAACATCAAACACAGCCAGTGAAAGCTCTGCCATCCCCTCCAGAAAAGCCTTAGGTGCATTCCACCCTGAGTCACAGCCAGGAAGTTCCTTGCTTGGGTGGTGAGGTAAATGTCCATGCACTGAGCAATGAGGAGCATCTCCAGGCATGTTTGCTCTCAAGCCCCCAGTGACCATTTAGCCCTGCTGTTCTGGGCAGGAGAAGAGACCTACTCCCTTACAACACTTTGATTAAATCAAGTCCTTTTGCAGGGTGAGAAATATTTTAGCATTGCCAACAATTCTTTTCATTCCACAAATCACAGAGTCGTTAAGGTTGGAAAAGACCTTTCAAGTCCAACCATCAAGCTAACACTGCCAAGACCACCACTAAACATGTCCCTCAGCACCACATCTGTACCAAATACTGATGGGGGGGGTGGGGAAAGCTCCTCACATTCAACAGGCAGCACACAACTCACAGCACAAAAATGCAGGGCACCACACTGCCATGGCCACGAGGAGAGAGCACTTGTTTCTCCACACACTTGCTACCAGTCTGGAGGACAGCAGAGAGGTTGCCACTGTGCAGTGCCTGACCCAAAGTGGGCAGCTTGGAAGGTTCTCAACTCCTCCAGTTCAGACTAAGTCAAGCTGTAGGCTCACAGAAACCCAGGCAGAACGAACTTAAGAACAGCAAAGTTTAACATCTAGGTTACAGACTTGNGTCACCAACCCATGATGCAACAACTACGACTCCATTTTTTTCCCCTCTGCTCCCTTATCCCCTTAAAATAAACCAAATTCTTAGCCAAGGCTACAGGACTGGCCAGAAGCAGTTCAAAGGCTGACATCTCCATATTCAGATCACTATAATTTGGGGCAGATATAACATCAAACACAGCCAGTGAAAGCTCTGCCATCCCCTCCAGAAAAGCCTTAGGTGCATTCCACCCTGAGTCACAGCCAGGAAGTTCCTTGCTTGGGTGGTGAGGTAAATGTCCATGCACTGAGCAATGAGGAGCATCTCCAGGCATGTTTGCTCTCAAGCCCCCAGTGACCATTTAGCCCTGCTGTTCTGGGCAGGAGAAGAGACCTACTCCCTTACAACACTTTGATTAAATCAAGTCCTTTTGCAGGGTGAGAAATATTTTAGCATTGCCAACAATTCTTTTCATTCCACAAATCACAGAGTCGTTAAGGTTGGAAAAGACCTTTCAAGTCCAACCATCAAGCTAACACTGCCAAGACCACCACTAAACATGTCCCTCAGCACCACATCTGTACCAAATACTGATGGGGGGGGTGGGGAAAGCTCCTCACATTCAACAGGCAGCACACAACTCACAGCACAAAAATGCAGGGCACCACACTGCCATGGCCACGAGGAGAGAGCACTTGTTTCTCAACACACTTGCTACCAGTCTGGAGGACAGCAGAGAGGTTGCCACTGTGCAGTGCCTGACCCAAAGTGGGCAGCTTGGAAGGTTCTCAACTCCTCCACTTCAGACTAAGTCAAGCTGTAGGCTCACAGAAACCCAGGCAGAACGAACTTAAGAACAGCAAAGTTTAACATCTAGGTTACAGACTTGTTTAATATTCCATTTCCTTCATGTGTGGGTTAGGGAGCCTCACAGCGTCACCCTACAAATGTGATGACTGCAACCATGCAACACTGATTCACAGAAGCATGGGATAGTTAAGGTTGGAAGGGACTCCCAGAGATCATCCAGCCCAGCCCCACTGCTCCAGCAGGGTCACCCAGAGCAGATTGCCCAGGATCACCTCCAGGTGGGTTTGGAATCTCAAGAATCTCTCAAGAGGGTACTCTGGCACCTCACAGCAAGAAGTTCCTCATGTTTAGGTGGAACTTGCTATGTTCCAGTTTGTGCCCACTGCCTCGTGTCCTTCTGCTTGGCACCATCGAGAAGAGCCTGGCTCCATCCTCTTGACACCTTCCCTTCAGATACTCCTGTCAGCCTCCTCTTCTCCAGGCTGAACAAGCCCAGCTTTCCTCACAAGGGGGATGCTCCAGCCCCTCAGCATCTTTGTAGCTCAGCTACAGAACACTTTTCAGCAATCACACAACACCAATTTTCAGTTGGCTCTATGTTTTAGCCTAATACCATCCCAAGCATCCCACTTTCACATCTAATCTGTTACTGGTACATACTGGGGCACCTTCAATAGACTTACAGTTTCAACAAGCTGCAACTGACTAGCAAATAATTATTCTACATAAAGAGGTTATTCCATAATTATTCAGCTGCTAGCAGGCAACACTAGTATCAGGTATTGAATGAGATGTTTCTGCAGCCTTTGGTAAAAACCAACCAGGTAAAGACAAACCCAGCTGCAGCACCTCTCCATTTCACTGCATGGAGCAGACAACCCTGGGCTTAGAGCAAAGCTTTCAGCCACCACACAGCACAGAGGCCACTGAGAAAAGCAACCTGAGAGGAAGCTAACACACAACCTGCCCTACTGCCACACTGATGCTCAGAAAGAGATCAAGGCCCAAGACTAGCTGAGGATCTCCTCTGGGAAGGTGCAGGTATGCACCCAGAGCAGCAAGTGCTGCTGCACAGGTCACTGAGGAGCACACTGAACGTGGCCTGGCTACCACACTGCCTGGGCAGTGAGCCACGAGGGAGGCTAAGCCACTGAGTTCCATTAGAGCTTGAAAGGTGTTAGGGTCCAGCTTCAGAGGTTTCTCAGTGAGATGAGAACAGTGAGTCTGGGCAACAGGAGATTTCCTGGCTTGTAACGTTAGAAAGAGTGAGGTCAGGGTCTTTAAGCACCAGTTGGACTGTGGTCCTGCTATTTAGCTTTACTCCACCTCACCAAAGTGCAGCTACTAACAACAAGTGCAACCTGTTCAGAGATGGAATAAACACCTGTGACAGACACAGAACAAGAGATGTGATGAACAGCCACAAACTTTGCACCGTGAGCAGCAGCTTCTTGTTTCTGGAGCTGCTTTCTAGGAACTGAGGAGCGCACACACAACTTGGGAGCATCCTGTACTGAAGACAAGGTGTTGGTTTCTGCAGGTCTGGGTGTTCTCACTGCAAGTGAGCACCGTATCAGCTCAAGAGATTCCTTTGGGGAGCACCTCACTCCCCCTTCTCTTTCCAGGAGGGAATGAAAAGCTTCCCCTCTGGCAGGATTTCTATTGATTAGGCTAACACAATTAAGGCCTCGTTTAAAAAACAGAACATTAAGCTCCCACCCACCCACCCACAGCTTCGCAGAGGAG
>VWZO01005717.1:157438-183859 GCA_013396975.1 Bucco capensis | reverse complement strand
CCGCCCCCTCCCCTCGTCCCAGCTCTTTCACAGAGCATCCTCGGACGGGGCATTGGCCAGGGGCTGCTCGGCAGAGAGCCCACGGTGTCGGGGCCCTTGTTGGTGAAAGCTGCTTAGCTTTTAAAATAGTTAATAATTAGATTAAAACTTCAAATAAATTAACTAGGAGCTGAATGGGCTGCGGGAGTTTGGGGAGGGGGAGGAGGGGTGGGCTGCTCCTTGCAAGGGGAGAGTCATAATGGAGCAGGGATGCTGCTGGCAGGGAGGGAGAGAGGGAGGGGGTCCCCTCCCACCCTAGCCTAGGCTGGGCTGGCTGCTGTGGCACAGGGATGCCCATGCTTGGTGGAGGTGGGAGATGCTGCCCCACGGGGGGGGGATGGCTCCAGGGCTGGACCTCACCATGCATCCGCATGGGATGGGATTGGGGTGTCCCTGTCCCCTCCATACAATGCTGGAGCATCTCCCCAGCTGTGACACTGGCCAGGGCCAGCTCCGTGCCCCCAGGGCCAGCTCGGTGCCCCCAGGGCCAGCTCCGTGCCCCCAGGGCCAGCTCCGTGCCACTGTGTGGGGGAGGAAGCCCCTGCCCACAACACCCTGACGCAGTCACCTGGCAGTGCTGCTCAACACTTAGCCTCCATGACCTGAAAAGTCTCTTCCAACCAAAACAACTCAGTCATTCTATGATTCTATACGTGGGATGGGGGCTCAGACCTCTCTCCACTCTCAGGGGATCCCAGTGAGCCCCCCCAAGACTTGCCCAGACCCTCTGCACACCTCAAAGAGCCCCAACATGCCACAAGGACCATCCCGAGCCCTGATGCTCCTGGCTGGGGAACAGAGTTCACCTGGCTGTGGGGAGAGACTTACCCTCCTTAAACTCAATCTCCAGCACGTCTGGAGTGTCAGGAGAGGTGACTGGATCACAGGTCTTCTTGTAGAGCTCAGGGGGGGCCTGGTTCTGCCAGGGAGAGGGAAAAGAAGAGGAAGAGTCAGTGGCACGGGCATGGCTAAGAGTGCCAGCAGCTCTGAGCCTTGATGGGCATCCCCCAGTCCCTGCTGGCCAGCCCTCATCCCAAAGGCCAGAACTGGCACAGCACAGCCCCAGCTCTTACCAGGCCCCACAACAAAGGCCTTGGAACAATCAGCCAATTTCTGCCCTCAACCTGATCTCATCTTTTCCTCCAAGGCCTCTGCAGCCAGGCAAGAGCAGGATGCCAGCAGTGCCTGGGGTGGGGGGGGTGGGGGTGCTGGGTGCCCACCCAGCCTGATGCAGTGCTAACCAAACCAAGCTGCTGAGGAGCCCTGACCTCAGCAGGTGCTCCCAGCAGAGCAGCTCTGCCCCAGGGTTAATACAGCCTGGGGGAAAAGAGAGGAAGGAAGCACAAACCCATTTCAGAGCACATCAACCTTCAGGTACATCTTTTTTCTTTCCTTTTTTTTTGTTTTGTTTAGATTTATAGGAAAGAGGCATCTTCTCTCCATCAGAGCCAGGCCACTGCTGGTGAATTGCTGCAATTGAAGCATGTGCCAGAAGAGGAGGAGGGGGGAGAAAAAATATCATAATAATAAAAAAACCCCAATCTTTCCGTCCTGGAGAGCAAATGCTTTGCAATTTGGTATGGCTTCCCCTGGCTCTCACACGTGATGTGACTGCATCTGCTGACCCCAAAACACTTCCAGACCAATGGCTGCACCCTGCTGGCTCCAAAGGGAGCCACACACCCAGCTGGGGAGGGAAACTGAGGCACGGAGCATCCAGTGATGAAAGGCAGCAAGCAAGGATGCTGCAGAGCTGGGCTGGGCCAGCATCCTAGGGAACATTGCAAAGGAGCCTCTAATGACCTAAAACCATCCTGTGCCAGCAGCTCAGGTGGGATTTCTCCAGACTGAGCCACTCCTGCCAATGGGTTGAGCTGTGGCAAAGTGGCAATTCCCCACAAAACCCAGAGCTGGTGGGTGCTGGAGCTCTGGGCATCCCTGGAGCTCTGGGCCCCTGCCTGCAGCCCATTTCTCCTCTTTCCAGCACAGCTCTGCTCCTGCTCACTCTTCTCCCCTTCTCTTCCTTGCCAAATAAAAAAGCATCAGGTCCAAAGCAAGTTAGGCAAAGGAACAAACCTAGAAGTGATTGCTTTAAGAAATGGTTAAGGGTTTTTGAAGGGAATATTAATTTCTCTGCAGAAGAAGTTTTCAGTCTAAATATTTTAAAGCCTTTTAGTGAAAAATTCCTCTTTTTTTTTTGGCCCAAAAACTAGCCAAGGCCAATCCCTGCCAGCACTGAGGGCAGCCTGCCTCTGCCTGCCAGTGAGCATCTCAGCTCACCCCAGCCCCAGGCTGCACATCCAGAATGGCAAGCACATCCAGATCCCAGGAATACAGACATAACTACCTCAGGAACCCCTGCTCAGGTTCCCATTTTACCATGTTTGAAGGCAGAGGATGTCCTCCCCTCCATGCCCTCCCCACACACAGATTACACGGGCTGAGGATTTCAATTTTACATCCTCTGCCCTCTCCTAGCCCCATCACTCTTATTAACTAGATGAACCCACCAGAGATGATGAAAAACTTTGAGTTCAAAAGGATGGGAGGGGGAAAAAAATACCAGAAAGTATTAAAAACTCTTTACTAAACATTGGAAGTCAAAGTCAGGTAGTTTCCAATTTCCCCAGCCAGCTCTGCAAGCCCCCATTAAATAAAATAACTAAATAGAAATAAAAGTGACATTTGGCTTGCATTCCATCATTACGAGGGGCTGAGCCTCTCCTCTTTTTATTCTCCCTCCTAAAAGCACAGTTCAAATGACAAATAGTTTGTTGCAGTGTATCAATGCCTCCTATTTATCCCTCCCTGCAGGGGGGCTTAGTCCTGCGATGTCATCTTTAAAGGGGAGAGAGGGGGGGAAAGGGGGGAGGGAAAAAAAAGGAAGAGTGTGTGGAAAGGGAGAGAGTGAGGAGAGGGAGGGGGGGGAAGAAAGAAGCAAGAAAAACGGGGCAAGAAGAGGAGAAATTGGAAGCAAATGGTCCATGAAGTAAACCATGATGCAGAGCTATCGATGCCGCAAATGGTTTATTCATCCGGCTGATATTGTTGTGCCCGGGACTGAATGAACTCTTTCAGAGTGCCATATGAAGTTAAAGCAAGTAAATTTCTATCTTTCTGCGCATTAGCTGCCTCATTGCCCTTCAATCGGGCCTCACAGAGGCAGAAAATAGCTCAACCATCTGCTTTCAAATCCCTGCCTTTGGCAGGTCCCGGGGGTTTGGGGAGGGGACCTCACTGTGCCTGGCACCCCCGCATCCTGCCGCGGCCACCCCGGTGCCTGCTGGCACTCCCCGGGATGGCGAAGGGGATGCGGGTGACATCGTGCTCCGGGAAGCCACTGCTCAGCGCGGGCAGGAGGACAGGTGCCCGAGAGAGGATGCTGAGGGCTGGGGTCAGGACAATGGTCACCCCCTTTTCCTAGGTGGCTTTGGAAGGATGTGAGCTTGCCAGAGCCTCAAGACTGGGAGATCTCCTCAAGTGGAGAGATGCCTGGTGTGGAGGACTCACCCCAGCAACGGCATGGCTCAATCCCTTGCTAGCTCCAGACAGAGGCGTGAAAACCTCCTCCAGCTTGGAAGACACCCTCCCCAAGACTTTGGCAAGCCCAGCCCGGAGCCAGCCCTCCAGAGGGCACGGCAGGAGAAGCAGGAGCCTGTGCTCCCGCCCCGCCGCAGGCACGCGTCAGCCGAGGCGCGCGGAGCCGGCCGCGGGCGCTGCGCTGCTGGCCGCGCCTCTGCCCCTCCTCCGCCGCGCTGTCTAATTAGCGCTGATGGATACTTTAAGCAGCCGCTGAGCGTGGTGACCCAGTGGAGCATGAAGGGAGCAGGCAGGGGCCAGCAGGCAGCCGGACCGCGGGCAGCAGCGCTCGGCTGCAGCCGGGGCTGCACTCGCAGCCACCGCAGCGATGTGCCACGCTCACCCGTCACGGCACCAGCTCCTGGCCCCCATCACCAACCGGAGCTGTTGGTCTCATGGGAAGGTCTCCAAGCACCACCCTATGCCAGGGGAGGTGTTACCCTGCTTCCTTCGCGGGTAGTGGTGATGGGAAAGCGAGGAGAGCTGGATGAGCTGGCAGGGGTCAGAGCTGCGCAGGGACAGCCCGGACCTCTCTCAGCCAGCAGCAGCTCCTGCTGTCCCACCACTGCTCCCTAATTGCTCCTTTATCGCTGCCCCATGACGTTGTCCCCTCCGGTGTCACCCTGGAAAGGTCCCTCCCCGTGTTCCCGTGCCGGGGTGGCAGAGCCTTCCCACCGCGCACCGACCGCCGTGAAATTGCCAATTAGGCTGCAAAGAGAGGGGACAGCCCCGGCCCCGTGGCTGCCAGGGAGCCTGTGATCGATTACCTTGGGGTTCTCCAGGATCCCAGCTTCGTAGCTGCAGCACGCAGGGAAGGAGAGAGAAGTCACTGCAGCACCTGCAACCTGCAGCCCCAAACCCAGCGGGGTGATGCCCCCCCACTGCTCCCCCCCCACCCCGTGAGGATGGGTTAGGGATCTCCAGGGGCTTCTAGAGGCAACCTAGCAAGGAGCTCCAGGCTTGGGAGAGCCCAGGAGGTGAATACTCCCATGGGGGGTGTGGATAACTGGGCAGAAAGGGAGCTAGAGGTTTTGGGGTCACCCTTGGACAGCAGGTGAGGCAGCCCAGGACTCTGGGGGTGCAGAGAGCTGTTCTAGCCATGTAGGATAGGGGGGATCAGGGCCCCAGGTTTTGGGTTGTCACCCCACAAGAGCTCCCAGTCTCTCACCTGATGTGCATGAGGTTTTCATCCATGCTCCAGGGTGTCTGGGGTGTCACAGGCACTGGGATCCCATGTTCCTGTTGAGAGAAGGGGAGTGGGGCTGAGACAGCCCATGGGGAGAGCCAGGCCCCACCAGCACCAGCTCCTGCTGGCACCAGCCTCAAAGCACAGCCCATGGCCACCAGAAAAGGGGACATCAGTGTCCCTGACCCAAGGACCACCTCGATGGGGGTCTGGGAGGAGAGTGGCTACCCCAGCCCTGCCACAAGCTGAGTGGCCCCAGAGCCCACCATGAACCCACAGCATGGAGACATCAGCACAGACATGGTGTGCTCGTTCTGGCTGCAGGGCCAGGGTGTGCACCCCAGGGGAGGTGGCACAGGGACACAAGTCCCCAACACCACAGGGTGCTCTGCAGCCTGATGCTCTGCTGTGAGAGGACATCAGCTCCTGCAAGCACATGGTGATGCAGAGGGATGGCACATGGGTGGGCAGGCATCACCCCCAGCTCCCCGTGCCCAGGAACACAGAGCTCTGCAGCAGCAGAGTGCACAGCACCCAGCCCAGCTCCCTAACAAGGTCAGCACCAAGCTCAATTGCCCTGTGACATTTCAATGGGGGAAATTGCCTGTGAAGATGAGGGGAGGACATGGGAATTAGCAGGAAAGGAGAGGGCAGGCAGCTAACTGCCAGAGCCTCAGCTGGCTCTGGAGCAGCATCCACAAGAACTTCACTTTTCTCCTGGTAAGGTGTTTCAGCCTTGCCTGCTTGTGGGGATGAAGCAGTCAGCACAGAGGCTTGCTACCAGAGCAAGGCTGGCTCCAGCCCCTGGGCAGCAAAGAGCTGTGTTGTGGTGACACAGATTCCTGCTTCCCTCACACCAACCAAGCCCCAAAGCTCATCCCCTTACAACCCCCTGAGCACCCAGGGGAGCACCTCTGGCTGCTGAAAGGAGCTGGCCACACATCTCCCTCTCCTCAGCACCACACTGAAGGGAAAAACCCTCCTTTTTTTGTCATGCAGAGACTGAGAGGTACCACAAGCCACAAGCCAACCTTTCCCTCTTTGAGTCTGTTGCATTTCCCTTTTGCTCTCCCTTCCCAAACAAACAACACCACAAAAACCCCCAACCCCAAAACACATGTTCCAGTTTCCCCTCTAAGCAACCCAAAACACTCTTAATAACTCCCCTGTTTGACAAGTTGTTTGGCAACATATGGAAAGCTCTCCTCAACTGGCCCCTTCCTAACACAGCAGCAGATGGCCAGCACAGTCCTCAGCAGGCAAAGCCCTGATGGGCTGCATCCCTCCAGCTCCACCACCTTCTCCTGCCACGGAGATTGCCTCCACAGCAGCTCCTTCCCAACTGAAGCAATTTTCTGCTGTGTGCACAGAGCTGCCTTTCCCTCTCCTGATTGATTGAGCCGAGTTGTCAAGCATTGCCATGGAGCAGCAGGAGAAGAAAGGTACCCTGGTGGGCACAGAAGGACCTGATGCAAAACTTCTAACGTGTTTTATTGCAACTTGTACTTCAAAAAGGAAAGGACAACAAAAGGCAAATGTGTTTGCTTTGTCTGTTAGGCAAGTCAGGGAGCTGGGACCTGTTTCCTTGGAAAGTGACTTGCTGTTAACAGCTAGATAATTACGATGCTTTTAGAAAGGGAGAGGGGAAAAAAAGAAGAGGAGGGGGAGAGAATCCCAACCAGGAGGCTCCAGCATGGTGCTGCAGGGATGTGATGCAGGGCTGGCTGCTATCCCCCAGGAAGCCATGGTGAGCATCCCACAGCCACCCTGAGCATCCTGTGACTGCCTCGAGCATCCCATAGCCATCCAAGCATCCCACCATGCCTCTGAGCATTCCATGGCCATCCAAGCATCCCACCATGCCTCTGAGCATTCCATGGCCATCCAAGCATCCTGTGGCCACGCTGAGCACCCTATGCTCATCCCATGCCAGCTCCTACCTTGGCATATTCCATCAGCTCAGGGCGTCCAGGGAAGCGCTGGTAAAACTCAGGGAGCCTCCATGGTGCAATCACCTGGCAAGAGAGCAGGAGCATGAGGGAAGAAGCTCCTAGGCCTCCTGTGCCCCTCAGGAGAGGGTTTCTAGCAGCCCTGGAGAGCTGGGATGGATGAGGTGTTGGTCTCCCAGCTGAAATTCAATCTCCCCTGACCCTAACAGGATCCTGGATGCAAGGGAGAAGCAGGCAGCATCCATCAGCTGGCAGCTGCCTTGGTCCTGTTTCCTCCATAGCCTCACAGTGTTTGGGGTAAAAATAGATCAATTGAGGATCATTACAGCCCCCACAAGTGCTAGAATGGTGCTTTGTGCAGCTGGAGGCTTCTTAAAGCAAGGCACAGTGTTCAACAGAACTGGGGAGGGGGCCAGGAGCCTGCTGGTGGGACCCCAGGGGACAATTTTGGGGTGTCTTACCTTGATCTTAGGGCACAGGGCATAGCAGGTGAGCTCAAACCGAACCTGGTCATTGCCCTGAAACACAAATGGGAGATGCTGAGGGGTCAGCCCACAGCTGGCAGGGGGGTGCCCCCCACCCTGATCCCACTGATGGGTGACAGCTCACTCAGGGGCATCCTCAGGAGAGGAAGGTGTCCTGGCAGGGCTGCAGGTTTGGATTTGGGGCAAGGAACTGCAAAATCCATGGGAACTGTTAGAAAAGAAGGAAGGTGAGGGGCAGCCCCTGAGATGGCTACAGCAGCAGCAACCCTTGCAGTGCAAGGAGCCAGCATCTCCCTGCTCTCCCTGTGCAGGCTCAGGACCAAAAGCTCTGAGCAGAGAGCTAGAGGAGATGTGTCTCAGCATGTAGGCTCCAGCCAGCAGAGAACAGCCACTTGTCCACAGGGAAAATCATCCCAGGCTGTGGCTGGGGAGACTCTCAGCTGAGCAGGGTGCTTGCACATCCAGCCAGGAGAGACGTCCCTGCTTCCCAGGGCTGGAGAGACTGATGGGAACCCCCTGCTCCCCTCCTCTTGGCCCCAGCCTGGAGGATCCATTTGCAGGCAGGCTGGCAGATCCCTGAGGACTATTACACACAGGCCAGGAGATGCAGCAAAGCACTCCTTTCCCTCCCAGGCCCAAAACAAGTCCATCTGCTCCAGCAGCAGCAGGGACACTGCAGATGGGCTCAGAGAAGAGGCTGTGGCCTCAGCCAGGGCTAGGCAGCAGCAGGCTCGAGTTACCCATGCTGGCTCCCTGCCTGACCCCAGCGCTTAATGGCTTGGGGAGCAGGGGAGGGAGCCCCTGGCAGTGGGGAGGGATGGTGCTGGTGGTACCCAGCAGGTGAGAGAGCCCATGGCATCACTGCATGGAGCAGGAGGAGTCAAGAGGGGAGTGCTGGGGATGGGTGAGGTGGACAGGGAGGGGGTTCAGGGACCCCACTGCAGCAGCAGCAAGAGTTGTCCCAGTCATGAAGCAGCACAGCTGCCCCTCAGCCCACTGTCCCCAGCGCTGGCAAGGCCCTGGGCTGTCTGCTGGCTCCAGCTAACATCCTCCTTCTAGCAAGGCACATCCAAACCCAGTCCCTCACACTGAGACCCCTGCAGGGGGGCACCTCACCCACCCCCAGGCCGATATGAGCACAGTCTACACTCGGAGTCCCTGCGGGGCAGGGAGGAGAGAGCATCCTCCAGGTCCTGAGCACACCCACAGCACCCAAAGGTCCCACAGAAGCTGGTGAGGATGATGCCAGGATGCCACCCTGCCCCAGGCATCCCTGCAGGCAGGAGCTGAAGGTGACAAGGGGTCACCCACAGTCACCTCTGGCAAGCCTCACATCCCAAGTCCTCCTGGAGGTGTCAGGGGGTGGCCCAAGGTCCCCTCCAAGGAGGATTCTCCCACCGGGCATGCTGGCCTCGAGCATCCCTTCCATGGTCTCTGGCTGCCTCTAGTGGCAAATTGTCCTCCCTGCGACCAGCAGCGACACGGACGGATGGGGACTGGGATGGATGGGGACTGGGATGGGGACAGGGATGGATGGGGACAGGGCTAGGGACTGGGACGGATGGGGACTGGGACGGATGGGGCTGGGACCAGGACAGCCACTCCCTGCCCAGCTACCCCAAGATGCCCTGACTGGTGCTGGCTCAGCCTCCCCAGGGTCCTGCTCCAGGCAGCCATCAGCCCTGAACCTCTTTTAGGACACTAAACCCAAAAGCTGTGCCCCGAGCCTTCCTGGCAGGGAAAGGGAACCGAAAGCAGGCACAGAGAGCTCAGGAGGCAGCAGGAAGTGTGCAAACACAGTTGGGTATTGCAGCAGAGCAGCCAGGGCACCCCCCTGGGCACCCCCAGGGTGACCATGTGCCCAGCACTCCGTGTCCCCATCCCTTGCTCCCTCACCTTGCCCGTGGCCCCGTGGGCGATGTGCTGGGCTCCCTCCCTCTGGGCAGTGGCCAGCAGCTTGCGGGCGATGCAGGGCCTGGCCAGGGCTGTGCCCAGCAGGTACCTGTCCTCGTAGGGAGCATTGGCCTGCACTGCTGGCCAGATGAACTCCTCCACAAACTCCTGGCGGATGTCCTCGATGTAAACCTGCCAGCAGGGAAGGGAGCCTTGTGAGGGGAGAGGGGATGCTGCTCCTCTGGGAGCAGGGAACAGTTTCCTTCAGCTTCCGTTTCCTAGATGCTGCTGAAAGGCTTTGGTAGGAAAGCTCTGGAAAAAGAGATTCCTTGCAGGCACTCTCCCTGCCCTGTGGTCCCAGCTCAGAGCCCTGCAGGCTCCCAGAGGCAGGGATGCTGTTACCTTCTTGGCCCCCAGTGCCAGTGCTTTCTTTCGTGCTGCTTCAAAGTCTTCCTTCTGCCCAATGTTGGCCTGCAAGGCATAAACCAAACCAAGATTGAGTTGGACAGGAGAGCACAAACCCCACTGCAAGCCCAGGCTGGCACAGAGCATCGTGTGAGGCACAGCACAGCCCACACTGGCCAGGCTTGAGGCCACCCAGGGTGGGCAGGAGGGGGGTTCACCCCCTCGAGATAGCATTGCTCCCTCTGCCAAGCCCCTTGGCTCTGCCCCAGAGCACTGCCCTTGTTAGCAGAAGGTCATCTGCTGGCAGGGACAGGCTGTGCCAGGCAGGGCTGGCAGAGCAGCCCCAGCCCTGGGGATGGTTAACCAGTGACAGCAGGGTCACCACTGTGGCCACACACGTGCCAGCACCTCCCCATCACCCAGCCAGGTCCCCAGCCCCACAGCCCAGCTGTGCCCCCAGCCCAGGGGCAGGGTCCCTGTGCCAGGGCTCTGTGTGGAGCTCACCAGGTAGGCAATGACATCATAGCCTTGCTCCTTCAGCCACACCAGGATGCATGAGGTGTCGAGCCCTCCGCTGTAGGCAAGCACCACTGTGCCCTTGGGCTGAGCCATGGCTCTGGAAAAGCAAAGGGAAAGGGAATCATGATGGCCCCAGGCCTGCTTGGCACTGGGATGCTGCTACAGCCATCAGCTCCAAAACCCTTCCTGGTGCCCCTGAAGTGGCCACGGGGCTATCACAGTCCAGCTGGGTGCTGGGGGCAGCCAGGGCTGAGGCTCTCCCAGGGATAGGATGTGCTCAGCAACACAAACATTGTCCAGGGAATGAATAACCAGAAGGCAGGAGGCAAAGCCCGTGGCAAACTAAAGGCTCAGTGCCAACAGCAGGTAGAGGAGCACATGGAAAAGCTGCTGAAGCCAGGACAAGCTCTCTGATGGAAACATGTGCTATCTGTGGGGTGCTCCCATGGGATCATGGCCATGGGCAACACATCCAGCTCAGTCCTGGCTGAGCCCCTTCCTCTGCTGAGGGAGAGAACTCCTCCCAGCATCAGGAGGAATTGGTTGGACCAAGAACCCTCCTGAGATAGTGAGGAGCAGGAGGAAAAGCCATGGCACCAGGGCCATGTCCAGATGCTGGCTCCCTGCTCAGCAGCAGCAAGCAGGGGATGGAGAGCAGGGAGCCTCTTACCTTCACTCCATGCAGCTCCTCACTCAGGCAACAGCAGCACAGCCTTCCCTGCCCTAATGCCAGAGCCTGGGAAGCAGCACAGGCACCGAGACAGCCCAGTGCCTCGCTGGGGCAGGACCCAGCACGTCATGGCCCTGGGGCAGGCACAGCACACAGGAGCCACAGCACAGCCACCCCAGTGCCCAGCAGCATCCCCCAGAGCCCAGTCCCAAGCCTAAGTAACCTTTATTAGGCTTCTGTCCTAATGATGCTGCTCCCTTTCAAACCCCTCTGTGGGGATTTGGAGCTCCTCACCCTCTGGCCAAGGATCCAGAGGACTTGAGGCAACAAGAGGAGTTGTGCAGGCTGTGGCAGCCCAGAACACAGGGGGAGGGGATGGGGGTCTTGCTGTCCCTGTGGTCCCCAGGCCAGGCTGTGCCTCTCAGGCTCTCTGAGGAGGTAATGCCAGCTGACCCTTGGCCAGGGAAGGGGGAGGGTGGACCTGGCCAAATCCCATCCTGAACAGCTTCCATGCTGCTGCTGCTGCTGCTGCCAGGTCAGCACAATCCTGCTCCTGCTTTTCCACGCAGGGAAGGCTCAATCCTGCTCCCCAGGCTGGGTCACCCAGCCCCTTCCCCAGTGGGAGGGATGTGCTCACAGCAGGGAATGCCCCAGCACCCTGCTCGTGCCAGCATGGCTTGGAGCTGCCCTGGGGGCAGGATCTGCTGCTGCTGGTCTCTCCTGGAGACCAAAGGGCTCTGCCAGCCCTGTAGCCATGGCTGGGCAGGCAGCACCCAGCTTGTGCAAGCAGCACTTCCCCATCCTCAGGGCCTCCGGGGTGTGTGGAGCTGGGCCCCTGCCCAGGGAGGCTCAGCCATTCCCTTCCCCACTGGGGCAGTTCCAGGAAGGCAGCCTGAGTTCCTGTCAGTGCCCAGCCCCAGCCTGCAGCTCCTGGCTGGGCAGATCCCCTCCTTCCCCCACCCCAAACCCACCCCCCCTGCATCCTCAGCATCCCTGGCACAGCAGCTCTGAGCCCAGGCATGCTCGCTGCCCCCGTGGCCTGGCAGCAGCTCAGAGGAAGCCCTGCCTGCTCACACATGTCACCCTGCCCACCCCATGCTCCAGGGACCTTGCCCTGGGAGCCCAGCCTGCAGCCCACAGCATTTCCAGCTCAGGAAACTGAGCTCATGCCAAGGGTGCTGCCCAGGATGGGAAAGCCCTCAAGTTTTGGTGAGAAGTGGCAATAAACCAGAGCAAACAAAGCTCAGCCCCGGGGAAGGCAAAGGGACTTTCTGAGCCCTGATTATTATTCTGCAGCCATTTCCTGGTGAGCTGGGGCAGGATTTAACCAGAGCTGCTCTGCAACACTGCACTTGTGGCTTTCAAAGTAAGATAAGAAGAAAATACAAGAGGGGAGAGGAATAAAAAAGCTTGAAAACTTCGGTAAGGAGAGGAATTGCCTTCAGCAGCCAGGCTGGAAAAGGAGCCCCTGCTCTGGTGAGTGCTGCCTGGGAGCTGGGATACAGGGACAGGGTCCCCAGGGCGGTGGGCAGGGCAGGATGCTCCCGCTGGTGCTGAGCTTTGCCTCAGCATCACTCCTCCACCTTGAAGGGATCCCACCCTGCCCTCCTCAGCATCCCCAGAGCAGAGCAGAGCAGGGAGGGCAGGGCTGCCCCCGAGGTGCCTGTTCCCCTTCTTGGAAGTGGCCAAAGGGAGCTCAGAGGGAGATGGAGCTCACCTGGAGATCCCCACCACCCAAAATGAGCTAGAAAGGGTTTGACTCCAGCCTGCACTGGGAAAAGGCTGGGACACTGCTGCCCTGCTCCTGCAGGGAACAGCAAGCCCTTCTCCAGCTCCCAGGGGTGAGGAACACCCGTGGGTGGGTGGCAAGAGGACAGCTAGGAGCAAGGGGACAGGTTCCCCAAGCCAAAGGATCCCTTTTCCCTCCCGCTCCCCATGCCCTGTCCCCACTCACCTGTTTCCTGGGGTCCAGCTGCCCTCGGCGCTCCGAGTGGGTGCCTGGAGCATCCTCCTCCTCCCTTATAGCCAGACGAGGGCAGGCGGAGCCGCCGCAGGACTGTCCCCTCGGTGGCACTGTCCCCAGCCAGCCTCTGGCCGCAGGGGAAGGGGGAGGGCAGCTTGCATCCCAAGCTGGAATGGAGACTGTGTCCAGCCCTAGCTCGCTGCTCTTCACCCGTGTTCCTCCACTCCTGACCTCCTCCTCAGCCTCCACAGAGCACCTAGGGGTGCTCCCCACCCCTCACCCCCTCCAGGATACCCCAAAGAGTGGAGAAATGGGGGGCAGAGGAGAGCTGGTGCCCCGTGATCCCCCAGCTCTCCTCCCCAGCACAGCATGAACTTCTCTGAAAGTCCACCAGGAGGACAAGCAGGAGCCTTGGTGACAAAACCATCTTTCCTCCTCACGTGTGCCCCAGGGGACGCCAGACCAGCAGCAGACATGACCCTGGGGGCTGGGAACCCCTAGGCCAAAGGGCAGAGCCTTTGGAGGGCATCTCAGTGCAGTAAGAGCAAGCTCCAGTGATGGAGTCCAAGCACAGCTCCTTACCTGGATGCATGACCAGCCCCAGCCAGCAGCCCAAAGCTGGGGCCATGCAGGCACCTTAGCCCCTTTGACCCTCCAGCCAGCACCATGCAGTGAGACTGGAACAGCTTCCAGGGAACAGCCTCCACCTGCCTCATGGGCAAAGAGGCCAGAGCCTGCTCTTGCTCCTGATGCTGGGGCAGGATTAGACCTTCAAGTGCTGGACATTGGCCCTTGGGCATTGCTACATCCATACAATCTCTCTTCTATGGTCCAAGGCCACACAGGGAGGTGCCCAAAGCCCTTGCTGCATGCTGAAAGAAGCTGCTCTCTTCCGACAGGGCTGAGACTTAGGCACAAAACACCTTTATTTGGAACAAACCCATAAATAAATAAGTGTGCAGAGGAGCCAAGTGGAGTAAGAACCAGTAAAATTGAACACAAGGCTATTTCAATGCAATAGGTGCTTGATGCTGGGGGAGCCTGAGCCCTGCCCAGCCTAGAGATCCCATCCTGCTGTCCCCCAGCCCCTGTCTAGGTGCTGATGGTGGCCAAGGCCATCCAGAGCAGTGTTTGCTCTGGGATGGTGAGGCTGCAACAAAACCTGATTGCAAGAGGCTGCTGGGATACCTTGTCCTGCTCCTCAGGACCCTGCTGAGTCAGGGACTGGCCCCTGGCTGGAGATAACATGGAGATAACACAGGCAAGGGCTGCTGAGGAGCAAAGAGGTGCCCCGTGGGGGAGAGGAAAGGTGCAAGCTCAGCTCTCCCTGAGCCACTTCCCTGCACCGGCACGGTGCTGAGGGACAGAAGAGGTGACCCTGTGTCCCCTCGTGTCCCTCGGCTGTGTCAGTAGGGGTATGGAGAGACAGAGATGATGAGGAGGAAGGTGCTGGGAGCTCGCTGGCCGCCCGGGAGCAGTGCCTGCACCTTGAGGCTGTGTGTGCCGGGCTGGCGCAGCGGGCGCAGCGTGGAGATGATGCCCTGGCCCCGGCGGCTGCGCAGGGCGAACGGGCTGCCGGGCTCCTGCTCCAGCAGCACCAACAGGGGCCGGGGCTGCGCGGACGTGCTCGGGGTGAGGTGCACCACGTCCCGGCCGGCAGCGATGCCGAGGGGCAGGGGCAGCAGCTGGTACTGCAGCGTCGGGGGCCCGGCAGAGCCGCAGGAACCGCTGCAGACACCCACACACAGCCTGCGGGAGAGCCCGGGGACGGGTGGCACGAGTGGGCACGACATCCTGGTGCCACCACACGGAGTGTGGGGTGGGCACCCCCAGCCCCGCAGCAGGACTCACCCAGGCCTGGAGCCTCTCCGGTAGCCAGCTGGACATGGAGCATCCAAGCACTGGGCACCTCCAAGGGTGTTGAAGCACAGCTGCTTGGAGCCACACTGGATGGTTTCCTCTGCACACTCATCCACGTCTGTGGGCAGAGAGGGGACAAGGCTGAGAGTGTCACAGTGCCCAAGTGCCCCAGGCTGGGCTGGGAATTCATGCCCCAGCTCCCACACTTTCCCAGCCCTGCCTGGGGTCTCAGTCAATGGGAAGCCAGATGACAGGGTGCTGAGCCTGGGAACAACCCTCCCCTGGAAGGAGGAAGACTTGCAGCCCCAAAGGGGTGACATCCAGGGCACCATGGGGACTGGATTCACAGCCCGAGGGGCACTGACATTCCCCCAAAGCAGGGCCACCCCCCTGGCACCCCCCCACTGACCCTGGCAGGTCTTGCCGTTGGGCAGCAGGCGGTAGCCAGGAGGACAGATGCAGTGGTAGCTGCCCAGGCTGTTCCTGCACTGGTGCTGGCACTGCTGCAGCATCTGGCACTCGTCAAGGTCTGAGGGCGAGAGAGGTGAAGGCAAGCAGGGAAGCATCTGTGCCCTGCAGCAGCCTGGCTCTCCCCTCCCCAGGGAGACCCTGACCCCACAAACAGAATAGAAGACAAGGCAGGAAAAAGGAGCACAGGAACTTGCCTTTAGGCTACAGACTGGCTCCCAAACTCCCTGCAGACCCCTCCCCTGATCCCCACTCACCAGTGCAGGTGCCATTCCTCCTGAGGAAGCCCTTGGGGCAGGGGGCACCCTGGGCACCCATCCCCAGCGCCTTGGCCACACGCCTCAGGGCCAGCTGAGTGTAGAAGGAGTGACCCCTGGGGGGGCTGCTGCCCACTGTGTCCTCTCCTCCATCCTTCCCTGCTGTGCCACACTGCCCACCCGGCAGCAGGGCCCTGCCAGGGGGGCACAGGCACTCGTAGGAGCCCCGCAGGTTGCGGCACTCGAAGGCACAGCGAGGAGGAAACTGCAGGCACTCGTTTATGTCTGGTGAAGGAAGGAGATGGAGAGATGCAGTTGGATGGGGAACAGGAGCCACTGCTGCCCTGGCCCCCCAGGACACATCCCTTGAGCTCGTACCCAGGCATGGCCAGCCAGCCCCCAGCGAGTGGTAGCCAGGAGGGCAGGCACAGAGGTAGCTCCCTGCTGTGTTCTGGCAGAGCTGGTTGGAGCGGCAGGCGTGGGTCCCCTCTGAGCACTCATCAGTATCTGAGGAGCAGGGAGGGGATGAGCTTGGGGCAGTGGTGAGGTGACACCACACAGCAGGTGCCCCTCAGCATCCTCTTGTCCTTACCGATGCAGTACAGCTGCCCAGGGCTCACAATGAATCCTGATGGACACTGGTCTCTATCAGCCCCTGGGAATGAAGCAGAGATGGTGAGGAGGGACATGTCACTGCTGTGATGTGGCTTTTACACCTTCACAGCCACCCAGGACCATCCTGGCATCTCCATCCCTGTGGATCCCCTTGCTACCTGCATCCAGCGAGGCACGGAGCTGGAAGTGGAGCTCCTGTGAGGCTGGCTTGTAAGAGGTTTTGACAGCTCTGGCCCTGAGGTGCTGCACCCGGGGGGGCTGTGTGCCCACAGGAGGGTCATACAGGATGGTGTGATTGCAGCGGGCACGGATGAGGTGTCCATCCCTCAGGAAGCTCTGCACTGAGTCCCCAGAGAGCTGACCTGTGCCTGTCTGCACATAGCGCTCGCTGAAGTCCTGGGGACAGGCAGGGAGGGAAAAATCAGGCCATGGCACATCCCTGAGCTCCCAGTATGGGAGTCATGGCTCCATAGCGAGGACAGACATCGCTGGCACCTGCACCACAGCCTGGCTGATGCTCTCTGGCACGGAGCCACTGATCACACTCTCCAGCAGCAGAGCACCAGCAGCATCCGTGCCCCGGGCGAGGTGGGTGACCTGCAGCAGCTCCCCTGCCGGGGGGAGAACAGTGAGCAGCAGCCCATGGCACCCCAAAACACTGCTCTGAAGCTCATCCTGGTGATGAGCCAGGCAGGAGCAACCTGGGACCACTAGCATCCCTCACCTGTGGCAAACTCCAGCTGTGACTGGTGCTGGAAGGTGCCCTGGGTGAGCAGGAACCTGCCCTGGGGCTCCCTGCCAGCTTGTGCCAAGGACCAGTAAACAGGAGCAATGATGGCAACCAGCACCTGCAGCAGTGGCCCTGGGGGTAAAGGAGAAGAGATGCTACCCTGGAGCCAGCAACCTCCTAAGGGAGCACCCAGCTCAGGTCAAAACCCTGCCTGGGGTGAGGGTGGAGGCAACCACCTACCTAGAGCAGGTGGGACACTGCTGATGCTGCTCTGGATGCTGGCAGTGCCAGAGTGTGGCTCACCCAGCACTCTGGCATCCAGCTTGGCAACACCAAGCTCGTGGGAGTTGATGACCCCAACCAGGCTGCCCTGCACCTGCCGCAGCTCCCCTGGGGCAGAAAGGGACATGGGCAGCAGCACTGGGGCTGCTTTCCCATGGGAGAGTGGCTAGTGTCCCATCTCCCCTCTCTCCTTAATTTGTGCATCAAGAAAATCTGAGTTTCTGGAGGTGGATGCAGCCAGAGCAAGGAGGGCAGTGTCACACTGACAGGAGATGCTGCAAGCACAGCCCATGCCTTGAGCACACTGACATGCACCAACACCTCCCAAACTCTGCTTGGGATCAACCCTCCTGCTCCTGGCCACAGCCCCAAGACTTGGTTTGCTTCTCCTCTGGTGTTGCTAGCAGCAGAATGGCAGGAGCAGTGCAAAGGAGCATGCAGGGCACCCAGAGCTTCCTCCCCACTGCTGGCCAGGCCAGCCGGAGGGGATGTGCCTGGGAGCTTAGCAGAGCCTCTGGGAAATGGGAATTTAATCATGGACAGTAGATGCAGGAAGGCCAAGGAGAGGTGAAGGGGAGAGAGGGGAGCTGAGGCCCAGACTGGCACGCAGCAGGGAAGGCTTTGCCTGAGCTCAGACCTTCAGCTGAGCAGCAGGAGAGACAGGAGCAGGCAAACCAGGCTATGAAACCAGGGGGTTAGGGGCGAGCAAGGAAAGGTGATATCCTTCCAAAGCACCATCTGGATCTTACTCCAGAGTGTAATAATGCTGTGGACACCCCTAGCCCACCCAGGAGCCCCCCAAGCAAGCCCCAGCAGAGAGATCTACCTTGGACAGTCAGGGAGACGTGGGCGATGGCAGAGCCCAGGGCGTTGCGAGCGAGGCAGGAGTAGCTGCCAGCGTGCTGCTGGCTGACAGCAGGCAGCAGCAGGGTGGCATTGGGCAGGACACGGGCACGGGGCCCCTCGGGCAGTGGCTGCCCATCCCTCTGCCACTCCACGGAGGGGGTGGGCTCCCCTGCCGCGGCACAGTGCAGCAGCACCCGCTGCCCGCTGCGCACCGTCAGTGCTCGCGGTGTCACCGTCACCGAGGGGACACCTGGGCAGGGAGAGGGACACAGGCAGTGCCACAGCACCCCAGGCCTGCTGGGGCCATTCTCCAGGGCTTGGGCTGCCCTGGAGGTGCTATGAACCTCAAAGTGGGGGTAGCACTCACTCTGCAGGGCTAGGGTGACCACCTTTGCTGCTGTGCCCGCATCGTTCTCTGCCACGCAGCGGTAGTTTCCTGCATCAGCGCTCTAGCAGTGCCAAGAGCAGGAGCACAGCTCTTAGCTTTGCCATGAAAGCTCCCCAAAACAGGCCAGCCCCACCAGGCTCCACTCACCTCCACGGTGTGGATGGCCAGAGAGCCGTTCTGCAGCTGGTGCCGTCGCCCACCCGTCACCATCGGCATCCCATCCTTGCTCCAGCGGATGAGGGGCAGGGGATGGCCCCTGGCATCACACTCGAGGAGGGCATCACCCCCGGGCTGCTCCACCTGGTAGCTACTGGGGTCCCCCCGTATGATGGGTGCCTCTGGGAAAGGGAGAGGGGTGGCAGAGGAGGGGAGCTGGCTGGGCACCCCTGGTCTCCCTGCCAACACCTACCTCTGATGGAGACCAAGGCAGTGGCCCTGATGGCACCAGCACTGTTCTCTGCGTGGCAGGTGTAGGTGCCACTGTCAGCAGGGGTGGCTGCCTCCAGCTGCAGGCTGCTCCAGCCACTCTGCCCTGACACACCATCTACAGGGTGCAAAGCCCCCCACAAGTATGGTTGGGGAGCAGCTGGTTACAACCCCACACTGCTAAAGGTGCTAGCAGCCTGGGCACCCCAAAAAGCAGAAGGAGGCCTGGGATGGCACCAGGATGATGTCCTCTCTCTGAGCTCAGCACCCTCTGCCCCCTCCCCACTCACCAGTGAGGGGCTGCCCGTTGGCTGTCCAGGAGATGTGGGGCTGGGGGCTGCCCCTGGCAGCACACACCAGCTCCAGCCTCTCGCCTGGGCTCAGGGTGAGGTCTGCAGGCAGGTGGGTGAAGGTGGGCAGGCTGTGGATGGACAGGGAGAGCCTGTGCACAGCCCTCCCAGCTGAGTTTTCTGCCGTGCAGGAGTAGCTCCCAGCATCCCCTTCCTGCATGGGGAAAGGAGGAAAGAAGGTCAGCTTGGGTCTGGGCTCCAGCTGCAGCCCTGCCTCATGGCTGATGGGCTCTCAAAGCCATGGCTTGGTCATGGCTACTTTTTCCAGCCCAAGACAGCAAATGCACTCTGCCCCAAGCCCCCAGCCTCTTGCACAAGGCTCTCACTCTGCCAAATAGTTCTGAAGGCAGCCAGGAGGTGGCTTGACTTGGCCCAGGGACACACAAAGTGCAGAACCACCCAGGCTTGCTTTCCAGCAGCAAGACACACTCACTTTCCAGCTCTCCAACCTTACAGGAGAGGACAGTGCTCACCTGGACATCCTGCAGCAGCAGCTCCCCAGAGGGCAGGATGGTGACCTTCCCATCCCCAGGCTTCAGTGGGGCTCCGTCCCTGCTCCAGGACACACGAGGCTCAGGGAGCCCCCGGGCAGCACAGGGCAGCAGCACCTGCAGCCCCTCCAGGACAGCCAGCTGTGCCGGGCCAGCAGCGATCACAGGGGGCACTGCATGGGGCAGGAGGGCAGGGGCTTGCTCACTCCCCTTGACAGCCACATTTCACTGCCAGGGGATGGGGAAGGAGGTGAGCAGAGGAAGGGGTGAGCACTGGGAGCCTGGTTGCTGCCTTACCTTGCACAATGAGCCTGGTTCTCCCTGCAGCAGTGCCCCAGGGGTTCCGAGCCAAGCACAGGTAGGTGCCTGCATCCCCTGGGGAGGCTCGGAGGACATGCAGCTGCCCATTGGGGAGCATCCTCAGCCCAGGCCCTGCAGGGATGGATGGGCAGCACAGGCAGCATAGGATGCAGATGGGGTTCTTCCTGGAGAGTCTCCAGGGAGCAGCTGCAGCATCTACTGCACCCACTTTAGATGGCAGCTGGGAGCCAGGAGTCCTCACGTGCAATAGCACTCAGCACCCTGCTGGGACACCCACAGCCTCCAGGCACCCAAACCTGCCCCACATAATGAGCCCAAGCTCTGCCAGCCTCCAGCAGTGCTCCTGCTCACCTGCAGTGATGCTAACACCATCCTTGTGCCAGGTGAGCTCTGGCTGAGGGACCCCCTTGGCCTCACAGGACAGCACTGCACTGCTGTTGACCATCACCATCACCAGGCCAGGCAGGGGCTTCAAGACAGGAGGCTCTGTGGGCAGCAGGGGGATATTGCCCACTGGGGATGCCCCAAGTTGGAGCAAGGCCCAGGAAGCCAGAGCCTTGGGAGCCCAGCATACCATGCACAGTGAGATGGAGATGCTTTTGGGCCATGCCAGCAGCACTGGTGGCTGTGCAGATGTAGTGGCCAGCGTGTGCAGGCAATGCCTGCCTGATCTCCAGGGCTCCTGAGAAGAGAGAGGGCAGAGGGGAGGCAGGGGAGGGCTGGCAGAGACCCCCCCTGGGGTGCCCAGGCCTGGGGCCATACCTGTGGGCAGCAGGTGGTAGCCCCCTCCTCGCCTGCCCAGCTGAGCCCCATCCTTGCTCCACCAGACCGTGGGGGGGGGCCAGCCAGAGGCATAGCAGGTGAGGACTGCAGGGGACAACCTGGTGACAGCCACGTCCGTGAGGTCATCAGCAATGGTGGGGGGCACTGGAGAGGTGAGCAAGGCCCCATGGCAAGTGCTGAAGGGGATTCCATCCCCATGCCCACGGGCACAGGGATGTCTATGTCCCCTCTTGCCCACCCCCATATCTACATCGTGTCCGAGGTGGTGCCAGGAAAGCCACCCCCAGCCCCCAGGAGCTCACCATGGATGGACACAAGGAAGAGCTTGCGTGCCTCTCCAGCAGGGTTGGTGGCAATACACTGGAACCAGCCCTCATCCCGGGGAGCAGGGCTGGAGATGAGCAGGGAGCCTGAGGGCTGCAAGCTGCACAGGCAGAGCATGCATCAGGCTCAGCCCCTGCCCCGTGGGGAGCACTCAGAGGGGACAAATCCCACCCTAGGCTGGTGCTGGGGTACCTGTAGGCACTGGACAGGAGGTGTGGGTTCAAGGGTTGACCATCCTTCTCCCACCTGATGTGGGGCTCAGGGGACCCCCAGGCCTCACAGCCCAGCCTGGCTGGCTGCTGAGCAAGCAGGGTGAGGTTGGAGGGCCCAGGGCTGATGGCAGGAGGGACTGCGGGAGGACATGGTGGTGATGAGCAGAGAACAGACACACATCATAGCACCGATGAGAGCAGCCCAGCAGCAGGGGGTGAGCCCAGAAGGGATCCATCCCTCTGGCTCCTCTGTTTACCCAGGATGTGGAGATCCAGGCCTCTCCGGTCAGAGCCAGCAGGGCTGGATGCCATGCACAGGTAGTAGCCTGAATCCTGCACCTGAACAGGGTTGATTTGCAGGGAGCCACTTGGCAGGAGCTGGAACCTGGAGAGGGAAAGCCAGGGATGCTCTGCATGGCTGGGCTGTAGCACATGAGGATTAGGGACGGGGAAGGTGGCAAATGCCATCAGAGCCATGTGTGGCACATGCCCACTGAGCTGCTGTGGGGACAGAGCACAGCTCTTGGTGAGGGCACAGTGCTCTCTCTGCTGCAGGCACACCTAAACACCTGCTGATGGGAGGCTGGCATGCTCCAGGAGCTCTCTCTTGGTGCCAGCAGCCCACAGAACCTCCTACCTGTTGTTCCCACGAAGGGGCAGGAGCCAGCCATCCTTCCTCCACGTCACTTGGGGCTCTGGCCACCCCTGGGCCTGGCATGGCAGCACCACTGAGCCATTCAGCAGGGCCCTCACCTCCTCAGGGCCAGGCTGGATCTCTGGAGCCACTGCAGCAGCATCCAGCACCACAGAGAGACAGGGCTCAGGACATGGAGAGCATCACCATCCCACACACATCCCTGAGCTAGCAGGCAACAGGCAGCTAGCACTCCCCATGGAGAGGTGACACTCACCCTGAACCTCCACCTGGCCACTCAGGCTGGTTGTCCCCAGCTCACTGGTGGCCCTGCAGCTGTACTCCCCACCATCTGCTGCCTGCACAGCCTGGATCTGCAGGAAGCGTCCCTCGGCCAGGAGCTGCCTGTGAGCATCCTCCTACAGCCCCGAGAGCCACCCTGTCAGCAGCTCTCCCCCTCACCATCCCCCATGAGGCTGGGGGGCTGCTGAAAGGGCCCCCAGCCCCTCACCATCCCCCCATGAGGCTGGGGGGGCTGCTGAAGGGGCCCCCAGCCCCTCACCATCCCCCCATGAGGCTGGGGGGCTGCTGAAAGGGCCCCCAGCCCCTCACCATCCCCCCATGAGGCTGGGGGGGCTGCTGAAGGGGCCCCCAGCCCCTCACCATCCCCCCATGAGGCTGGGGGGCTGCTGAAAGGGCCCCCAGCCCCTCACCATCCCCCCATGAGGCTGGGGGGGCTGCTGAAGGGGCCCCCAGCCCCTCACCATCCCCCCATGAGGCTGGGGGGCTGCTGAAAGGGCCCCCAGCCCCTCACCATCCCCCCATGAGGCTGGGGGGGCTGCTGAAGGGGCCCCCAGCCCCTCACCATCCCCCCATGAGGCTGGGGGGCTGCTGAAAGGGCCCCCAGCCCCTCACCATCCCCCCATGAGGCTGGGGGGGCTGCTGAAGGGGCCCCCAGCCCCTCACCATCCCCCCATGAGGCTGGGGGGCTGCTGAAAGGGCCCCCAGCCCCTCACCATCCCCCCATGAGGCTGGGGGGGCTGCTGAAGGGGCCCCCAGCCCCTCACCATCCCCCCATGAGGCTGGGGGGGCTGCTGAAGGGGCCCCCAGCCCCTGCCACATACCTGCAGTGGAGAGCCCTTCCGCTGCCACTCGATGTGTGCAGGCAGCACAGCATCCTCAGGACACTCCAGCAGGAGCTGCCCCCCTGCCACAGCAGTGATGCTGGGGGTCCCTCCAATGCTTGCTGTGCTCAGAGGTGCTGTGGGACATGTGCCAAGTGGCTCAGGGGTTGCCACAGGGGTTGGGCACCCCTGGGCCTGTCCCCAGAAGTGATGTGTAGTCACCTGCCCTGCTGGACCATCTCCCCTTTGGAGACTTACAGCCCTCACTGCTCTCCCAAGCAAGCCCAAGGAGGGATGCAGGGGATGCTCCAAGCTCTCTGGTCCCCCCTCCAGCACCCCTGCTAGCACTGCTGAGGCCATGCTACCTTGGATGCTGACGTGGAAGCTCCTGCTGTCCTCCCCAGCAGGGCTAGCAGCCAGGCAGGTGTACAAACCACCATCAGCCACCTACACAGAGCCAGGGGAGGGGAAAATCAAGGCACGAGAAGAAAATACAGGTGAGAAGAAGAAAGAGGAGCCCTTACCTTAGTGCTCTCGATGTGCAGGGTGCTCTCATTCCCTGCCAGCACCCAGGGCCCTGCCAGCAGCTCTCCATCCTTCTCCCAGGTGACAGTGGGCACAGGGACCCCTGTCACCACACAGCTCAGCTCTAGGGGAGTGCCCAGGGCGAGGGACATCTCAGTGGGATGGGATGCAGCCTCAACACGAGGTGGTACTGCCAGGGGCACAGTGAGGTGAGTGAGCTCAGCTCCCAAAAGTGTGCCCTTGCCCAGTCCCTGGGGCAGATACCTACCCATCACCAGGAGGTGAAAGGCTTTGCTGGCCTCCCCCAGCTCATTCCCTGCCAGGCAGGAGTACAGCCCAGAGGCAGCTGGCCCCACAGCCACCAGGCTCAGCTGGGAGCTGCTGGCCACCTGCTTGCTGTGCCCTGCCAGGGGCTTGCCATCCTTCAGCCAGCTCACTGCTGGGGCTGGGGACCCGGTGGCTTTGCAGCTGAAGGTGACATCAGAGCCCTCAGGCACCATCTGCTCCTCGCTGCTCTCGGGGCTCTCCAGGGCTGGGGGCACTGGGGAGGGAAAGGTTCTCTTGAGAGAGGTTGTGGGAACACAGTTGGTTCCCTAGGCACTGAGGGTGGGTTTGGCAGTTCCCTAGTGTCCTGCAAGCACCCAGAGATGCCTCAGCCTCCCTGCAGGGAGCTCTTAGGGCTGCTGCCAGCTTGGTTCTGCCTCGCTCCATCCTGAGAGCCAAGGAATGGCTCAGGATCCAGCTTGGAAACAGCTGAAAAGCACAATGGATGCTCTGGCACCAAAATAGGGACCCAGGTGCCCCCCTCACCCTACTCTCCCCAGACCCCCAGCTGCCTCCTACCCTGTATCTGGAGGATGAAGCTGTGCTCAGCCACCCCTGCCCGGCTGGAGATGATGCAGGTGTAGAGTCCAGCATCAGGCAGCTGGGCCTGGGAGATCCTGCACCATGCAACGGGAAAAGACATCAGCTCAGGGTCCCTCTCTGCCCTCCACGGCCCCTGGCACTGCAGGGTCACTCCTTACCTAAGGACATGGCCAGCTGACAGCAGGGTGACACGGGGGGACAGGGGCAGGGGCAGCCCATCCTTGAGCCAGCTGACGTGCAGTGGGGCAGAGCCCCGTGCCCGGCACTCCAGTGTCACCAGCCCAGACAGCACAGCAGGGACCAGCTCCGAGCCATCTGTGCCTCTCTCGATGGTGGGGGGCACTGGAGGAGGGGACAGAGGGGCTGACAGGGCTGTCAGGGGTGGGTGGCCCTGCTGGGGCCCTGTGGCACTCACCCAGCACACTCAGTGTGTGCAGTTGCACATCTTCACCCGCGCTGTTCCGGGCCAGGCAGGTGTATGTCCCAGAGTCAGAGGCCTGCAGCTCCTCCAGGAGCAGGGAGCTGCCATCCAGGGAAATCCTGCATGGAGGGGACAAGGCAGTGGCTTCTGTGTCCACCCTGAACATGACTGTGGGACAGAGATGCTCTGTGCTCAGCTGGTTTTGGGGCACAGCACAAGGCCAGGGTGGCAGGGACTGTGGCTGCATCCAGCACATCAGGATGATGATCCTCAGGGAAGAGGAGGGATGAGCATGGAACCATAGAGAAGTTTTGGTTGGATGAGACCATTGAGCCCAGCCATTAACCTAACACTGCCAGGTCAGCCCTAACCCCTGTCCCTCAGCAGCCCCTGGAGCAGGGATGGTGACTCCAGCAGTGCCCTGGGCAGCCTGGCACAGGGACTGACAGCCTTTCTGGGGAGGAAGGTTTTCCTGATGTCCAACCTAAACCTCCCTTGGCACAACTTGAGGTCATTTCCCCTTGTCCTATTGCTTGTTCCCTGGGAGAGGAGACCAACCCCCTCCTCAGCCCAAGCTGCTTTCAGAGAGTTGTAGAGAGCAAATCTCCTGCAGACTAAGCAGCCCCAGCTCCCTCAGCTGCTCCTCACAAGCCTCAAGCTCAGCAGGGAGAGCTCAGCCTGCCTGGCACTGCTCCTCTGCCCATGGGGAAACTGAGGCAGGGACAGGGTGGTCCCCCCCCAGTGCAGACTCACCGGGCATGCAGGGGGGGCTGCAGCTGCAGGGGCTGCCCATCCTTCAGCCAGGAGATGTGGGGGGTGGGCTGCCCCTCTGCCCTGCACTCCAGCCTGAGCCGTGCTCCCTGCAGCACGCTGTGCTCCCTGGGCATCCCTGTGCTGCTGATCCGGGGAGCCACTGCAGCCAGGAGGAGACAGGGAGGCTGAGGAGGAGCAGGGGCAGGAGGGCTCCTGCAGGGCCCCGCAGTGCCCAGGGGAACGATGCCTTCCTTACCTCTCACCAGCACCAGGAAGTCCTGGCGTGTCTCAGCAGCAGCAGCCTGGGCCAGGCAAGTGTAGAGCCCCTGCTGGAAGGGCTGGAGGGGGCCGAGCTGCAGCTGGGACCCCCCCAGCACCAGGCCCTGCTCTGGGCTGCTCTCTGCCAGGAGATGAGGAGTGCACCTTGTCACTGTCCCTCCTGCCCACCCCCAGCCTGGGGCATGTGGCTGAAGCAGAGCTTGGGCTCTGGGCAGCAGGAGGTTTGCAGCAGCAAAGAGGCAAAGCCCTGTCCCAGCAGGCACCCCAAGGACCCCCACATCCCCCCCTCAGCCCCCACATCCCACTGCTTTAGCCTCAGGAACGAATCTGAGCTCCCTGAAAATGATGCAGGGAGAGCTCCATCCCCTTCCTGCTCTGCTCCCTCCCTGGGGGTCTCTGGCAGCAGGATTAGGAATGGGGAAACTGAGGCAGGAGTGCTTGAGATGAGGCATCCCAGCTCAGCATCCCCATGCACACATACCCAGGGGGGTCCCATCCTTCAGCCAGGTGACAGTAGGCACACCAGGGATGTGGCAGGTCAGGAGGAGAGTACTCCCCACCTCAGCATCCAGCACCTCCTGCTGCAGGCCCTGGAGGGCTGGGGGCTCTGTGGGGGGGAAGGAGGAGCAGGGATGAGATGCGACAGCACCTCGATTTCCTCGTGTAGGGGAAAGGGGAGAAGGGGAAGAATCCCTGGCGGATGCCTTACCCTGGCTGGCTGGGGCAGCTGCAAGCAGGTGGCTCTGGAGCTGCCCCAGACCTCCCTGCAGCCCCCCC
>VWZO01005717.1:140180-157400 GCA_013396975.1 Bucco capensis | reverse complement strand
CCCGGGTCCATACTCACTCAGCACCTCCAGCTGATAGTGCAGCAGCTCCTGGCCCAGCTCAGTGGTCACCTGGCACGTGTACCTGCCTGCATCCTCCTCCTGCACCCTGGGCAGCTGCAGCACCCTGCCCCCTGCCACAGGGAATGCTCCATGGGGGCTTGGAGAGATCCATCTCCTCCTGACCCTCCCCTCCCTGCAGCCATGGTGCTGCTCCTGCAGGTCCCATGCCTGCTGCACATGCAGGAGCAAGAGGACAGGATCCAAGGTGCTCCATGCTATGGATTGCTGCTGCAGGACAGCCCCAGAGCCCAAGAGCCATGCCCCTTACCTAGCAGCATCAGCAGCCCTGGGCCAGGGCTCAGGGGCTCCCCATCCTTGTACCAGCTGATGAGGGGGGGTGGGCTGGGGCTGGTGTCACAGGACAGGGAGGTGGGCTGCTGGAGGACAGCCTGCCTGTGCTCTGTCACCTCTCCAGCCTGGTCCTCCTCCCGGTAGAAGAGCTCCAGGGCTTCACTGGGGCCTGGCTGCTGCTGCCAGAGGGGAGGCACTGTGGGGACAGGCTGTGCTCAGGGGGGGGGGCAATGGGGACTCACCCAGCTAAGGTGCAAGCAGAGCATCTGCCCAGGGTCCAGGAGATCATTGCTGATCAGCAGATCCCACCTCCTCCTGCTCTCATCCCAGAGCAGATCCCACCTCCTCCTGCTCTCATCCCAGAGCAGATCCCACCTCCTCCTGCTCTCATCCCAGAGCAGATCCCACCTCCTCCTGCTCTCATCCCTCAGCAGATCCCACCCAGGACCCCTCCCGTTGCTCAGACCCCCAGGGCTCACCTTGCACGTGCACAATGAAGTCCTTGTCATCTTCCCCCACGCTGTTGGTGGCCACACAGGTGTAGTGTCCTGAATCAGACACCCTGGCTGGTTTGATCTGAAGGACTTGTCCCTCACTGAGGATCTGGAGGTGGCCACTGCTTTCCAAGAGCTGCAGGGGGATCCCAACCCCAGAGCAGGGAAGAAGGACAGGAGGAGGATTACACCCAGGAGTGGGTCAGAGCCCAGGCAGCCATAGAGAGGGAACCTCTCCTCCTCTATCCCTTAGGATCTCACCTGCTTGTCCTTGTACCACTGGATGGTTGGCTCAGGCACAGCCCAGGTCTCACACTCCAGCATCACTGTGCTGTTGACCTTGGTTTTCACCTCTTTGACAGCAAATTCCCCCAAAGCATCATCTCTGGCAATCCAAGGAGGAACTAGTGGGGAGAGAGGACACGTGTGGGAGGAGAGAAGAGCTCCCAGCATCCCAGGGTGGTGCTGACATCCCCAGATGGATCTCTCTGTCCTCTCCAAGCTAGACTAGGGGATTGTGGTGCCATGTGCCAGCATGTGTGTGGCTGAGATGCTGTTCCCCAGGATGAAGGCACAGGAAGGGGCACAAACACACAGGGGACAACGTGGTGCCTGCAGGAATCAAGGAGGACACAGAGTTCCCTCACCCAGGACCTTCACAGCATAGTTCTTCAGAGCCTCCCTGCCTTCCCCAGCCAGCATGCAGCTGTATGTGCCTGCATCCTCCTCCTGGGCATTCAGGATCTGCAGCCCATGGCCACCTGGGCAAAGGAAGTCCCCTGAGAGGGCTGGCTGTCCCCACACAGCATAGGGACCTGCTGGTGCCCTGCAGGTCTGGCTTTGAGAGGGTCTGATGCTCTTACCAGGGAGCAGGTGGATGTTTCCAGATGCTTGGAGGGGCACTGCATCCTTGAGCCAGGTGATGTTGGGAGCTGGGTGGCTGAGAGCCTCACAGAGCAGGGAGATGGGGTTGTTGAGGATCACTGTGACTTCCTCTGCATCATGGGCACCTCCAGCCAAGGCTGGACTGGCTGCAGAGATGTGTTTGCACATCAGCTCAGCATCAGCAGCACCCACTTGGGCTTCCTTTTCCCAACAAGGAGCATGAGCCAAGTCCAGGGAGCTGAACTGGAGCCACAGCATGGGCAATGCAGAGCAGCAGCCCAGCTGCCCTCCAAAAGCCCAGAGGACACACTCCCTCTGCCCAGCAGCCAGCAGCAGACATGGGTCCTGAGCTGCCTGAGCCCTTTGTGTTCCTCCAAGAGGTCTCCCAAGGGCTTTTGCTGCAGGCTTGAGGAGTTAGTTCCTCATCACCTACCTGGGGCAGGCAATTCTAAACCCTCCAGGACCATCTCCCTACTCCCACCTGAGCCTCTGCCTCCAGCCACAGGCATCTCCTACCCAAAACTTCCAGCAGGTAGATCTTGCTCTGGTTTGCCAGTGAGCTGGAGGCCAAGCAGGAGTAGTGGCCAGCATCAGCCAGGGAGACCTGAGGGATGTGCAGCACGGAGCCATCCGGGGACAGGGAGAAGCTGTGTGCCCTGGCCAGGGGATGCCCATCTCTCAGCCAGCTGATCTTGGCCTGGGGGTTGCCTGTGTGGGGTGGAGAGCAGCTTTTGGACTTCATGGAGAGAGTTTTTTCCATGCCTGAGCACATTGTGAGCAGGGTGACTGAGCCAGAGCTTTTCTGGGAAGCAGGGACATGAGGCAGGGTTATCAGCATCTGGATCAGGCTTTTAGAGGCTGCTGGATGAGCCAGCAAGAAGAAAGCAAGCTGTCCTGAGTAGGAGGTGATGGATGATTCCCATCACAAAAGGGGAAACCAGATCAGAGGCATTTCAGCTCCAGTTGGGAAAGAGTGGAGTTTACGTGGTGGATCAGCTTCCCATGGGAGCCCAGAACTGCCTGGACAGCCCAGCTCCAGAGCCAGGAACCATCCCCAAGAACCTCTTCAGCTGAGCTCAGATGTTCTCATCTCACAGGCTGGAGCTGCCCATTTGCTCCACACCCCAAAGGGAGCCTCATGTCCCTGAGCTCCATCTCCCAGCTGCTCCCAGCACCTCCACTCCCCATGGGATGCTCACCCCCAGCCAGGCAGGACCAGGTGACAGGGTGACCCTCAGGCACTCTGAAGGTCTCTTCTTCATCTGTGTTCTCCATGTGGGGAGGAACTATGAAGGCAAAGCAGGGAGCTCAGCAGCTAGCCAGCTTCACCAAGCCTCCAAAGCTCCCATGCTCCAGCACAAAGAACTGCAGCCCTGCAGCTCCCACCATGCCTGCAGCTCTCAGCTGCAGGACTCCTCCTTACCTAGGACCTCCACGTAGAAATGCCTCCTGGCCTCCCCAGCTGCATTGCTGGCCAGGCAGGAGTAGTGGCCAGCATCCTGGGCTCGGGCATGGCTCAGCCTCAGCATCCATCCTCCTGCAAGCACAGAGCTCTCAGGGCCCTGAGGCAGGCAGCAGCTCATCCCAGCAGGGCTGCAGCTCCATTCACACCCAGCAGCAGTGGGGCAGGAGGTGTTCCCCATCTCCCACAGCATCCTCCTCTCCTCCCTGACCTGGAAGCACGTGCAGGTGCTCGCTGGGGGTGACAGGAGAGCCAGCCCGGGCCCAGGTGACTGTGGGCAGGGGAACACCCGTGGCCTCACAGGCCAGGCTCAGGGCTCCATGCAGAGGCACACTGAGGTTGCTTGGTGATCCTGCTCCTTGAATGAACTCAGGAGGAACTGGGGACACAAAGAAGGATGGAGATGTCTGCAAAGCTGTCATCAAGACAGCAGAGGAGCAAGGCAAACTGAGACAAACAAGCTTGTTGCCATTCTCCTGCTTGGACAGGCTGAGGACACAAGCCCAGGAGGACTATAGGCAGGAGGTTGTGGTGTCAGCTTTGAGGGGATCAGAGGGGAGGTGACTTCCAGCACCTGCCACCCACCCAGGTGCCAAGGCCACACTCACCCTTGGGACATCAAGCTGCCCACATGCCCCAAGCCACCCCAGGCCCTTTTCTGCTCAGCTGACTTAGGAAGCATAAGATGATCTACTCTGCTGACCCTGGAGAGAAACTCCTGCCTGCTGGAGCCAGGTGTGCAGCTACACCTGGAGTGTAGCTCTCCTGACCTTTCACCTGCTGGCTTGGCCAAGATCTACTCCATCCCAGGTCATTGGGACACCACTACTCTTCCCCATACCCTCCAGAGCCCCCAGCCCCATCCCACCCCTTACCATGCACCACAACCTCAAAGTGCTGCCCCACTGTGCCTGGCCCCAGGCAGCTGTAGTGTCCTGCGTGGGCCTCCTGTGCCTCAGGGATCTGCAGCCTCCTGCCTTGCTCCACGAGCAGCAGCTCATCCCTGCCAGCCAGGGGCTGCCCATCCTTCAGCCAGCTCACCATGGCCTCTGCTGGCCCCGTGGCCTCACACTCCAGCACTGTCTCACCACCCTTGATGACAGAGACCTTCCTCAGGGCTTTGCTGCTGCCCTGGGTCCTTGGCAGAGCTGTGGGCAGAGGGACACAGGGCTGAGGTGATGCTGGAGCAACTCCCTTGCTTGTATGCAGGTGGATAGAGCAATGCCATCCTCCTGGATGGGGACAGCAGGAGGAGAAAGAAGAACTGAGAGAGTGCAACTGAGCTGCTGCAGTGAAAACATCTCAGAGCCAAGGGGAAAGCTGGAAGGGCAAAGCTAGGCCAGCTCACAGCATCCTTTACAACACATCTAAGGGCAAAAGGCACAGAGCTTTTGGGTCCAGCTGGACCTTGCCTTGAGAGAGATCTTCACCTTCAGCCAGCCCCAGCTCCTCTGTGTCTCCCCAGCTCACCATCCACCTGCAGGAGATGCTCCTTGCTGCTGCTGCCTGCAGCATTCCTGCACTCACAGCTGTAGGTGCCCCTGTCCTCCAGCTCGACCTTCTGGATGTACAGCAGGCTCCCAGCCCTGGCCACCAGCTTTGGGCTCCCAGGCTGGCTGGAGAGGGGCTTGCCTGTGTGGGGAAGGGAGAGCAGCCTCCCCTCAGGCTCCCAGCTGGACCAGGAGCAAGCAGGAAGCACTGCTTGCTCCCAGGAGGGTCTGGGGGGGGAAGGGATGAAGCAAGGAACAGGATCTACCATCCTTCTGCCAGCTCAGGGTGGGCAAGGGGATGCCATGGCACTCGCAGGCCAGCCTGAGGGCTTGTCCCTCCAGCACAGACACCAGGGTGGGCTCTGCTGACGAGAAGGATGGAGGCACTGCAAGGGAGGACAGGATCAGCTCTCGGATGGCAAAGAGGAAAAGGATACCTCCCTGCTGGAGCTCTGTCCTCCTGCCTGCACACAGCACTGGCTCTGTGTGGAAGTGATTCCCTGCAGTCTCCAGCTCTGGATGGAAGTGCAGGTGGCCTCCAGCAGAGGAGGACCAAGCATCCCACAAGCAGCCACGCAGGCAGGCCCAGCCAGGGCTGGCCAGACACAGCCTCACTCTTTCCATCCTCAGATGCTGTTGATGCTTGCTCCTCCGTGCAGCTGGCTGGAGAATGGCAACTCCTTCCCATGGGGACTATCAGTGGGGAGAAGAAAAACCCCAACACCCAGAAACCCCTCAACAACACAAACAGCAGAGCCCAAACAATGCAGCTGAGCCAGGAGGCCAGACGTGGGAAGGGATTGCAGGAACAAGGCTGGAGCACAAGATTGGATTTGCTCCACTCCCTGGCTACCTGCCTGCAGGCCTGGAGCATCCCTGAGAAAAGCCAGAGCCTAGCTCAGCCCCTGGGGCTGGGGAGCATGTGGTGCCAGTGGCCATCAGCTCTCAAGCTCCCTGGCAAAGGGCAAGATCCCAGCTGATCAAGCTAGTGACCCTGCACCTCTCCCAAAGCAGAGGCAAGAACACCATGCCTTTGGCACCTGGATTGCCATTGCCTCTCAGCCCAGATGCTGTGCTCACCTTGCACCGAGAGCTGCACCTCTGCCTGAGCCACCCCTGCCCAGTTGCTGCCCTGGCACAGGTAGAGTCCTTCATGGGCAAGCTCCACGGGGCTGATGAGCAGAGTCCCATCCTCCTCAGCCACCACTGCCCTGTCCTGCTGGCCCAGGCCATGCCCATCCTTCAGCCACCTGGCAGGAAGGGGACAGTCCTTGGCCTGGCCTGCCAGCACCCAGCCCCTCTTTCTGCCCACCAAAGGAATGGACAGGGGGATGCTGGCAGCAAGGATTGGCCCCTCACACCTAGGAAGGTGCTGGCAGTGCCCAGAGAGTGGGCAGAGCAGCATCCCATGGACAAGGGGCAGGAACGGGACCAGGATGCCTCCCATCCTACTGGATCCCTCCCAGCCAGAGGTCCCCATCCTGAGCCCCCCTCCCCCCCCCAGCTCTGCTTGCTGCAAAGGGACTTGCAGAGCCCCTAGGAGAGCTCAGCAGGCAGCACTCACTGGATCTGAGGAGCAGGGATGCCCTTGGCACGGCAGTGGATCCGCAGGGAATCGTTGGCAATGGCTGTCAGGTGGCTTTCCCCATCACCAATCTGCACCTGGGGAGGAGCTGGGGACAAAGAGCACCTCATGCTGGGATCAAACCCCCCAGGCCACGGAGGAGCACTGGCAGCAGCAGACACTGACCTAGGACGTGCAGGCTGTAGGTGAGGGAGGTGTTCCCTGCAGCATTGGTGGCTGTGCAGCTGTAGAGGCCACTGTCCATCACCTGGGCCTTGGCCAGCCTCAGGGACCCTGAGGGGAGGATGCTGTGGCTTGGAGCAGAGGGAACAGAAGGAACAGCTTTGTCATCCATCACCTACACCCCTGAGCAGGGGCTAAGGGCTGTGAGCTGAGCCAGGGGAAGGGCCCTGGTGCCACCTCCTGCATGCTCATGGGTGCAAATCTCCCTTGCTCAGCTCCTGCAGGAGGCAGCAGGCCCAGGGGCACAGAGCACAGCTCCTGCAGCTGCAGCTGGCCATGCTCTTGCTCCCAGCACTGTCTGTGTTGCACAGACATGAGCTCATCTCCTGCCTTGCTCCCAGGGATCTCCCAGGCACGCCAGGATGAGCTAGCCCAGAGCTGAGGAGCAGCACAGCTCAGGCAGAGGGAACCAGGCAGGAATGACAAGGTAGGACAGTCCCTCAAGAGCAACACAAGCAAGATCCCTTCCTGCATCCTCAGGTGCAGGAGGAGAAAGGACTAAACCCAAGCTCAGAGCCCATAGGGAGCTCCTTCCAGCAGCATGTTTAGGTGCTGATAAAGCCCCAGCCCCCCCAGCTCTCCTCACCTCACCCTGGAGGCAGGCAGGGGCTGGGACTCCTTTCTCCAGAGCACCAAGGGAGGAGGATAGCCTTGAGCCTCACAGGGCAGGGTGATCTCCTGGCCAAGCACAGCCAGGATGCTTATGGGCTCTGAGCCCTGTGAGCCATTCACACTGATCCTGGGCTTTGCTGGGGGAAGAAGGAGCCTGGCTGGGGCACGAACACTTTAGGTGCCACACAGCCCTCAGTGCTGCTCTTCCCAGCCCAGCTGGGTAGCCCAAGGAAACCAGGAATGTCCCTGGGTCATGCTGTCCCAGCTGGAGCCAGGGCCAGCCCTGGGCACTCACTGCTGATGGAGAGCTGCATCTCCTGGCTGGTGAAGCCTGCTGTGTTGGTAGCTGTGCAGAAGTAGGTCCCAGCATCCCCGAGGGAAGGGGAAGGGATCAGGAGGCTCCCATCAGGATCAAGATGGTAGTGTGGGCTCAGGGAGATGGGCTCTGTGCCCTGCAGAGGGAAAGGAAGGGAGGAAGCAAGAGAGCAGAGACTCTCCCAGGAGCTGAGCAGCAGAGGAGTGCTGTGCTCTGCCTACAGGTCCCAGCTTGCCAGGGCACTTGGTGCCACCTCCCCATGCTGGGGAGCTACATCCCCTCCCAACAGGAGGGTGAGCCACAGCCTGGCTGCCCTGTCCCCTACCTTTGCCCAGGTGACAGCAGGAGGTGGCACACCAGTGGCATTGCAGTGCAGGGCCACAGCCTCTCCCTCGGTGGCAGTGACAAGGACAGGGCCAGGCTCGATACTGGGAGGAACTGGCAAGGAAAAGGAGCATCTCATCCTCATCCTGCATGCTCAGGGCCACGTGCAGCAGAGAGAGCAGTGCTCTGCTGCTGGAGAAGTGCAGAGGGTCCCTGTCCTTGCTCCACACACCCCCTGCCACTCACCATGGATGACCAGGGACACCTCCTGCCTGTGGGACCCGAGGGCATTGGTCACCTCACAGGTGAACCTCCCTGCATCCTCCTGTGATGCTTGGGCCATGTGCAGGCTCCCATCAGCCTGGACAGAGTAATGGCCACCGAGGGCTAGCTGGGCACAGGCAGAGAGCAGAAAGCAAGTCAGACCTGAGCTCAGCTGTCAGCATATCTCTGTGTCTTTAGGGCATGTCTAGAAGCCCATCCTGGAGCAGTAGGAACATCCTGGTGTGGTGATAAACCCACACTCCCCTCCCACCCCAAACATTCTCCTGGCATCCTTCCCCAGCACCTTTGGCCCTGGCAGGTTGGGGCACTCATCCTGCAGCAAAGTCCTCTCTGTAGGGCTCTGCTGGCAGCTGCCCACCCACCCAGCCACCATCAGCCATCCCAGCAGGAATGGGAGCCTCACCAGCTTGCCATCCTTGAGCCAGCGGCGGGCTGGGAGAGGCTTCCCAGCCAGGATGACACAGGCCAGGGACACAGGCTGGCCTGGGACAGCATGGACCACAGGGGAGGGCAGAGCTATTTCTGGGGCTGCTTGGAACAGGAGAAAGAGCAACAACACTCATTGGAGATGACATGGCCAGGAATGCTCAGGAGAAAGGTCTGGATCACCTTTCTTCCAAGGGCCAGGCTCCAGCTCTCAGCTGCCCCAAGAATCTGGAGCTATTCATCTAGAGCTTGGGTTGCAGCCTGTGCCAGTGCTCTGAGCTCAGGAGATGGAAGGTATTATCCATCCAGCCCTGGCTGAGCATTCACAGCCAGAGCTGCCCCAGCCACAATCAGCACACCAAAGAAAAGCAAATCAAAGCAAACCATGTCCAGTGACTGTCAGCTTGACCTCTGCTTGGATTGTCCCAAACTCGTTCTGGGCTTCACAGACATAGATGGCTTGGTCATCCAGAGAGGCACCTGGAGCACAGCAAGGAGAAACCTGAGCCCAGCAGAGCTGGAGAGCACTGAGCAAGCTCTGCAGGATGAGCTGGCACCTCCAGCCTCCCATCCCCTGTGCCGGCACCTCCAGCCTCCCATCCCCTGTGCCACCACCTCCAGCCTCCATCCCTCCCCTTGGGATGTGGTCAGATTGCCTGCAGTGCTGGATGCTCACAGGCTCTTAGGGCACAGCTAAGCTTGCCCAGGTAAGCTGTGCACATAAATCCCTGTGTGACAATGCTTTTCCTCTGCAGAGGAGCTAATCCTGCTGCTAGGACTGCAGGCAGCAGCAGGCAAAGGGAAGAGCACCCCATGGTGACACTGAAGGCATGCACCAGGTGGGATGCCCTCGTGTTCTCCACAGCAGCACCCACTCCACTCTCTTACTGGTGATGAGGAGCTCAGCAGCATCCAGCTGGCTGGAAGCTCCAGCAGGTCCCTGCCAGCCTGGCACTGGCTCCCCATCCTGCCGGGCCCAGGTGACCCGAGGTGGGGGAGAGCCCTGGACACAGCACAGCAGGCTCACTCTGTCCCCAACCTCCACCTCCATGTCCCCCAGGGGCTCGGGAAAGTGAGGAGCAGCTGGAGGAGAGAGGAGGGGAGAAGGGGCTGAGGCAGCTCCCCACAGCAGGAGAATCTGCAGCAGCTTTGTGCCCCAAGCCCCTTCCCTCCTCCTGACCCTCACAAACCACACCAGGCTCCAGCACCAACATTCCCATGCTGGGAAAGCCAGGAGCTGGGGGGCAAGAGGAGCCTTGGGGAGCAGCAAGCAGGAGCTGAGGCATGGAGGGAGAGCAGTGCAGATAAGCTCAGGTACTCAGTGGGAGAGGCAGAGACTTACAGCCCACATGCAGCTCAGTGCTCTCCAAGGCAGTGCCCAGCTCCCCAAGAGCCTGGCAGAGATAGTGCCCTGTGTCCTGCTCCTGCACAGCCTGCAGCCTCAGGACAGCACGCTGGGTGCCAGCTGGGAATGCTGCCATCACCTGCTCCCCTGCCCCAAGAGAGCCACACATCAGCATCCTGAGGAGCTCAGGGGGTCCCATCCCCAACAGCAGCCCAGGGCACCCCACATGTGGCAACGCTGCAGGGTGGTGGAGGGACCCCAGGGCCTTTGCTCCCCAGCTCTGCCCCAGTCTCACCTTTGTACCAGGTGATGTGGGGTGGGGGCACCCCTGAAACCCAGCACTCCAGGGTGACATCCTCTCCCACCAGTGCCTTCAGGCTGGGGGTCACTGCCAGGATGGCAGGAGGCTCTGTGCCAGGGTGGGGGGAGACAGCTTCAGTGACTCCCTGCAGGGTCATCACCCCCAGGGGACCCAGGAGCTGCTCCCCAGCACCCTCCCAGCAGAGCCAGCCCCAGCCCATGGCTCCCAGGGAAAAAGGAGCAGAGCCCTTCCCAGGATGCTGCCAGGCAGTGGGGAGCAGGTACCAGTGAACTCCAGGGTGATGACTTGCTCAGCCCAGCCCAGCAGGCTGCTGGCATAGCAGCTGTAATTCCCTGCATCCTCTGCAATTGCTGCTCTGATGTGCAGGGTGCCCTGAGCATCTGTGAAAACTCTGTGGTGCTGATAAAGAGAGGGAGAAAGGAGTCCTGTGAGAAGAGAGCTGAGGAGAAAGGTGCTGGAATGAAGGAGGGGGATGAAGGCATCCCCCTGATGGGTAAGTGCTGGGCATTGGCACTTGTAGGCAGCTCCATCAGCTGCTGCAGGGAAGGACATTGCTTTCAAGATGAAGAGCATGGAGAATTGAGGTTTTTCACCTTCAAAGAGGAAAAAAAACCCAAGCAAAGCCCTTCCCCACGGCAGCACTGCCAGCCTGGCAAGGGCAGGGAGCTGGAAGCTAAAGAGGAGAAGGCATTCAGGGGAAACAGAGCATTTTGAGACTTGAGAGCATGCCCAGCACCTTGAGTGGCCCTCAGTGGGGATGGTGACCTGGAGAAGGCAGGATGCATGGAATTAGGGCTAGCAGCATGCCAACCATCCCAGGAGCACAGGCTGGGGGTACTGCAGGACCTTCTCTTCCCAGAGCTATGGGCCACCCCCAGCCCCTCTCCCTCTGCATCCTCACAATGGAAACACCCTTCCCAGCTGCACAGGGAGGAGGACAGCCCCCAGGTCCCCCCCAGGTCACCTGTCATCCTGCTGCAGCAGCCAGCCCCAGCGCTTCCAGCTGCTGTGGGGCAGGGGGTGGCCCCCGGCAGTGCAGTTCAGGTGCAGCTCCTGGCCCCTGCTGAACGGCTGAGGGCTGGCATCCACCTTCACCCAGGGCATCTCTGCAGGGGGGAGGGAGAAGGGCTCAGCCCCTGGGGGCACAGAGCAGCTCCCAGCCAGCCCATGGTGCCCAGGGCAGAGCCTACCCTGGATGAAGAGCCAGAGGGCTGCAGCAGCAGTGCCATGGGTGCTCCGTGCCACACACTCATACATGCCCTCATCCTCTGGCTGCACGTGCCTGAGCTCCAGAGACTGGTTGTGCAGCAGCCTGCCTCTGCCTGCCCCTGCCCTCTGGCCAGCCCAGCTCCACGTCAGGTTGTAGGGCACGTCACTCAGAACCAGGCAGGACAGGAGCACATCTTGGCCTGGTGAAGCTGTGATGTTATCTGGGGCTAGGAGCCGTGGTGGTGGCTCTGCAGGGGGAAATGAGCTGGCCAAAGCCCTGGAGACTGGTGGGCATCCAAGCTTGGGGAGAGCAGTCCCCACCTGAGACAGTGACGTGGGCACGAGCCCGAGTCACCCCGACCTTGCTGGTGGCTGTGCACTCGTAGAGCCCTTCATCACTCTTGGACACTGCAGGGATCAACCAGCTGATGTTTCCTGAGCTCCTGCAAGAAGGGAGAGGCTCCAGGGTCACCCTGCCCTGGTCCTGCTCCAAATGCTTTCTCCATTCAAGTCAGGCATCCCCACACCCCACAGACATGTCCCTCAGGATGCTCAGAACCTTCAGGCACCCAGCCAGCTGCCCACACAGCTGCAGCATGGAGCCAAACCAGAGGCTCACCTGAAGAGCTGCTCTTCCCCAAGCTTCCTCCTCCCACGGCTGAGCTGCAGCTGGAAAGGGATCTCACTCTGTGCAGAGCAGGAGATCAGCTGGGGCTCACGGCTGTAAGCCTGGATCCTGCTGGAGATGTTCACCTTGGGTGCACCTGGACATAATTTGGGATATCCACACATACAACACTCCTCAAGAGCAGGAATGAAAGCAGAGGTGGTGCTGGAACCTCTGCTCCCTTCTCAGCAGCCTTGGGGAGCACTCACCAGGGACCACGCTGCTGTAGGTGACCCCAGAGAGGCGATGCAGGGGGTGGCCCTGGGCATCTTCACCCTTCACCTTCAGCAGGAAGTCACCTGGGGGGACATGGAGTGGTGAGGCCACCCAGAGCTGCCCTGAGGAGCTGCTGGACAGGAGCCTCAGGGGCAGGGAGAGGAGAGCATGGCCAGAGCTGTTGAAGAGCTCCATCTCCTGCCAGTGTCCAGGTGGCTTCAGCCCAGTGAAGTTCAGCAGCACAGAGATGGGCAGGCCTGGAGAGAGGAGAAGGGACAAAGTAAGCCTTGCTGGCTGCCAGAAGGCCAGATGCAGCATGGCCAGCCCTGGGCTAGCAGCAGCCTCACCCTGCAGGGGCTGATCTCCAGGCTGGCTCCAAGCAAGGTCCAGCTGGGAGGAGAAGCTGGCTTGGAAGTTGATGCTGCTGATGCCTGTGACCCTCAGCGAGTGCCTGCCACTGCTCTGGGTCTGCAAGGGCAGGGCAAGGGAGAGCTGATGGGCAAGGCAGGAGAGGGCAGCTGGCCCCTTCCAGCCCACTCCCACATCCTCTGCTTGGCTGGAGGTGGATGAGGGAAAGCCTGGCCAGCTAAAGATCCATCAGGGGACAGAGGGGACAATGTGTGGGCTCTGCCTACCGTGACCAACCAGGTGCCTGGCTCATGGGGCTCCACAGCCACCACTATGGCTGAGTTGGGGATGCTGAGCAGTTCCCTCAGACCTTGGCCTTTCTCCAGGACCTTTCCTGCAACAGCAAGTAAACCTCTGGGATGGGCAAGCTGAGTCCATCCCCTGCTCCCTCAGAGCCCATTGAGCAGCTCTCACACCCTGGGCACAGGAAAACCCTCCTGAAACCAGGACAGAGCTAAGCCAGGAGAGCAGCAGAGCAGTTGTTGCCCTTGGTGCTCAGTGGGGGCTTTGCAGCTCATTGCTTTGTTAATTGAAGTTGATGACCCTTGTGGCTGCAGCCTCCAGTGCAAAGCATCACCCCCTGCCCATTTCCCTCCCCTAGGCTCCTACCTGCTGGATCCTGGACCTGGATCCCTGGAGCAGGACCACTCAGGGAGATGGTGATCTCCTTCAGGCTGGGGTCAATGGGCACAGGCCACGTGTGCTCCCCACCAGCCTCATGGTCCGTGGACAGTAAGTGGACTTTGGAGGCCTGGATGGCCTCTTCCACCCACTTCAGCACCTGAGGGGAGATGGGGGAGGATTAGCCTGGACCCTCCCTGGGCAGCAGGCACAGCCATTCCAGGAGCTCCATCCCTCCCAGAGCAAGCTGGAGGTGGAGGATCAACCCCATGGAGAAGAGCAGAGCAGCTGAGCTGGGCTGGAGCACACACACACCTCAGGCACCTCTCCCTGTCCCCACACTCACCTCTGTCACCTGCTGCTTGTCCAGATGGAAGATCTGCCCCGAGCTCGTGGCAGCAATGTGCTCGTACACCAGGTACCCAGGGTGGCTCCTGTCCCCACAGTCCCCTGTCAGCACAAACACCACCTGCCACAGCAGGGCTCCCCTCAGCATCCCACACAGCCACAGGCTGCCTGCCCAGCCCGGGGGGGGGGCACAGAGCTGACATCCTGCCATTCCCCTCTCCCTGTACATGGAGCCAGCCCAGGGGATGCAGAATTCACCCCAAAATGTGCAGGTTATCTCTGCAGCACTGCTCACCTGGCTCTGCTTGTGCTGCAGCAGCTGCAGCAGCTCCTCCTGCTCCTCATAGTCCTTGGCTCGAGCATCCGAGAAGACGTAGATGAAGGAGCCAGGCTGGGAGAGCTCCACAGCCAGCCTGATGGCTCCCACACTCATCTCTGGGCAGTCCCCTCCTCCCTGGGGCACACAGCAAGGGATGTGGCATCCAGTGCTCAGCCTTTTCCTGCTGGAATCCCAGCAGGATCCCACCCAGGGTGCTTCAGGACCTCCTTGTCCCAGCCAGCCAGCCAGGGTGGCACTGGTGGGACACACAGGGACCTGTCTCTGTCTCACCACTGATGAGGATTAAACCACTCATCTGAGGATCTAGACTCACAGCAGCTGCTGCCTTCCCGTGAACACCTTTGGGAAGCACATCCATGCCCATCCCAGCCCAGGCAAGCAGAGAGGCACAGTGAGGAGCAGCAATGCCTTCCACTGGGCTGGGAAGCCACTTCCAGCCACAGCTTTACACCTCCCTCCAAAGCACAGCTGCATCCGAAGGGAAAGGCCAGAGGGAATTAGCACTGCACAGGAGGCAGGGCAGGAGCAGGGATGGATAAAGCATGAGTAAGCTCCCAGAGTGTTCAGCTGGAACCAGTTAAAACGATGAACAGTCAAGAACTCCAACAGTTTTCAAACAGCACTTCCAGAAGAGGATGCTCTGGGTTCCATGGAGAGTTTGGGCAGACTCTCCTAGAGGAAGCATTCCCACTATGGGACAAGAGCTGTGAACTTGAGCTCTGCCTGAGGAGCCTGGGGCACAGCACCAGTGCTACTCATCCTCTCCTCCCCACCCCAGCATGGTCAGGCCCCAGCAAGCCCAGCTCAACCCTAACCCTCCCCACACTCCCAGGGACTGCTCCTGGGATCCAGCAGCAGGCAGGAAGGCAGGGCTGGGATTCTGTGGGGATGGGGATGCCTTACCTGGACGTGGAGCTCCCGCAGGCGCTGCTGGAAGAGCTGAGGGTCTGTGGTGAGGGTGGCAGGTCCCACCTCTGGAAGCACATCACCCCCAGCATCAGCCCTTCAGCCTCCCCCAGTGCCAGGCTGCTGCTGATCCTGGCTCAAACTCCATCCTAGGACCTGTGAGGCTCAGGGTTTAGCATCCACCCAGGCTTGGCATGGAAGGAGATGTGGATTTGGGCCATGCCAAGGTGAGCTGCAAACCCAGCACTCATTTAGTGCCTCTGCCTCCCTTCCTCCAGCCTTTTTCAGTCCAAGTCAGTGTTTCTGCTGCAGACAAAGCCTGGGTGCAGCTCTCCATGCAGGGGGTCAAGGCTCTGATGGGGAGCAGCTGCTCTTTATGGCTGGGCACAAAAAGCCACAGGCCAAGACTAGGCCAGCAAGAAATGGTTCTGCTACTGCAGCAAAGAGAGCAGAAGCTCTTAGGGAGTGATGCTTTCATGGGGGTGACCTGGAAGCATGTTGTGGACTTGCACACAAATGCCTTCCAGCCAGACCAGGCTGGAGCCATCCACAAGCAGGTGCCATCAGCCCTGGGATTAATCCAGTGAGCAATGACTTGCCCTGTGCCCTCAGGATGCCTTAGGGATAGGAATCCCTGCCCAGCCTCAAGCTGCCATCCCCATCCCAGTGCTCCCCAGGGCACTAAAACCAGGGAGAAAGAAGAGTGCAGGCACTAACCCAGCCAGAAGCATCCTCCAGCTCCCTGCAAAGCCCTGTGCCCTCACCCTGCCCCAGCCATACCTGGNCCCCACACCCCCACACCCCCCTGCCCGGGGCAGGCGAGGACATGGGGGCTCGCAGCCCGGAGCCAGCAGGGCAGCCAGCCCGAGCCACAGCGGGGGGACACGGGCTAGCGACCACCCCCTGCCCTCTGCCAGCCAAAGAGCCCTCCCCAAAACAGGGGTCTGCCAGGGGCCAGGCCGGCAATGGGCTCTGGGAGGGGAAGGTCTGGGGGTCTCCCCAGCCCAGGAACAGGGAGTAAGCNGGAGATGTGGATTTGGGCCATGCCAAGGTGAGCTGCAAACCCAGCACTCATTTAGTGCCTCTGCCTCCCTTCCTCCAGCCTTTTTCAGTCCAAGTCAGTGTTTCTGCTGCAGACAAAGCCTGGGTGCAGCTCTCCATGCAGGGGGTCAAGGCTCTGATGGGGAGCAGCTGCTCTTTATGGCTGGGCACAAAAAGCCACAGGCCAAGACTAGGCCAGCAAGAAATGGTTCTGCTACTGCAGCAAAGAGAGCAGAAGCTCTTAGGGAGTGATGCTTTCATGGGGGTGACCTGGAAGCATGTTGTGGACTTGCACACAAATGCCTTCCAGCCAGACCAGGCTGGAGCCATCCACAAGCAGGTGCCATCAGCCCTGGGATTAATCCAGTGAGCAATGACTTGCCCTGTGCCCTCAGGATGCCTTAGGGATAGGAATCCCTGCCCAGCCTCAAGCTTCCATCCCCATCCCAGTGCTCCCCAGGGCACTAAAACCAGGGAGAAAGGAGAGTGCAGGCACTAACCCAGCCAGAAGCATCCTCCAGCTCCCTGCAAAGCCCTGTGCCCTCACCCTGCCCCAGCCATACCTGGGTCGTGGAAGGGAACCAGCAGGTAGCTGCCGATGGGCTGGGTGCTCCTGCCCAGTGTCCTCTGCAGGATGCGCGAGGCCCCGTGCATCACCTGCCCCAGCTCATCGGCCATGGAGCCAGTCACATCGAAGACAAAGGCTAGGGTGACCCCCCCGGAGCTCGCCAGGGGCTCAGCCAGGCCAGGGGCCAGCAGCAGCCACAGAGCCACCCAGAGCCCTCCGTGGGGTGGCATGGTGGGGACACCTCTGCTGTCCTCCCTGCTCCTTCCCCCAGGCCCCCGGAGGAGGACAGGCAGGGTGGGGACAGAGCAGGGAGAGCCTGGCAGGGGCCAGGCAGCCCAGCAGCTGCAGAGCTGCTCCTCCAGCACTCAGCTGCTGCGAGGGAACGGAGGGGAAACAGCACTGCTGGAGCCAGCAGGGAGGGGGTGGGAGCTGCGCTGGGGATNCCACGTAAGGAGCAGACAAAGGCAGAGCCAGCAGAAGGATTGGGAAACGCAGCCCTTGGCTGAGGATCCTTTGCTGGCTTCCCCGGAGCGCTGAGCTCATGGCCTCTCCAGGGATGCTCTGCTCTTGCTCACTGCCCCCGGCAAGGCGCTGCACACAGGCTGCACACCCAGGGCCTGATCCTGTCCGGGGCTGAGCATCTCCTTCTGCCCCCAGCACCCTCCTGGCATCAGCTCTTCCCCTCCCAGACACAGGGGCTGGGAGGGAACGAGGGACCACTCACCCCACATCCCCACACACTGTGGTTTCTCAGCTCAGCACAGCCCCAGGAGGGGC
>VWZO01005717.1:113331-130956 GCA_013396975.1 Bucco capensis | reverse complement strand
CAGGGCCCACAAGTGCCTCCTAAATCCCATAGCCCCCAGGAAGAAAACCTCACTGGAGCATCCTCACCTTGTCCATCATGGCAAAAATCCGATCCACCCTCTTCTCCGGGGTGTTCTCCTCCTCAGGAAGCTCCACAGTGTTTCCCTGGGGTGGCAGGATGGGACCTGGTCACACACCCTGCCTGGATGCTGTCCCCAGGTGAGGACACATGCTTTGTCCCCCCCAGCATCAGGACAGGACACAAAGGGCACCAGAGCCACCCTCAGTGGCCAGACCTTGTCATGATGGCCACAACCCCCCTAAAAAGCCCATGGAGGGAATCAGGGCTGTTTCAGCATCCTGGCCTGTGGAGACTCCCCAGGGGCTGTTCATCCTCACCCCGCCCCAGCTTACCACCATCTGGTAGATGGCATCCACAATGTCCAGCATCTCGTTCCTGGTGATGTAGCCATCATTGTCCAGGTCATACAGCTTAAATGCCCCTGCAAGGCAGAGCAACAGCGAGGTGCTGGGGTCACCCCAGACATGGGCACCCCCCTGGCTGTGCCAGGGCTGTGGGGCTGAGCCCCCCCCCTGCAGGCAGCACTTACACCTCAGCTTCTCATCCAGTGTCCCTCGGGAGGTGACTGACAGTGCCTGGATGAACTCGGAGAACTCGATCCTCCCATCCTGGGGCAGAAGGCAAGCAGGAGGTGAGGCTGCTGCCACCCCAGCCCAGAGAGTCCTCCCTGCCTGGGGGTGTGCCCTCTGGGGGGGCACAGCCAAAATGGTGCTGGGGAGGGAGGGGAATGCATGATGATGCAGCCTAGCAGTGAGCATCCCAGCAGGAATGGCTCCAGAGCACAGGAGGGGACAGCAGGGGTGGCCTTTGGGCAGCAGCACCAGAAGAGCCCACTTGTCCTCTCACAGAATCATGAAGGTTGGAAGAGACCTCTAAGCTCAGCAAGCCCAACCATCCCACAGCACTTGCCACTTGACTGACTCTCCTCAAGCTCCCTGAGTCCAGCTCTGCTGCTTTCATCTCCCACCCCAGGAAGCACTGGAATGGACCAAACCCATCCCACCACCCCCATGAGCCACCCCCAGCTCTCAGACTTACTTTGTTCTCATCAAAGACATTGAAAACAAAGGTGGCAAACTTGGTTGGGTCACCAAAGGGGAAGAACTGCTTGTAGATCTTCTGGAAGCCAGCAGCATCGAGCTGCCCACTGGGACAGTCCTTGATAAAGCCCTTGTACCTGTGGAGGAAGGGCAGAGGCTGGCCACTGCCTGGGGCTCCCCACTGCACACAGCCCCCCCACACACACACAGCTGGGATGCAGCTCTCCTCATCCCTCAGGTGCTCCCTGTGTCATTCCCTTGAGGAGCCTGCAGGCATCACAGGGAGGGTGACAAGCAGGGGGACCCAGCAGTGCTCTCCTCCCTGCTCCAACCCTGCCATCAGCCCCAAAGTGGCAAGCAAGCTCCTGTTGAACACTGGCCAGGAGCTGGCAGGGGACAGGGACCCACAGCTGGCCAGGAACTGGGAGGGGACAGGGACCCACAGCTGGCCAGGAGCACCTGGGAGGGGACAGGGACCCACAGCTGGCCAGGAACTGGGAGGGGACAGGGACCCACAGCTGGCCAGGAGCTGGCAGGGGACAGGGACCCACTGCTGGCCAGGAGCACCTGGGAGGGTCCTTTAAAGCTCCTCTAGAACAACAACCCCCCCCCCCAGCAGCACATGCTGCAGCACAGAGCTTCCAGGGCAGGTGATGCTTTGCTCAGCCCCAAAGCCACCCCAAGGAGCACAGGAGAGCATTTCCATCCCTTGCGAGAAGCTGCAGATGGAAAGCTTCACCCAAGGAGCTTTACTGCATCCTTGGGGTGGCACAGCCCAGGGCATCTCCCAAAGGAACTTGGTGCCAGCTCTGGGCTGCAGCTGGATGCTGCAGAGAGCACCCCGGAGGGCACAGGGGAAGGGGCTCACTGGCTCCTTGGCTGTGGGGACCACATGAGGATCATACATGGACCATACAGGAGCCACAGGAGGCCCACCCAAGGAGCCCGAGGCCCAGGCAGGGCCCATGCAAGGAGCCCCAGGCAGGGCCCAGGCAGGGTGCTGAGCATTACACAACGTGTTGCCCAGATCTGTCAGGGGCTGCAGGGCTGCAGGAGGAGGGGAAGGGGGTGGTGAGGTGGGGAAGAGAGGTGCTGCTGACACCATTGCCACGCTGCTGCAGCTCTGACTCATCAAGGGAAGGAGCAGAGGAGACAAAGCAAGCCAAGCTTGACTGGTGGCAGAGCAAGATGAAAGAGAAGCGATGGCTTTTCTGGGGCACCCTGTTTGCTGGGGTGAGGGGATGGGCTGAGAGCATGCAGCAGCAAGGCATCACCTCCCTGAGCAGCACTGCAAGCAAGGACGTGCTGGCACACCTCTGGTCTCCCACAGCCACGAGCTGAGCAGTCCCCACTGCCCTCAGCCACACACAAGGGGAAGGAAGAGCTGAGAGAGACCGAGCAGCATCCCACACAGGTGGCCAGAGCCAAGCCTCTCCATGCATGAGGTGTGCAGGACAAACACCCACCCTCTCTTTTCTGGGCTGCCCAATATACAACCCAAACTGAGAGCATCCCCCTGCCCCCTCACCCTGCCCCCCCCCCAGCTCCCCATCCTCCCCCAGCAGCTCCCTGCCCTGCTGGACACTCACCACTGCTGCACCTCCTTCTCTGTAACTGCAGGAGAAACCAGGAGAGAAGAGAACAAAAAGACAAGAAAAAAGGCATTTAGTGCTTTCCCAGCACCTGACAGAAGTCACTTCCCTGGGGGAATGCCCTCGGGATCACCAGCAGCCCAGCAGCTCTCCTCCAGCCTGGGAGGCACTGGGATCCTCAGCTCCAGAACTGGGGAGTGCACCAAGATGCTTTGCTGGGTGAGAGCAGCAGCAGCACTGCAAGATGCTAAGGAGCACGTAGAGACCCAGCCCTGCTCTCCTGAATCCCCAGAGCCAAAACATCCCTGGAAACATCTGTCCTGACATCAACACACTGAGCACAGCCTTGGGGCAGGCAGCCCCCAGGAACCACATGGAGAAACCCATCCCAGGGCCCTGGGAAGCTTTACCCCCAAAATCATGACAAGCTAGAAAACAGAGAGTGTTAGCAACCCTGAGTGTCCCCAGCACAGGAAAGGATGGGGCAGGGGGGCTGCTGCCCATCCCTGGGCATGCCAGGGGGGAGCCAGCAGGTGGGAAGGGGGGGGAATGGCCTCATTAGTCATTTCCTTTGCATCCTGCCTCTAAAGAAGAGTAATTAAGAAGCAACGGGCCTGAAAGGTGCTGGGAGCAGGAGGTGAGTGGAGATGTGCCCATGTGCAAAGAGCTGATAAAAACAGAGAGCCAAGACACATCAGCAGGTGCCAATTACCTTGGGTGGGAAGAAAACAAACTGAAAAGGAAGGAATTTTGCCTGGGAAAGATTCCTAAGGTGGCTGGCAGGAGCCCAGGGAGCAGAAGGGGAGGGCACAGGCTGGCTCCCCCCCTGCAGCCTGTCCCCATGGCAGCAATTGCTGTCCCATGCTCATGGGGAAGCCCTGGAGGGACAGAGCCTGCAGACTCCCCCCCACCCCCCCCAGCAGGGCCTGGCACCAGGCAGTCTCTTCCCTGGGGAGCCAGGAAAGGGCTGTGGGTGCTGTGCCAGCAGTGCAGGGTCCCAGCCCCCCCCAGAGTGCCATGGGCTGTGTGGCTGGCAGCAGAGGACACTGAGGGCTTGAGCCACAGCACAGCAGGGATGCTGGAGGGTTGTTCTGGCACAGCTGTCTGGCAGGAGAAGAGCAGAGAAAGGAAAAGGCCAGAGGTCTCCTGGCAGCAGGGAGCTGGGAAGGACATAGCACATCCAGCAGCTGAGCCCAGTCCCAAAGGATTCCCCATCCCAACACAAAAGGCTTGCAAGGAAGTATCCTTCCAAGAAAGAGATGCTGAGTGATGTCTCTGACAGAAAGAGGCTTCCCTGCACACATTCCCTGCACACATTCCCTGCAAGGGAGGATGCCCAGGAGGAGGAGGAAGGTGAGCAGCAGGACTTCAGGCAGCCCTTGGGGCAGGGGAAAGAGGCAAGAGCAGCAGCCCAGGCTGCACTCCAGGCACAGCTCCTTCTGCTCTCCCTCTCCTTGGGCTGTGTTTCCCCCACTGTGCTATTCTGGGCTCAGGAGCAGCCTTTCAGCTCCAGCAGGAAACAATTAACAAATTGGTGCTTTTTTTAGTGCAGGAGTTGCTGCTAACACACACTCAGCCCGGGCAGGGAAGGAGCCAGCTCCCCTCGTGCCCACAGCAGGGATGGGAGATGCTCCTGGGACAGGCTTTTCCAACAGAGGGAACCATTCAGGTGGCAGCCTCAGAACCAGCACAGGGCTTCCCAGGTGGGAATTGTTAAGGAGCATCCCTGGAGCAGAGCTAGGCAAAGCTCCATCCCTCCTCCAGCATCCTGGCACCAGTGCCCTTCCTCCTGCCCTGGGTGCCAGGGGAAGCTGCAGGGCTTGCTCTGGGATGGGGATGCAGCCCCATCTCCCAGCCCTTGGAAAACCACATCCAAATCTTCCCTCTTCCTAGGGCAGAGTGTTCCCAGGGCAGGGACACAGCATGGCTGGGGCCAAGCAGGTACCAGGTCCCTTCCTCCCTGGATCTGCAGTTATGGATCTGAGGCAGAGGAGGACTTCCCAGCCGCTCCAACCTCTCCGTGCCTCCACACTCCGAACGGCACCGATTAGGATGCTAATGGAAGCCTTGGGGACACGCCGGGCGCTGGGGACAGGGACAGAGGCACGCAGGGGCAGGGTTGTCCCTCTGCTTTCCCTGCTGCATCCCCTGCATCTCCCCGAAAGGAGCCTGCTGCATCTCCCTCCGCCAGCACCGGGCAGGGCGCTGAGCCCAGAGCAACCTCCTGCAGGTGTGCCCCGGAGCGCTCAAGGACAAGGGATGAGCTGCAGCAGCTCCACTGCAGCATCCCAGCCGAGCAGGGCTGCCTCCCTGCCCGTGCCATGCCCCCGGGGATCGCCCTGCCCGCAGCCGCTCCAGGGATGGCTATAAATAGAGGGAGAGGCAGCTTGTCAGCGGAGCATCCTTGGGGATGTGAGGCACTCCAGGAAGGCATCAGCATCCGTGCCGGAGCTCCGCGCCGGGAGCACCGCAGGCTCCTTGCTCCCCGCCCGCAGCATCGCTGCCGCTGCTCGGAGCAAAGCAGGCACGAGCAGCCAGAGGGATGCTCACCCCAGGGCAGCACCAGAGCTGCCTTCACGGCCACCAGCCCTGTGCTCAGTCCATCCCTGCTCCCAGCAGGGTTTCAGCCACACGGAGACTGCAAGCAGCCCCCCGCTCCCCCCCCAGCCTCCTCCTCTCAGCTACTAGTACCCAAAAAAATCCCCCACACCCATCCCTCTACCCCCAGCTTCCCGTCAGTGCCAGCGCTGGCACAGGGAGGAGTGACAGCTCCAGCAGCACCCGCCCCTGCTGTGCCCCCTCTCTTCCCACCAGCAGCTGCCACTGCAGCAAGCAGCAGCTCTGCCTCACCAGGGCTCCAGCCTGCTCCTTCGTGCTTGCCAGGCAGCCAGGGGAGCAGGGACACAGCCCTGCCAATCCTCCTCCATCACCCTGCCCGCGGGGCAGCTGGCTGCTCCCTGCACCCTGCAGTGCAGGAGATTTGGAGCAGGCCAGCCTGGGAATGGTTTGGGGACCCCTGGCCAGGATGTGTGAAGGGACATGATGCTCCTCCAGCCCCACAGGCCTTTGTCTTTGTGCTGCCTCCCCTCTTTAGGAATTCCTGAGTAGGAATGTGCTCAGCCAGCCTGGCCCCTGTGTGCCTTAGCCATGGCACAGCTCTGTCCTCAGGCAGGCTTGGGCTCCCAGAGCCTCAGCAAGCAGCCCTGCCTGTACCCCTCAGCCCAGCCAGCACGACAGCCCCTTGATCCCTCAGGGCCACGGGATCAGGGAAACTAGAGTTAATCATTCCCAGGCACAGAGCAGCTCCCCTGGCAGTGGCAGGACACTCCAGCTCTGCCAGCAACTTGGCTCTGCCACCAGCCCACGGGTGACTGCTCAGCACATCAGCTGCCAGGCATGGCATGGTCCTCTGGCATGCATCTCCCCCAGGGCTCCTTCCTGGCATCCCTGCAGGCTGCCAGGGGATCCCAGCCTGGGGCAGCTGGCACATCTCCCCCCTGCTTTGCAGCTGCCACCCTAGAGGTGCTGTGGGTGCTCAGCACAGCTCCCAGAGCAGGGGGGAGGAGGCAGCCCTGTGTGTGCAGAGCCATGGGTCAGAGGCACTCAGCCATCCCTGAGCCAGGGGAGCACTCAGGCAAGAACACATTGGGGGATCATGCATGGCCTCATTGGGCACTCGTGCATCCCTGATGTGGGTGCTTCTAGGTGAACTCATTGGGTGCTCATGCACGAAGCAGCTGGGTGCTCAGGCAGAACTTTCTGGGGCACTCCTGCAGGTCTTGGGCACTCAGGGGTGAGTTCACTGCTGAGGGAGCTCCCTGGGCTCTCAAATTAGTGTTATTAGCAGGTAAAGACAGCCAGGTACACAGTGACTGGGCAAAGGGCTCAGCTGCTCCTGCAGGAATGAGCTGGACACAGCTAGGAGCTGACTGGGAGCACAGGCACTGATCAGCTGGGCACCCATGCAGGGTGCTGGTGCATGGAGCAGTGTGTGTGAGCTGGACACCTCTGCATCAATCCAGAGGGTGATGGTGTGTCATTAAGTGTGTGCTCCTGGCTGTGTTCATTGGGTGCTGATGCATGAGCTCCTCAGCTCCTCATCCCTGCACCAGCACAGAGCTGCAACTGCTGCCCATCACCCTCCTCCCCTCACCTCTGCAGGTGTCTTTTAGGAATTACCTGAAGACAAATCTGCTACAAACTCCACTCTCAACATCCTCATCACCTGAGGAGCTCCCCAAGCAGCTGCTGGGGCTCAGCAGCACAGCCCAGCCAGGAGCTTGCTCCCATCCCACTCCTCAGCCCTGGCCCTTGGATCTGGGGCTCAACACAGCCTGCACAAGCACTCACTGCAGGAGCAGCCCTGGGTGCCCAGGGCAGCAGTCCCAACAGACACTCAGTGCAGGCATCACACCTGCAGCCTGCACACATGGAGCTCAGGAGGGGTCCTCAGATGGAGCTAGCCCCAGGCCCAGCCCCAGGCCCAGCCCCTGGCCCTGCACAGTGGGTTAGCCAAGCTCACTGCAGCCTAACCTGAGAAACAGCCACAGCAAGAGTCTGCCTGCTGGCATTTTATTCTGCTCCCAGAGCTCCCTTTGCCCCAAACACCTTGTCCCCCCTCAGCCCTGCACACCCCAGCAGTGCCCAGGCCCCACTCCCAGCCCCACTGCCCCTGGAGTACCTGTCCCTGCAGCATCCCAGCACCAAGAGCTGCTGGAGCAGGCACCAAGCCACCTGGAGCTGCCTACCTGTGGGAGCAAGACATCCCCATGCCAGCTGCCATGCCCCTGCCCAGCCTGGCTCCCCCCCAGCACCATGCTGGCTCCAGGAGCATCTGAGATGTTGGGGGCACAAGTGTGGGAGCACTGCTGCTGTCATCTGTCCCTGCTGAGACCCAAAGCAGGATGTGGCACTGCTCTCCCCAGTGGAGTGCTCTGCCTTGCTCCCAGACTGGAGAAACAGGTCCAGGAGCAGCTCTGTTCCCATCTCCCTCCCTCTCTCCCCGGGGCTGGTACCAACAGCAAAGCCAATCGACAGTTAAAATCCCTTTTAGACTCTATTAAATATTTAAGGGCCTGGCATTAGGCTTTGGAAATGGGCTGGGGGAAGCAGCAGCAAAGGCAGCACAGGACTGTGCCTTGGTTTGGCAGCTCCTGAATGAGAGGGAAGCACAGGCACAGCAGGAGCCAGTGGCTGCAGCAGCTCTGGCCCAGGCTGGATTCAATCCTGGCTTCCCTACAAGGCAGCACAGGGATGGGCTGAGCATCCCCAGTGCTGCTGGCAGCAGGGATGGAGCAGCTCCCCATGCCCTGGCCTCATGGCTCAGTCCTCCCCTGGGCTACAGGCATTTTGGCATGGCCTAGTGCTCCAGGGTGCTGTTCCCAACCCAGGGAACGATTCCTGCTCCAGGCACAGGAGCAAAGTCCCCTCTGGATCCAGCATAGGCAGGGGAAGAGACATCTCCCCAGCTCAGCCATCAGCCCCTGGAGCCAAGGGAAGCTCAGCAGGATGCTGTGGGGCAAAGCCTTGCTGTGGCAGTGTGGCCTCCTCTGAGGGTGCTGGCACAGGACTGTGCCCTCTCCTCTGCAGGGGGCCACACACCCCCCCTGGGCACTGGCAACCAGTCAGGGGATGCTGGAGGAGCACGGGTGGGAGAAGCACAGGCTGTCCTCCTTCCACACAGAAACCAGAGCCACGCCTGCAAGGGAGAGCAAGGTGCAGGAGAGGATGAGCTGGGGAAGCCGCAGCCGTGGTGAGCATGGCCTGGGGCTGAGCATCCCGCAGCCAGCCCTCCAGCAGCCTCGGCAGGAGGGCAGGGAGGAACAAAGCGACCTGACAAATGTCACCCAAGCTCCTCCCCGAAGCCCTCGCTGCCTTTGATGCCTTGGGAGCCTCTTGTTTCACACTCGTAATTATAGCGGCGGCAGCAAAGGTCAGCAGAGTGCTTAAGCAGAGCCGTGAACGTGTCAGAGGAGAAAGGAGATGAGAGGCTTCTGATGGCCCAGCAGCAGCAGCAGGCAGGGGTGGGATGGCAGGGATGCAGGGATGGGATGGCAGGGATGGGATCCAGGGATGCTCCCCTCTCCCCTGTGCATCTCCAGGGTGCCTGGGCAGATGCTCTCCTTCTCTTCTTCCCCCCAGACATCTCTTTTGGGGTCCTGCAAACCCGATGCCATGCTGAGAGCACTCAGAGCAGGCAGCCAACACTCACCAGGGCAAGCAGGCAGCAGCAGCCCAGCCTCAGCATCCTGGGGAACTCCAAATTCTCCCTGTGCCAGGAGCAGGTCCCAGCCCAGGGTGACATCCTGCCCGTGGCAGCCCCAGAGACAAGCAGAGCCCAGAGCCATGGGCTTGGTGCTGCAGAGGCTGCAGGCTTGAGCTGCTCAGGAGGGCTAAGGATGTGCAAGCAGCTGGCCAGCTTGCTGCTGGAGGAGCAACAGGAGAGATTTCCACAGGAACTACCAAGCTGGCAGAGAAAGCAGTGCCTGGGGCCAAACACTTCGGGAGGCTAAAAATAAACCAGCACTGAGGAGCCACTCGAGTCCTTGCTCTGCTCCAGCATCCCCTCCTCTGCTGCTCCCCAGCCTGGCTGCAGGCTTCCCCATGCCCCCAGCCAGCAATTAACTCCTTTTCCTACTGCCATCTGCTGCAAGTGGAGGTTTTCCCCTTCCTTTCCCCCAGCATCCCCCTCCCCACCACCAAGTCCCCCCCCCAGCTGCCAATCAATATGTTTGTAGTGTGCCCATTAATGCAAGGCATTGCTGCCCAGCAGCAGAGCCAATTTCACAGCTGATTGTGAAAGAGCAGAGCAGGAGGATGCCAGAGGGAGCTTCCAGCTCCACATGGCAGCTCACAGTGGGTGGGATGTGCTTCTGGGGGAAAAGAGCATCATCTTCCTCTCCCAGCACCCACTCAGCAGCCTCAGCCTCCCCAGTGCTGGGGGCTTGGCTCTGGAAGCCTCTCCATGGCTCCCACCCCAACAGCAGAGGCTGGATGTGGCCTCTGGAGCACCAGGATCCTCATCCTGATCCCAGAATCATGAAGGTTGGGAGAGAGCTCTGAGCTCATCAAGTCCAAGCATCCCTACCAACCCCAGGCCACTAATCCATGGCCCTAAGGAGAGCATCCCAAAGCCCTGCAGGGATGGGCACTCCAGCACCAACCTGGGCAGCCTGGGCCAAGCCTGAACAAGCCTTGCAGGGAAGAAATTCCTCCTTCTATCCAATCTAAACCTCCCCTGCTGCAACCTGAAACAGCATGAAGAGTTGTGGACATGGGCAACAGCTGTGAAAAGTGAACTATGAAACCCAACCCTCCCCAAAATGGCTCAAACAAAGGAGCTAAAGGATGCTTTTCCAAAAGCACTTCCTCTTGTTAGGTGACCTTAAGGGCTGGCAGTGCTGCTGCCAGCAGGGATGCTCAGCTGCCAGGAGTCCAGCTCAAGCCATTGCCATAGCCCAGCACCTCCAGAGAGCTCCAGGCCAGCAGCAGAACCCTTGGAACCCTGGCACTGTGGCCCCAGGAGGCTCTTAAACCCAAGCCCAAATCCCAGCCTGGCCCTGAGCTGCCAGCACTGGGCCAAAGCTAAGCCCAGGCTGCAATCCCTGCTGGAGAGGCTCCTTTGGCTCCCAGGTGATAGCAGCTCCTGGGATACAACACAGAGTAGCCACAAGTGCATCTCCAAGCCACCTCCATCAGGCCTCAACTCATAAATCAATGATTATCCTAGAGTGGTTTGGGCTGGAAGGGACCTCAAAAAGCACCTAGCTCCATCCCTCTGCCAGGGGCAGGGATGCCACCCACTAGAGCAGGTTGTCCTTGAACACTGCCAGGGATTATCAAGTGCTTGAAGAGCTTTTTGGATGAAAGGCTTCATGGAAGCACAAAGAATTACAGCATTTATTATTCATTATTTCTATCCCTCACTCTTGCTTTCTCCACCAGGCACCAGCCTGGCCCCTGAGGAAGCTGAGAGCCTCAGCCCACAGCCAGGCTCTCCCTGGGCCTGCCAGCCAGAGAAATGCCACACACAGGAGATGGAGAGACCAGAGGGGACAGGGGACAGCAGCTGGGGGAGGCAAGAAGCCACCAGGCACTGGAAGAGCAGCGAGGGGACATGGCACAGAGCAGGATGAGATAAAGCTGCCCCAAAGCAGGTGGGGCAGGGAGCAGGGGGAATGTCTCCGTGTCCCTTGGAGGCTGCAGGAGCAGGAGAGGTCTCCGTGTTACTTGGTTTGGTTTGGAAATGGCACACACAGAGAATGAGGCAAGGGAAGGAAACTCTGTGCTGGGAGAAACCCTTCACGTGCCACAGGCACAGCTCAGGCTGTCATGGGAACCTCCTCGTGACACAAGCAAGTCCTCATCATCAGCTGCCAGCTAGGAGCTCCCACAAACATCTGCCCAGATGTGCTGCAGGAGCCCCAGGCAGGGCCAGCACCCAGGAAGGGCAGCAGGGGCCAGGGATGCTGTCAGAGGGATGAGCATCACCAGCCCAGCAGCAAAACCACAGTGCTGTGGAGTCAAACCTTTCCCAAGCAGACTCCTAGCCATTCTCAGGTACTCCATGGATCTGTGGGTACAGGAATCCTGTGCCCAAGCTGCTCCATGCACGCTGGATCAGGCCCTACCCCTGAACTCAGCACAAGCCTGTGCTCCTACCTCAGAGCCCCTGAGCTCCTCCTCTGCCTGGCTTCCCCAAAACACAGAAGGACATGAGTATCTTGGCAATCTCCTGTTTGCTGAGGATAAACCAGAGGCTCTCAGGCATGACTGGGAGAGCCCTGGGAAGTGCTTCTCCAGGCAAGGGAACGCACACTCTTGCCTTGGCAGCTGCAGAAACACTCAGCAAAAGTGATCAAACCCAGAGAGGAGAGGAGAAATGAGCAGAGCCCAGCAAACACAGCCTGGTGTTGGCTCTGTGGGATGGTGGGAGGGCTCCAGCCACACCAAGGGACACCTGCACAGGGAGATGGGCCTGGTGCACCTGCAGAAAGAGGCAGGCAGAGGCCTGAAATGGGCTGGCAAAACCCCAGGCAGGATGGAGCTCATCGAGGGACCTGTGTGGTGGAAAGGGGAGAGTATCCACGAGAAAGGAGCAGAAAGTTGGGAATAAAGCAATTGGAAAGGCACTGACCCTCTGCTGGCCTCATCCAGCAAAAGAGACATCCCCATGCCCACAGTTCCATCTGTGCTGCATCTGTTTGGCATCACTGCAAGCGTGACCCATCAACAGCCCCCTGGAGCCAGCACCTTCCCTGTGCCAAGAGGAGCCACCCCAGACGGGTGGCAAGGCCAGGAGACCAGCAGCAGATGAGGCTGTGCTGGGGCCAGCTCTTCCCAGCTCCCAGTCCAGCAGCAATCAGCTGATGGTGGTGGCTGCAGCCCGAGCAGGCGACTGCAGCATGGCAGCGATGCTACCTGGCCCAGCGTGGCTGCAGCCGCCCTGGCTCACAGCTGCAGGGAGGACAGCAAAGCCAGCCTGTGCTCAGCTCCAGCCAGGCTCTGTGCTCAGCTCCAGCCAGGCTCTGTGCCACATTCACACTATTTCTTCTCCCTAAGGCACCTGGAGGAAGCCCAGCTCGGGGGTACCCCAACCATGGCTCTGCGGACGTGCCCCCCACAAGCTGCCCTCCTCCTCCACCTCCTCCTCCTCCTCCCACCGGTGGCACGGTGAGGAGCAGCCTCTGGTTGTGCAATGCACCAGTGTTGCCTCCTCTCCATATGGGAGAACTTGCTGCATCCTCATCCATTGCCTTTTTGGGTAAGCACTGCCGTGGGACTGCAGCAGTGACAGCAGGGAGAGCTCGCAGGGCTGCGACCTGCCAGAGGAGAGGGAAACTTGAACCACCAGCAGCCTTTGTTTCCTTTGGGCATCCTTCAGCAACAAAACAACGAACCCAGAAAAACCCAGCCCAGAAGCCAAGGCTGATTTTGCTCACCCTGGCTGGCTCAGGCACTGGGCACACTAATGAGATGATGGCAGAGGTTCAGACAGGAAAGCCACTCACTTAGACAATCAGCTTATTAAGCTGATACTGAGATACTCCTCAAAAACACTCAACTCTCAGGGCTCTCCTCTCCACTTACCAAAGGAAACCCTCCAAGGAACACACACCCCAACTTTGGAAGCACCCAGACTCTTTGGCTGCGGGGAGGACAAACCCCCGGGGCTGCTCCCCGGGTACCCTCCAGGATGCTCGGCGCAAGGGGCAGGATGCGACCCTCGTCCTACAGCCAGGATCACCGAACCGTTCCCGGAGGCTTAGACACAGGCCAGGGGAGGATTGTTTTGCCATGAAAACAAGACTGTTGCCCTGGCTCCCTCTCCCTCTCTCCGCTGCCTTGTGGCTTTGCTCGGTTGGTTATATATTTTTTTCCCTCCCAAGGCTCATCTCTGAATTCTCCCAACAAAGCCCAACCGAGCCTGCGCCCTGCCCGGGAACGGCCCCGGGAACATCCCCATCCCCACGGCAAGGGGGGGACCGGGAAGCGGGGAGGTGTCCGCGGAGCCCAGCAATCCCCAAGCAGAGCCCCCCGGCAGCATCCCAACCCCCAGCTCCCCTCACTCACAGTAGGTTTTCCTCGTCAGCTCCTCCACAACTTCAGGCTTTAACTTGCTGTTGGATTTGCCCATGGTGGCCGCAGCCTCCCGGCCTCACTGCGGGGGCATGGAGGGAGGGACGGCGGGGGCCGCGGTGCCTGCCTGGCAGCCCCCGGCAGGGCTACATCCCGCGGGGAAGGGGATGGCAAGGGGATGGGGATGGGATGGGAAGGAGGGGGCGGGAGGGGAGCTGTGTGGGGAGGTGGTCTTTGTTCCCGGGCTTTGGCTGCAAAGGCGAGCGGAGAGGCGCTGCGGGGCGGCCCTGTGCCCGAGTGCGGGTGCTCGTGTGCGGGTGCCCGAGTGCGGGTGCCCGTGTGCGGGTGCCCGAGTGCGTGTTCGTGTCCCGGTGACACGCTTGCTCGCTCCTTCCCTCCCTCCCTCCGCTGCCAGGCGCGGAGCGGCCCCGCCCCGTGCTGCGGGATGGAGGAGGAGGAGGAGCAGGAGCAGGAGAAGGAGGAAGGATTCGGCACAGCTCCGCTAGTCCCAGTGCGTGGGGTGCTCTGCTCCCGGAGCAGCCTCGGCCCCCCGGGATGTTCCCCCTAGCCCCTCCGGAGGCATTCCGTGGGGATCCGAGCCAGATGTCGGGAGGTGATGCTCCGCTACAGCCCCGAGGGGTCGTGGGGCCGCTGCCCCTCGGGAGGATGGGGAGAGAGGGGAGGAGAGGTCGTGGTGGGAACACGGAGCCTGGGGGAAGGCTGAGCTGAGGGCCTGGGGGACCAGGGTGACCTTGGTGGGACACCAACATCTTCAGGGGGAGAAGCATCTTCCAAGCCCTGGCTGCCCCCAGCAGAAAGCAGGTCCCTGCCTCTCAGCCCAGGATGGTTTGGGTTGGAAGGGACCTCACAGCTCACCTAGTTCCAACCTCCCTGCCATGGGCAGGGACACCTTCGACCAGACTAGGCTGCTCCAAGCTGGCCTGGAACACTAGCAGCATCGCCAGGCTCTCTGGGCAGCCTCTGGTGCCTCAGCACCCTCGGAGCCTTCACTCCCCGTGCCATGAGCACGTGCAGACCAAGTTCCATCCCTTCCCAACCCCACAGACTCATCCTCCATCACTCTCCAGCAGTGCTGGAGGCAGGGACACTCAGCTTTGTCCCACCTCAGACCCAGCCAGGGCTTTCAAGCTCCAGCAGAGCTCTGTGCACATGTGCACACACTCAGGAGCTCTTCCCAACACATGCCCTCAAGAGTTTTCCTCCCCTGTGTTGCAAGGAAGGCTCTGCTGGAGCTGCCCAGGCATGCCTGGACTGCTCTGTTAGCAGCCAAGGAGAGGGAAAACGAAACTCTCTTGTGCTTGGATACAGCAAAATTCATCTGCAAGGACAAACCCCAGGGGCTGTGTGCTGTCGGGATGGAGGAGCACAGCTCAGCCAGCTTGGCCTCTGCTTGTGTTCCCAGCCAAGGGTTGCCTGACACCAGCTTCTCCAGGGATACAGCCCCCAGGGAGATGTTTCTGGAAGGCACAGCTCTGTTACCTTCCTCCAGAAGCTGAGGAAGGCAGGAGGGTGTACCAGCCCCATCCCCAGGGCCCACAGCAGCAGCACAGCCCCAGGGGGATGAACAGGAGGAAGGGTCCTGATGGAGCCATGAGTGGGGCTGGAAACTGGGGCTGGGCAATGTCCAGTATCCCACATGGCACTCTCAGATGTACAGGAGCTGCCCCAGCAAGGGCAGAAGAGAGGCAGGGGATGGGATGGGCTGAGCCAGGCAGCGGATCCAGGTTCAGCTCAGCCTGTTCCCTGCCTGGGGCTGCAGGAGGCCCCACACAGGCTCCACTCATCTCCTTTTATCTCAGGCACTGCTAAACCCACACATCCATCTGCCTGCTGCTGACCTCTTGCAGGCCACCCCCAGGCCTCCCAGATCCACCCCTGCAGCAGCAGATTGGGAAGGTTCTCCAAAGGCAACTGAGATGGGAGGGATGGATCCATCAGCAAACAGCTCAGGCAGCAGAGCACACACAGCTCAGGCTCTGTGCTTGTTCATGGAAAAGAGGGGGTGGGGGAAAGCAAGTTTTGCTAAGAGCTTTCTTGTGCCAAAGCAGGATGCTGGGCAGCAGCAGAGTGGTGAAGCCTCAAAGCCAGGGCTGGGGGAGGAACATACACACAGAGACACAAGATTAATTAGATCAGCTACAAAAATAGTGGCTATTTTAAGGTTAATGCTTAAGTGATGTGACTCAGAAAAGAGCCAGAGACATTCTTGGCCTCGGGGCTGGCTGCTCCCCTAGCCAAGGCATGGAGAGTGCTGGCACCCACCTGAGGAGCTGCTTGCTTCTCCAGCCAGGGGACTTGAGCATCCTGCTGCCACTGCCACCACCAGGGCACACAGGAAGGCACGAGGCAGCCCTGGGGACATCCTCAGCCCTGCCTTGGCTTGCCAGGCAGGAGCATTGGACAGCCATGTGTGATCTGCAGCCCGTGGGCAGTGTCCAATGGCACCCACAGCTTTGAGCTCAGAGGATCAGTTTGGTTGGAAGAGATCTTTAAGACCAAACCCATCCACCAGAGTATTCCTGGAGCCCTTTGGAGCTTGATGAGATGCCAGTGGTGCTGCTCTTGCTTCAGCCCTGGGCTCACTGCAGCTGACAGCAAGCAGCAGGCTCTGGCAGTCACTGTGGGCCCTGGTTTGACAGCTGAGCTAGACACAACTCAAGCCCTCAGTAAAGATGATGTATAACCCAACAACCACTCTGAGAGCTGAGCTCCAGCAGCCCTGCTGCCTCTGCCCCTCACACCTTCATTTCAGCACAGGTCTCAGTGCCACTCCAGAGCAAACCCAAGAGAAAGGACACACAGCAGGCTCTGGGGCTAAGTTCTCTTCTCCCCAGGAAGCAGGCTTGCAGCTACTGAACCAATGGCCAAAGGCAGCAGAGCTGTGCCAAGGCTGCAGGCACATGTGTCCTTCCAGCCCCAGCAGGGTGAGTGGCTCCCCCGCTAATTCCTCTGCAATTCCAGTCAGCTTTCTCCTTCAAGCCTGCATCCTGTGGCCCATGCTGCTGTGGGCACCTGGGCAGGGTTGCTGTGCTCAACTCAGCAGCACTTGGCTGAGGCAAAGCCAAGCAGGAGGAGGTGCTGACATCTTCCTCCATGCCACATCACAAATCACAGCTGGCAACTGGGAAACCACCACCTCCTCCTCCTGCTGCTCCTGCCACGCTTCCATCCTGCAGTGCAGGAACTGCAGAGCTCAGCCCAGCTGCCCAGAGCCTCCAAAGAAGGCTCAGCACCAGCAGCAGGCACAGGGATGGAAGAGAAAAGCCTCCTCCTAAGCACAACCCAGCCAGGGCTGGGTGAGGTAAGATCAGTCACAGGGCAGCAGACAGCCCTCAGCATCCAGAGGAGAGGATGGAGAGGAAGGCTGAGGACAGGATGGAGCGGAGAGGATGGAGAGGAGGGCTGAGGAGAGGATGGAGAGGACAGGATGGAGAGGAGGGCTGAGGAGAGGATGGAGAGGACAGGATGGAGAGGAGGGCTGAGGAGAGGATGGAGAGCTGAGGAGAGGTTGGAGAGCAGGGCTGCAGGAGGGCACAGAGAGGCTGCTCTCCACACTGCAAGTTTACCTGAGCATCACATGTCCTGCTGCCCACCTTCACAAAAAAAAACCAACCCTAACCTCTCCAAGAGAAGTGTGCCTAGAGCTGCACAAGTGGTGTGGAGCAGAGCAAAGCTTTTGTTTTGTGTATCTCTGTCTGTAAAGGCACTCAGCAGCCAGGGAGGGGAGAAGGCTGCCAGCTCCCTGCCCTCCTGCCCACAGCCTGAGCAGCAATCCAGAGGAGGGCACACAGGCTCCAGCTCCTTGTGTGTGCCTCCTCCCCTGGAGCACTGAGCTCAGCCAAGGCATCTGCAAGGTTGAACAGGAAAGCAAAGCTCCCAAAGCAGGAATTCTGCATGGCATGGACTTCACCCAGAGAGAAGCCAAGGGCAAGAGCTCCCAGGCAGCAAGGGCTCACTCCCTGCAGTGTACTCAGTGCCCAGCCTAGTGCTGATTAACACCACAGAACTCTCTCCCCTTCTCCAGGGAGGTTGACTACAGCCAAACCCAGCTCACTGACAAAAGGCTTCTGCTAACATCTTGTTCTCCTCTGCTCTCCTTTCATCTCCTCTCACCTCTCCACAGCTCCAGGCCTTGAGTCACACTCATTAATTCTTCATCCCCCTCGGAGGTGTGCCCCATGCAGCCAAGCCTCTGCTGCTTCTCCCTGGCTCCTTCTCACCAGCACTTGTCAGGCTTACAGCTCTCTCCTCCTCAGCCCCTGCAGTGTGGGGACCAGCTCCAGCCCCAAATGAGCAAGCTGGGGACACTGCAGCCAGCCCTGGAAGCACTGC
>VWZO01005717.1:4115-106782 GCA_013396975.1 Bucco capensis | reverse complement strand
ACTGACTCCAAGGGGTGTCCTCAGGGAGGATAACTGACTCCAAGGGGTGTCCTCAGGGAGGATAACTGACTGGCTGACTCCAAGGGGTGTCCTCATGGAGGATAGCTGACTCCCTGACTCCAAGGGGTGTCCTCAGGGAGGATAACTGACTGACTGACTCCAAGGGGTGTCCTCAGGGAGGATAACTGGCTGACTGACTTCCAAGGGGTGTCCTCAGGGAGGATAACTGACTGGCTGAATCCAAGGGGTGTCCTCAGGGAGGATAACTGACTCCAAGGGGTATCCTCAGGGAGGATAACTGACTCCCTGACTCCAAGGGGTGTCCTCAGGGAGGATAACTGACTCCCTGACTCCAAGGGGTGTCCTCAGGGAGGATAGCTGACTCCAAGGGGTGTAGTGGTGGCAGGACTGGGACTGTCAGTGCTTCAGACACTAGATCAGTTAGTGTCTGAGGAAATAAGGTCAGAGGAGTACAGATCAAACTGCAACTTCATCCCCTAGGGAAACAGAGAGCAAAGCAAGCAGGTTGCTTTAAAGGGGAAAGCTGGACTCAGTAACCATTGCCCTGGAGGAGATCACCTCAAGCTGATCAGCACAGAGAAGATCCAAGTTCTCCCTGTTGACAAAGCTTTTCCCACAGTCTCCCAGGACACAATGTGGGCAAACAGGAGCTGGCTAAACCCAAAGGAGGTGTGTAGCAAATTGGGGCTGGGATGTGCTTAATGGCTTCCTGTCAGAGATGAAAGAGCACTGGCTGTGCTCCCACACAGCCCTGTCCTGGGCTCACTCCTCCTCAGGACTGTCAGTAACTGCCTGGGTAATGCAAGAGACAAGTTGCTGATTAAATCTGCAGCAGACACTAAGAGCTTCACAGCTGAGAGCAGCAGGAGGAGGATGCAGAGACACTGTGGCCTGGAAAGCATGGGGCAAGGCAGCCACAACCTTCCCTAATCCACTCCCTAATTGCAGCCTAAGTGTCAGCTCCTCCTGCCAAAGGACTCCCCAGCAGAAATGAGCAGCTGAGATAGCAGTGGAGCAGCACTGCTCTATAAATAGGTGTTTTACACACACACACAACACACCCCTAGATATCCTAGCACTTGACTCACAGCTAATAAGATCCCACCTGGCACACAGCCTGGAGTTGAGCACTGCTCTCCAATACAATCACAAACCCACTGCTCACCAGGAGAGGAGGGGAGGGCAAGATCCACCTCCCACACTGATGGAGGGACAGCACTGCCACTGCAGCCAGGCCAAGGCAGGCCACTGGCACCCAGAGAGCTCATTTCCTGCCTCCTCCCACCCCACAGGCACTGCAAAGACCTGGCAGAGGTTTTTGGGGTGGATTCCTCAGGGACAGAGCATCCTTGGGCACTCTTCCTGTCATAGCACAGCTCAAGTGCTCACTCTCTCAGCTGGTTTGTGCCTTTCCAAGCTCCTGCAGCCCTTGAGCAAGGAAGCTGACTTCTGCAGGGGAAAGATGTGCCAGGTGAAGGAAACCACTTCTAGCACAAAGGATCCTGACTCAGGCTGCCACGAAGCACAAGCTGGCACAAAGCAGGGAAAGAAGCAAGCAGGACCTGCAGGTCCCAGCAGAGGAGAGGCTGTGAGAAACTCCAGATCCCAAGGCAGTGTTAGCACAACAGCTCCCTGGGCTGAGGCTGCTGGGGCTGTTAAGGCAAAACAAAAAGTCTCCAGGCACCCAGTAAGATGGATTTACTGAGAGGAGAACAGAACCATTCATGGTTCTCCTGCAACTCCTCCTCTCTCTGCTGGAAGGATCTTCCCCTCACATGCATGTATGAACATCATCCTCACCCAAGAGCCTGACATTTAAAGGAATCTTACTCCAAGAGCCAAAAAACCCACCCCAACTGCTTCCTTTGCCCTTCCTCACCTCCTGTGCTGTTTGTGTGTGTGTTCCTGCCCCAGGACAGCATCACAAGCAGCAGGCTGGCAGCTCCCTGCCCAGGCTGGCTGCAGCTTCTACAGCAGAGTGCTTGCAGCTAGCAGGCTGCCAGGGACAAGCTCCTGTGCTCACAGCCCAGGCTCCAGAGGCTGCTAATGTCTTACCTGAAGTGGAAAGACCTCAGGAGCAGGCTTCAGAGCCTGCCCATGCACTGCAGGAGGAGGAGGAGGGCCCCCCACCCCAAAAAAGGGCAGCAGAAGGAGGGACCCCCCCCAGCCCATGCTCATTTACACTCTGCAGACTGGCAGTTGTGCTCTGCTGTTGGTTTGAACTCTGAAGCATTCATGACAGCTTACAAGGCTCACTGGTGTCCATCAATATAGACTAAAGACAGAAACTTTTCCTACTTGCTCTTTTCCTGGGCATCTTCTTGCCCCCTGGAAAGCTTCCCCAGCTCCTTGCACACTCCTGCAAGAGGCAGCTGAGAGGCACATCCCAGAGCTTTGCTAGCTGAACACACAGCTGACAGACACCTCACCTTTTCCAAGGGTTTTGAGAGACTGAGCTGCTCCTTCTCTCAAGCACAGAGGTAAAGAAAGAGGGAGGAGGGGTTCTTACACAGCTTCCATCTCCAGGTCATCCTCATCATCCTGGGACAGCTGCAGGTAAGGGTTGTCTGAGGCTGGCCGGAACTTGTAGCCAGTGAGGACAAAGAACACCAGGGTAGCCATCTCATCCAGCAGCTGCAAGGCAACACAGCACTGGAGCACAGCCTCCTGCTCAGGAACCCTTGCTCCTCATCCCTAAGGCTTCATGGCCAAGGAACTCTTGTCCTGTCCTGATAAATGCCAGGCTAAAGGCTGCTAAGCCCTTTGTTGTTGCAGCACAGCTCCAGCCATCTCCCCAGTGCTTTGGAAGAAGCACAGCAAGCCTTGGCTTTGGAAGGAAAAGATCAGCCCAACCTTGTTTGGTATTTTCCAACAGTTAATGTATTCCAAGGGCTCCCTGCACAGTTACTTGGATTATTTGTTAAGACACCAAAGTACTGAAAAGCCACTAGGCAAATAAAGCCTGGAGAGGGAGGAGGGAAAGCTTATTCCACTGGGGCCTCAATCACACAGGGCAAACCTGACAAGGGTTTTTCCCCCTTTGTATGTTCTTGATTAATTTCCTTTAGTCATTTTGAAAGAGAAAGACTAAAAATCAATAATGCCCTTCCTTTCATCCCTCTCATGTATAATCCAGCAGCTTGGCTGGACAAACCAACCTAAAAATACATTGCTGCTCCTCTAGGCACAGGAGTGCTGACCAGGAAGAGGAGAGAGAGCAGCAGCAGTGTGCTGGGAGATGTGCTGCTACAGCAGCAGAGGGAACTGAGCCCTTGCTCTGGGCTGAAAGGAAGGCATGGCTGTGTTCTCCTGGGCCATCAGGTACCTGGTAGAGCCACTTCCACTGGAATGGAACTGCAATCTTGATCAGGATGGCAATGATCCGTGTGAAGTAGATGTAACACACAATCTGGCAGGGGAGAGGAGAGAGCATGGTAAGGACAACAGCTGCATCCCTCTGGAGCCCCTTCCTCCAGCACCCTGTCCCTCTGGAGCCCCTTCCTCCAGCACCCTGTCCCTCTGGAGCCCCTTCCTCCAGCACCCTGTCCCTCTGGAGCCCCTTCCTCCAGCACCCTGTCCCTCTGGAGCCCCTTCCTCCAGCACCCTGTCCCTCTGGAGCCCCTTCCTCCAGCACCCTGTCCCTCTGGAGCCCCTTCCTCCAGCACCCTGTCCCTCTGGAGCCCCTTCCTCCAGAAGAACAGCTCAAGCCATTCCCAGCCAGCTCAGGCTAGCCTGATTGTGCTCCTTGATGAGCATGGAAGCTCCAGGCTGAGAGCTCCACTGCTTGTTGGGCTTCCCAGTGACTGAGGCTGCTGCTGACAGGTTGAAGTTAGAGCAGGCAAGGTTCAGCTCTCAGGATTGTGTAGAACCTGAGGAATCACCACTGGAATTCCCTGCTCTCAGCACTTGTCATTGCCTGAAAGGAGGCTGCTGGAAATCCTCAAGGAGCTGGTGCTCTCCTGGGAGCTGTGCTCATGGCTCCCACTGATTTCCCACTGCACACATGCATCTCAAGGCACCCTTGGGGCCCAAATCCCATCTTGAGCAAGTTTACAGTATGTTACTGCAGCCTAGCAAGCTCAAGCTGTCTCCAGGGGAAGCCAGGGAGTGCTTCCAAGAGCTGGAGCCAAGCTAGGAGAGGCAGAAGGATGCAATCTGCCTAAGGTTGGACTTGATGACCTTAGAGGTCTCTTCCAACCTTCATGATTCTGGCAACCCCCAGGAAAAGAAGGGAAGTTGCTTTGGGGTTTGTAAGCCAGCTGACCAAGCTGCCACAGCCCCAGGAACATCTCCAGCACATCTCCCAGCTCCAGCAGAAGGCTGGAATGGCTTCCCAGTGCTCTGTAGGGATGGGGACAGGTGCTTTACTCACCATGACATAGTAATGTCTGAAGAGCTTCAGCTTTGCTAGGTTGATGGCAGCTGTCAGGAGAACACAAGAGAACTGTTACAGCCACACAGTTCCCTTTGGGGTGAGGTAGGAGCCAGGCAATCCCAGATGGAAAGGTCTGTTCCACAGGCCCCTGAGTGCTGCTTCTTCCTGTCCTAGACAACTCCTAGGCTGGGCTGAGTTCTCTCTTCAAAATACAACTCAGGGAGATCACTTTCACACTAAGTTTTATAGGCACACACCTGGCTGTACATAGCCACTGCTGCCACAAGATCCATGCCACCAGGCACTGCCTCCTAGGAAATGCTGCTTCTTTCCTGCAGCACTTGCTGAGCTGCTCCAAGGGACTGAGGGAATGCCAGCTCACACCCTGAGCAAGCTGAGCTACCAGCTCTGCTTGGAGAGGTGCAGCAGGATTACAAACCCAGGCTCCTGGTGCTTTAGTGACAACAAGAGAGGCAAAGAGCCCAAGACATGTTGACAGCATACAGAAATGCAATTTAGAGCCAGTTAGAAAAGGTTAAACACCTATCACTGCTGTTCTTTCCAAGCCCTTGCCAGTCTCTAATCCCTTGTGCTCCATGTGCTTCCTTCCCCTGCAGAGCCTCACAGCAAGCCAGCCCTGCCCAAGCAGGGGCACAAAGGGCTAGATCTGTTGGTACACAAGGGCTGCCAGGTGCACAGCTCTGCAGAACACAGCACAGGAGGAGAGCTAACAGCTACCAGGGCAATGCTTCCCTTCCTGGGACACAAAACACACACCAATGAAGCTTTCCTGATGGAAAAGGAATGTCAAAGGCAGCACTCCATCCCTTCTCCAGAAGCTAGAGTGAAGACACACAACCTGCTGTGCATCATCTAGAGATCCAGAGTCCCTTCCAGGAGAAGTCCTAGCAGCTCTGGACAGACACAAACCCTCCTGCAGCAGGCATGATCACCCCAAGGTCAGAGCAGCTCTGACTCAGGGCTGGCTAGTGGCTTCTACACATCCCCAGGCAGCAGGTTTGGCTTGGCACAGCACAGGGGAAAAGCAAAGCTCCTGTGGCAGGGCACAGAGCTCAAGAGCTCAGCCTGCCTGAGCTCCTGCAGGGAACCTCACAGAGCAGCACCAGCTCTCAGCTCCAGGAGGATGCTCCAAACACACAACAGCACCTGGCTGGCCCAGCTCTGACTCCACAAAGCCATGCCCAAGCTCTAGGCTTGCAGCTGCAGAGCAGCAGCAGGGAAGCCCTGAGCTCTCCCTGGGCAGAAGGCAAGGCTTGGAACTGCTAGAACAAGACTCTAACTAAACCCAGCCCTGAGACATTGGTTTAACTCTTTCTCCCTCATTTCTGCCCTCAAAGCTGGTTTTTTTCCCCACAGATAAACAGCAAAAGCACAGGGATTTCCATGGTTCTAATGTGAAAAGCTTCTCTTCACACAGTTGGAGAGAGATGAGAGCATGTCCCTGTGCAGGAGGAGCTCATCCCACCCTGAAGCAGGGGAGCAACAGTGTCCTATTTAAAGGAGAGCTCCAGCAAGTGTGACCATGCAGATCTTGTGATTCACCACACACTGCTTGGTACACAGAAGCATCTATTTCCAGCCCAACACATTCACCCTGCAGAGCTGCCACCAAGTGCTGCAGGGCCAGGCTGGGTAGTGCAAGGAACACCAACTCAACAGCTGTGGCTCCAACTGGCAGCCCTCAGGGCTCTAGCAAGCAGCCAGGCAGCTGGGCAGGGCCAAGGAGGGGAGCAGAGGGAAGCCAAAGCTCTGGCTGCCACAGCAAGAGTCACAGCATCACTTCTTTTCCCCACTATCAATCCAGGCTGGGGATGAGATGATAGAGAGCAGCCCTGCAGAAAAGGCCTTGGGGTGCTGGTGGCTGAGAAGCTGGCCATGAGCAAACAGTGCACGCTGGCAGCCCAGAAGCNCTCTAGTTGGGGATGTCCCTGGCCACTGCAGGGGGGTTGGACTAGATGAGCTCCAGAGGTCCCTTCCAACCCAAACCATTCTAGGATTCTAGGATTCTCCCAGCTCAGGAGCTCACCTACTCATCAGGAGCAACAGCAAAGAGTCACAGCTTGGTGCATGCATATATCCAAGGATGGCTGAGCATGGAATAGAAGGGTGAAGGGGGAAAAATTCCCCAGCAGCACCAAGGCAAGAGACTGAGGAGCCATAGGTGCTGTCCTGGAGCTGCCTCAGCTCCTCCTCTCCACTAGCAGACACTCTAGAGGCTACAGAAGCATCTCTAGAGAACATAGAGCAGCTCCAAGTTCCACACACACTGTTCTGGAGCAAGCCTAAAATCCTCCCCGCTTGGCATCAGCAGCTTGGGCACTGCTTGGGCACCAGACAGCAGCACCTGGGGCTGTGCTGGACACTAAAGACTTGAGGAGCCCTGGGGCTGGCAGTGCAGGGAGGCTAAGGCAGCAGCTGTGCCTTGCACCTGGCAAGCTGGGAGAACACAGCAGGCTGGGCACACTGCTGCTTCAAGTATGAGCAGCACTCTTCAGGGAACAGCACTCAGCTGCAGAGAAGGAAATTGAGAGAGCAGGGGCTTGCTCCCAAAGGTTTTACCAATCAAGTCATCCTTGGGCTCCATCTCTTTCCTAGAGGAATTAAAGAGCAAAGCCATCCCCCAAGAAAGGTTTAGAGCATCATCTCTGCCTCCTCCAGCACAGCCTGTGCCTGCCCTGCAGCCACCAGAGCATTGCCTGTCCCAGGACTCTGCTGCTCATCTCTTCCCCACACTGCCTCCTGTGCTCATCTCAAATGCTGAGGGCAAGCAGCAGCCAGCCCTGCCAGCCATCAGCCCAGAGCTTTCTGATGAATCAGCCTGACCTTTCAGACTAGGTTTGTAATAGCATTAACAGGAGTGCAGCTGAGGGCACAGGGAGCTCCAGCCCTCACAACACAGCATCATGCATCCTGAGTCAACTCCCTGCAGCTGAGCTGGGAATACTCCTGCACTGCTCTGGGGGAGATGCAATCTGTGCCATTCCCCAACAGCAAGGGGAAGCTTCCTGTTCTCCCCAACAATGAGGCACCCATGGAGCTCCAGACCTCAACAAGCATCTCCAGGAGCAGCTCAGAGAAGGAAACCTGTGTAACCTCTACAGCACTCTGCTTAAAAGCATTCCTACACTAGAGAGAAAAACCAGAGGTCAAGCAAACAGAGCAACTCAGTGTCACGCAGCAGGAGGTGCCACAGACTAGTTAATCTCGGATATTCTGACAGCCATTAGCCATTTGGCACTGAAGCTCCCCAGCAGGGTCAGAAAGAAGTGCAAAGGACAGGATAAGTGCTGTATCTCCAACAGAACACTGCCACATTCCCCCTGGAGAGCTAGCTAGGGCACTCTGGGATCTAACAGGCCCTAGTGCATTTCCCAGTGCAGCTCTTGGCACTTCCATCACTAGGCTCTGTGTGAAGGTTTCAGATGCCTGGGGCATGCTCAGCCCTGTGCTAACCTCCTCCTCCTCCTCCTCCTGTCAGAGCTGTGCAGGTTTTCCAGCATGGCTCTCCATGGAGCCAGAGCCTCCAGCAGTGCTGAGCTCGTGCTACAGCAGCAGCAAGATGGCAAATGTTTTTTTTCCTGACATGGGAGCAAGGCTGAAAGGATTCCTCACCATTTGCCCACTGCACAGCACACAGGGAATGTGCCTGGCAGCTACACACACTGCTGGGGACTTGCTGTGCTGCTGCCAGCTCTGCCAAGCTGCAGTGCTTTTCCAACAACTTCCAGCCCCAAAATGCCAGGCTCACCCCTTCACTACTGTTTCACTGCAACAGATGGCAAGCAAAGAGCCACTGTGTGGTCTGCAGAGCTCAGTTCAGTACCCAGCCTCATCCCTCACCTACCAGAGCACACAGGCAACCTGCACTGGGATGCAAGAGGCTCAGGAGAAACCAAGCAAGTGGCTGCAAGGAGCATCCAGGCTCAGGATAGGACTGGATGTTGCCACAATAGACCTTTTCCAAATAAAGCTCTCCAAGAGGAGCAAGCCCTCAAATGACAGAGTATTCAAGGAGCTGCCTGCTTCCAGGGAAGCCAGAGATATGCTCTGTGGCTTGCATCTGAGCCAACTGACAAACTGAGTGAGGAGAAGTGAGCAGATAAGCTCCAGCAGCCATGTCTGGGTTGGTTTCCCATCCATCAGCTCCTTCCCTGGGCTCCAATAACCACCCCTGAGCTGCACAGGAGCAGTCCTGGCAGCTGCTGCACAAACATGGACAAGCCCTGAGTGCCACCAAAGGTCAGCTGAGGCTCTGTTCTAGGCAGCTTTGTTTCCCTCTCCTGGCAGCAACAGATTTCTGCAGAAACTGAATTCCAAGGGTTGGTTTTGACTAATAGTCAGCAATTCTGAAGGGATTTCTAGCTCTGCTGCTGAATCCCTGAGCCCTGTGTGCCAGGATGCTCTGCTCTCCATGTCCTCCCTGAGCTGTGAGCACTGAGAGCTCAGCAAGCAGCAGAGCAGGAGTTTCACAGCAGTGCTGAGTGGAAGCAAGACATGAGCAAAGGTCATTGCCCCAAGCTATTCCCATGAGCCCACTGAGGAGAAGCAGCACTGGAGCCTCAGGGCTGTGTTTGGAATGCTGGCATCCCCTTCCAGCAGGGACCATAGCACAAATGACAAATGACTTGCCTTTTCCATCTGTGGCTGAAGCCTCCTGTAAATGTCTGATTGACCTGCAAGGGAAGAGTAGATTAGCTCCAAGTGTTACATTCCCTTTTCCCTGCAGCTCTGCAGAGTTCTCTTAGCTCTCCAGGGCTGAGCTATGCTCATTAGCTGAGCTTAGTGTGCCTGGATTTCCCAGCAGGCTCCCCAGCTCAGGCACTTAGCTCCAGTAGCTCTATCTCCTGCAGATTAAGAAAGCTAAAGATTGCTAAAAACCCACTCCAGCCTCCAGAAAGCTTTGTGGGAAGGAGGGAGCCAAGTGAGAAACTGGGACCTCTTCCAGCATCAGGCTTGCTACTGCTAGGATTAAGCTGAGCTGCTCTTCAGAGTGCTGCCAGGCACTTGGCACCTCAGTGCTCCTGCAAGCTCTTCTCATGTCACTAGCTGATTACAGCTGCTGTAAGAGCAGAGCCCCTGCAGCACTGGCAGTGCAGAGGCCACCTCTTAGTCACCTTGCTGCCATGAGCCATGCCAGCAGCTGCAGTGACACTAGCCAGAGGGGACAGGGGCAGGGCTTTGTGTCCTGGCCTTCAGAGCCAGTGCAGGAGCACTGGCTGCACACCACAAACACTTGCAGGCACCTCAGCCACATGCTCTTGCTCCTCAGACACAGCTCCTGTATGGAAAACAAGCTCTGGACCAGCATCTCAGCGGGCAGGACACGTGGATTGTGGCATCAGGTGGCAAGAGCTGTAGCTAGAAGTTAGCTCTGCCCCAGCAAATCAACAACTCCACATCCCTGCAGTTCTCCTGCCACCCCAAGTGCTCTCAGCCCCAGGAGCTGCAGCACTGAGCCTGCAGGCAGGGCAGGGACAACACTCCTGCAAGACAGTGCCCAGCCTTGACACAAGGCCACTGAGGTTGAGGAGGGGTTTGTGCTTGCAGAGGACACCTGGGGAGGCAAGGACAGGCTGAAAGCCACCCTGGAGCTCAGTCCATACCTCTGGCTTTACACACACCAGAGCTGTGTTATCCAACAGCTCCCAAGCTCCAGGGCTTATCCCCTGCAGAGTGATGCCATGTTTACCTGACAGACATTTCTAGGCAGTCTGTGCTTCAGAAAACAAAGCCCAGAGAAAAAGAAGAGTATTCTGTGTTTACCAACCAAGGAGCCAGGAGCTCTTTCATCTCCTCCTCCCAATCCAGCTGTTTATCCAATGAAGAGCAAAAATGACTTGGGAAGATAGCTGTTCTGCCAAGCAAGCAGCACCAGTGTTGATCTGAATTAGCTGGGTTTTGGTCCTGTTTTACATAACCACCATTACTCCCAGCCAAGTGGAGTGGAAGGAAGGGCAGGGAAATGCTCCCTGTGGGATTACTGCTTCTGGACAGTCCAGGGAGAAAGCAGCAGCTCTGCTGGGAGGCAGCAGTGTTGCTTTAGTGTTGAGCAGCCTAAGTCAGGACAGCCAAGCTGTGCCTCTAAGAGTGCTGTAAGCTGTGCTGGCCACACTGGAACCATCCCCTCCTTCAGCTGAGCCCTGCTGGAGCATCCCCACACAAACAGCTTCCCAGCACAGGCCTCAAGGCTTGGGATTGACACAGCTTTCAGAGGTGCCCAGGACACTCCAGAGGCCCTGGCAGCATCCTCAGCTCTAAGCAGCAGCCACCACTCCTTAGCTCAGGGAGAAATCAAGGCACCCAAAGGCATCCAGGACTCACCATACCACTGGGAATAGGATGGCTCCACAGCACAGCAAGTCCACCAGGAAGAGGATCTCTTTCCACAGCCCATACTCAGTTGTACCTGCCTCTGTGGACTCGATGATGATGTAAGCCACGTTTGCCAGCACCTGCAGGACAGGAGATGCTCAGGGGGGGTCAGGAGCTCTCCCAGGAGACACTGGGTGGGTGCAAAGGTTGTTGCCCCAGCTGCAGCACGAGCCCATGCAGTAACATCACTAACTCCTCTGCAGTTCTAGGTCAAGCAAGGCCTGTGTGCAGCAGGAGCTGTTCCAGAAACACAGCACCCCTGCAGCTGATGGCTGCTGACCCCCAGGAACCAGGCCCTTTTGTTACAGGCCATGCATCAGCACAAAGAGAGCAAAACCTATTCAAGCAGAGAAGCAGTTCTTTGTACACACAGACACCTGAAATGAAACCAGTGACTCCAGCTGGGCATGGTCCTGCCCTGTATTCCAGACCTGAGCTCTGCAAGAGCCTCAGACATCAGTTCTATCCTCCTGCTTTTGCAGCCAGGGAAGGGATTCCACCTGGAAAGGCAGGAAAACTCTTCTCTCTACAACAAATGCAAGTGCTGTCCTCCTCCTTGCTTCAGTTGCTGGGGCAGGGGCCAAGCCCTGATCACTCAGAGTCTCCCTCACACCCAAGAGGGATATGCTCTACAAGGATATGCTTCCCTCTCTTTTTTCTCCTCCTCTTCAGCTCCTCCAGCAAGCATTTCAGAAGTGACAGCTTTCATTTAATGTCTCTGACCAGTCTAGCACTGGTTTGCAGCTCCCAGCATGAAGATCCCCAGCTCAGAGCTCCTCTGCTGGCACTATTAAACCACCATTGTCTCTTACTCAACACAGGGAGAGGAGTGAGGACAGTGACAGAGATCACTTCTAGCCCAGCAAATTCCAGCTCACCTGCCACTGCAAGCAAGAGGCTTACACAAGCAGTAAGCACGTGGCACTTGGAGAAGGATTCCCAGGCTTTTGCAGCTTGCACAAGAAGCTGTGCCACGAGCTAGAGCTGAGGCAGCTCAGTCCTCACCTGCAGTGGGATGACAATCATGAAGATTTTCTTGTCTTTGTCTGAGAGGATGTGTTTAATGAAAGCCCAGCCTGTGCCTATAAGGGCAATGGTGATGAAGAGCAGAGCACCCTTCAGTCTGGAAAAGAAACAGGGAGAGACTCTGAGCACCCTTCCTCTCCTGCCCAGCTTCTCTCCTGCAGTCAGGAAAGCCACAAAGCCAAGTGAATGCCTTGTGCTAGTCATCCTTTTGGCAAAGTGCTTATCCTGCAACACTGAAGCAGATGCACTTGCTTACAGCTGTGTTATCACACAGCAATGCTACCCTTCCTTCACTGCTGCCAAGGCATGCAATCTTCTCCTGGAGGAACTCCTCCATTCACAGGAGAACAGGGGAAGAGGCAGCTGCACCCTCTTACCATTCACAGCAACAGCTAAGTCAGACACTTCAGGATTAGCCTGAACAAAGCAAAGCAAAGCATTTCTTATTCTTTGCCTCCTCCACCCCCACCAGAGGCAGCTGCCCCTGGAAGGAGAGCTCTCCCCTCCACACAGGGCTCTTGTCATCCAGAGCTAGAGAGCCAGAGTCAGCACTTGTGCAGTGTGCTGCCACAGCCCCCGAGGGAGCTCAGTGCCCCAGGAACCTTGCTGAGCTGCTTACAGGTGAGTGATGTAATACACAACAGCCCAGCCCTCGATGGGGAAGCCCTGGCGCGAGATGTAGTGGTAGTCGATCTGCAAGCACAAGACATCCCATTGCTGCCCAGGCCCCATCCCATTCCCTGGCTGTCCAGGCCCTGCCCTATCCCATCCCACCCCATCCCATCCCCTGGCTTCTCCCAGACCCCATCCCATCCCATCCCCTGGCTCCTCCCAGACCCCATCCCATCCCATCCCCTGGGTCCTCCCAGACCCCATCCCATCCCATCCCCTGGCTCCTCCCAGACCCCATCCCATCCCCTGGCTCCTCCCAGACCCCATCCCATCCCATCCCATCCCCTGGCTCCTCCCAGACCCCATCCCATCCCATCCTCTGGCTCCTCAGCACCCAAGCCCTGCCTAGAAGCCTGCTCTGCCTGACAGCCACTTCCAGCTGCATTTCCTAGTCAGTGTAATCCCTCCCCACGTGTCCTAGTTTTGTTTGGCAACAAGGTCCTTGTCCTTTCTGTGTTTCCTAGGTGTTAGTGGCTGTGTCTGATGCAATCTCCATCCCTCCCTCTCTCCCTTGGCTGAGGTTAAACACCTGCATTTGCCACCTGGTTCTTCATTCCTTGCCCAGGCTCAGCTGCAGACTTTCTAGCTTCCCTTTCACTGGACCCCAGACCCAATTCATTAGACCCCAGAAGCACTTGTAGCACTTCTGTCATGCCAAGAAGCTGGAGATCATGGCAGGCACACACTGGCACATTAAATGCTTGCCATTACTACTGCTCAGGAGATCTTTCCAGTGGAAAGGCAGAGTGAGCACAATTCAGAGCTGTTAGGTATTGAGTGTTGGTTCAGTCCAAGCCTGCAGTGTCAGGTCATTTGCAGCAGACCATAATACTTCACCTGAAGCACTGCCCTTGAGTTCCACAGGCATTCCCCAAGGTTTCCCTTCATTAACACTGACTGCAAGGCAGGGAGCTGAAGCAGCAGCACAGCTCAAGCTTGCAGGCCACACCATCAGAGCTCCTGGAGCTCCTTCCCCCCTCAGGCCATCCTCTCCAGTGGCCTGCAAGGCACAGTGTGCTGAGGAAAGCTGAACCACTGAGCAGCTCCAGTGCTTCAGGGTGAAAACCATCCCCCCCCCAGCATCTATCTATCTCTCTCTCTCCTGCATTGCCTGTCCCTGCTCCCAGCTGCAGGAGGCAGGGCTGCTGCACATACCGCATGGAACACCAGGGAGAGGGATTTGGTGAAGGGGAGGGCTGCCATCAGCCAGTGAATCTTGAACACATCATTGCTGGGGAGGAAACAAGCAAAGGGCAGCAATAAACATCACAGTGCCCACGTGTCAAACAGGAACTCCCAGGCTGAGCTGGCTAGCAGGGTAAAGGATTCCCCTTACAGCATCCCGAGCAGGATTCCAGCTCCAGGCTCTGCAAGCCTGATGTGTAAGAGTGCAGTTAAAGCAGGAATTCCCTGCACATGGAGCAGATTTGCTCACCCTCACTGCAGCATGCCCAGTCACTACCCCACAGCACCAGCTCAACTCCAGCTAAGCACCAGTGAGCTTCAGACTCAGCCAGAGGGAAAGCCACAAGAGAAGCCCAAGAACATAAGCTAGGAGCACCTGTGCTTTAACTATCAGAAAGCATGGTTTTCTATCAGGAATTCCTGCCACTTTCTGCTATGATCAAAATGGTTTGGGCTCTTCACTGCCATATTCCCCAATATGAAACAAACCTGATCTAGTTTTCCCTTGTTATTTGAAGCAGAAGAGTGTTCTCCTTTTCTCTGAGCCACTTGTTACTCCAATATGCACACTCCATGGAGAATTGAGTGTAAGACTTGACCATTCAGAACAAAGAAGTGATCATTTAGAACTCTAAGCTCTCTGTCTCACACAGCACTGAGGCAGTGTGAAGCAATCCAAGCTGCCTGAATGAGGCAGCAGCAGAGGAGGAATGAGAGCTACAGCTTGCCCTGAGCAGCCCAGCCCTCCCCTCACCTGCGCTGCCGGAGGATGTGGATCCACACAGTCCCAGACAGGAAGAAGAGCAGAGCCATGGAGATGTAGAGCTTGGGCAGGGGAATCTCCCCAGCTGACAGGTAGCTCTCAGGATTCTTCTCAGTAATTTCTATCTGCAGATGAAAGGCACAGCAATGTGTTCCAGCACTGAGTTAGCACTCACAGCTCAAAGCCACCCAGTTAGAGCTTTGCTGAAGTGGAGACTCCTCACACTAAAGACAACTCTTCATCCTCAAGAATCCCACAAGAGCTTGCAGAATAACACCCAAGCTTTCTTGGAAAGCTGAAGAGGACAGAGCTTCCTTCCAGGGCTTCACTTATGCAACAGATTTCAGCAAGGCCAGGTCATTTCCCCCAAAGAACAGTTGTTCTCCACAGCAAGCTGCAGCCTGTCCCCCTCTGACTGACTCCCCATTTATCCTCCTGTGCTACACAAGCTAGAGCTGAAGCAGAGCTTTCAGCTGAAGGGCAGGAGCTCACTGCCCCTGCAGAGCCATACTCACCTCCAGACTGAACAGCCTTTTCCCAGGAGGCAGCTCCTCACTGCCCACACACTTATGGAAGTAGAGGCTGTAGAGCCCTTCCTGCTGACTGGAGCTGATGTTAAAGAAGAACTGGAAGGGAAGAATGGGAAAGATCAGCATTCTTCTCCTTCACAGGAGGTAAAGAGCCATCTCTGCTGAAGCAGAAGCAAAGTCCCTGGGGGTTTGCAAGCATCCTGTCCTGAGGAGCCCAGTGGATCTGAGCTTCACCAGAATTCCAGCTGCCAAATCCTTGCACCTCTCCCATGTGATGCACTCTGGCAACCCAAGACCTTTCTCAAAAGCCTTTTTGGTACCAGGGTTTGGCTTCACAGCACAGCAAAGGGAACAACAAGTGCTGAATCTTGAAGCTAGTGAGGTGTAAAAGGTTGATCATGCTTGCTCCAAGGCTTGAGCAGTTATCCTGTGCCCTCCCCCGCCAAGCATACACCTGGTGACAGCTAGGGAAGTGAGATTTGTGTCACCTTACAGACTCCAAGTGTGTCTGTTTGACAGTAACCAACCACAAGGGAACCAAAGGAACTTCTGCACACCTGCAGACTAGACACTGACACACATCCCACCTGGAATGAGAAGGTTCCTCTGTCATTGTGAATGTGATGTTCTTGCTCTACTAGGCTCTAGGAAAAGGAGAACAGACTTTTAGATCTAAGTAGATGATTACCACATTTGGCTACACCACCCAAAGAATCATGGAATGCTTGGGGTTGGAAGGGACCTTAAAGAACACCTAGCTCCAGTCCCCCTGCCATGGGCAGGGACACCTGCCACTAGCTCAGGTTGCTGACTCAAAACTGCATTCTCTATATTCCCAGAGAGCAAGAGAAAAGAAACACTCTCCACTTCCTGGCTCTGCTTACACTGGAATATTCCCCCAGGTTCTTGCTGAGAGAGAGGAGCAGACATTTCCTTACCTGGGAGGATGCTGTGCTTGCTTTGGACTTCTTATCTAGAGACAAAAGCATTAATGGGACATGTGGAGTGTTTGCATTAGACATGATCACAGACCAACAGCTCTTACACACACCTAACACCTTGCTCACTCCTTGCTACCCTTGTCTGCGTGCCACTTCCCTAGATAATCATTAACAGGGATTCTCTCCCAGTCTCTCCTTGCTCTTCCCCAGCTAGCATTCCTTCTGCATGCATCCTCAGAGGCTAGGATAAGCTTCTCTACTGTTACACCTTCTACAAAAGGCTGCCCAGGAACTCTTTCCAAGCACAGGGATGCAGGAGGCAGAGAACCTGTGCCAGGTGCAGGCTACAGCTAGGACTTTTAACAGCACTCAGTCACTGCATTCACCTCACTGCTTAATCCATGGCCTGAGGAACACATGGATGTCCTCATCAGCCCTGGAGAAGGAGAATGTTCTCAGCTCTCTAACAGACAAAAACCCCAAAGCATAGGTGACCTGTCAGGCCACTATCTGCTCTGAACTTGAGGCCCTTCAGCTGACAGCAGACTTCAGAGCAGCACAACAAGCTCAGTGTCACTGCACTCCTGCAGGAAGCTTTGCCAACAGGAAGCACAAGTCTGAGACCTGAGCTTTGCTTGAGGCTCACATCTCAGTGCCTTGGCAATGTGCATGGGAGACTCCCTCATGCAAGGAAAAGCAGACCTAGAGCTGTCAGCTCTTCTCTCCAGAGCCATCCAGTGTTAGCTCCTGACTTTAGAAGAGTTGTGCCAAACTTAGTGCTCTCCCTGCTTGTGAGGATGCCAGGCCAAGACACACTCACACTGCCCAGCTGGCTGAGCTCAAGTCTAAACTCTTCCAGGAAGGGATAACATGAGCTGTTCAGAGCTAATCCCAGCAGAGCTGAGATTATCAGCTGCTTTTGTCTGCTGGTCTGGAAGGCACAGGAAAAGGCTTACCTTTCCTCTCTGGATTTGGGTTGCTCTTGGCAGCATCTTTGTCAGAATCACTGCTCTGCTCAGGAGTTTGTAGCTGCTTGGTACTTGAGGCAGTGATGTTTTCCTCAGATATAAATGAGATTTTAGGTAAAGCAGCAGCTTTTGCAGAGAATCTCACTGTCACCCTAAAGAAACAGAGAGGTGTTACCCAAAATGGAAGCAAAGCAGCATTCCTCAGGAGGCTGTCACAGCCCCAACAAAGGAGAAGCAGCTTGTCCTGACTTGCTGGGCTGTTCTACCAGCTCCTGACTAACAGCAGCCTGGCACTGAACCCAGCACTCAGGGAGAATCACACTACATTGACATCAAACACAACAGCAGCTGAAGAAAAACAAGAGCTGATTCAGGTTTGGTAAGCAGAGTCTCTTTAGAAACTGTTTGCACACAACAAGTTAGTTGTTCTTGCAGAAGAAAGCATCACAGACTCAAAGATAACACAGATAACTCCAGACTAATGATAAAGCAGCACACTGGGTGCAAGAGCTGCACAAGTGAGCCAACACTTCAAGTTCATGCCTTCAGCACAGTTCAGGTATGATCCTTTTGCCCTACATCCTTGTCCCTCCAACAGAGGAGGCATTCTTGGACTCTTTTATACTGCAGATTTTCTCTCTCACCTCCTCACAACCCTCAAGTAACCCAGTAAAACTTAACCTGCATGTCCAGCAGCTTCCTAGCCCTGACAGCAATTTCCTAAGTGCTACTTTAGCTTCAGCTACAGAAATAACTTTAAAGTGTAGTGTAAACTATTCACTCACACATCAGCTTCCAAGTCCAGAAGTAAGATTACCACAGAGTCATCCTGCTCTGGTTTCTTTTTCAAGATGCAGTCATCCACTTCTTCATCCTGGTAACAGAAGCAAGACATCTTTGCAGTGTCCTCCTGTTTGGTAAGCACTGAGACATGCTCCCCTCCCCAGGGAGGAGTTGTTAGTGCAGCCAGTTCTCCTGCAAAGCGTGCCCCTGCAGGCTGAGATGTGCTCAGGGCAGAGGTCACCTTACCAGGTAAGTGGAGAAGCCATCGCTCCTCGTGCGGTCCAGGCTGAATCCCACCTAGGAGACAAGGGATTAGAGGAGCTCAGCTGTCTGCAGCAGCAGGAGCCAGGCAAGCACTGAAAGAGCCACAAAGTGCTCTCTACATCAGGCACAGTCCAGGTGTTTCTCATCATCTAATCTGACAAGAAATTATTATTCCCATACAATACACTTGCTGCTTCACCCATGACTCCCCAGGAATAAACCATGGGCTGGCTGAAACCCAGAGGAACCTGGAGCACCTTCTGTCCCTGCACCTTGCAACCTACTGCAGGCTTTGTCCAGATGCTTCTGCTTGAGGAAAGCATTTAATACTTCCAGAAACAAAGAGGCTGAAGTGTGCAGAAGAGGAAGAACACAAGTGTTTCAGTCTATTAAAATCACTACTATAGTGTGCTCTAGATCCTGTAAGGTTAAAGCTTCCTCTGGAGCTCTCCTGATCTGAGGATTAGCAGATGGACCAGGACAAGAGCAGGAAAGCCTCAGCTCAGAGGCCTGCTTAGGAAAGGCAGGTTCAGGATAGGTTAGAGATGAGTGCCCTGAGTTCAGCAGAGGATCTGATAGGCTCAAGTTTATCCTTGAAGCAGAGTGGGCAGAGCTGAAGGATCAATCTCAGCCCCCAGTGCATGGTGAGGAGCAAAGCCAGGAGCACCACCAGAGAGGATCTAACACCTCCACCAGCTGAAGGTATCCAGGGTAAGGGCAGCTTGCCAGGGAGCATATCACAGCCAGGCTCACAGACACTTACTAGTAAGTTACTCTTGTCCTCAGAGCCCACAGGTGGCTTCAGGGAAAGGTTGCTGACATTGACTTCCATGAAGCCATCCTTGAAGAAGCCAAAGGTGTTCAGGTGCACTTTCTGCCTCACATCATCCTGTAAGAAAGGAAAGGAAGTTGACAAATTTGCCAAGGAGTCATCTGTAGCAGCAGAGGAAGCAGAGGGACAGATCAAAGAATGCATGCAAAGCTTCTAGCAGGTCACAGCAAGAGCAAAGTTCTCCAAGAGACCTTCAGATATAACCAATTCTTGCACTGGCATCAATCAACTCTTCCAACAACCCAGACAGCAAGCACTTCTGTGTCTTGGCTAATTACCTGGCTACACTACTGAGAAGCAGAGAAGAGAAAAGCCTGGAAGCAATTAAACATCTCCCAGCACTAATTAAAGGAAATATTGCTATCAGAAAGAGACTGTAGATAAATGAAGATCCTGTTGGAACAGACTAAAGAGGAACTGCTTGACTGAGAGCTGAGTTTTGGCCAAGTGTTTAACAAGTCCCACAGTTTTGTCATCCCACAGATCCATGTTTGGACACTCCAACACCTAACACACTGGAAAAACTATGTGGTGTCAAGGAAGAAGTTTCTTCTGTGGTCCCATTCCTCCAAGGCCTTGTCTTCTAAGTAGGAGAAAATTCAACCCATGGGTTCAAACAGAATCCCTCAGGTTAGTTCCCTTAACAGCAATCATCCCAACCCCTCCTCTGCTGCCAGGCTTAGCTACAGAATAATGTAGTTCCTCTCAGTTCAGTAAGGAAACTGCAGACACTGATCCCTTTCCATGCCTTGCTCAGCTGAGAAAGGTTCAAGCACAGTGAGTTTGGGGTTTTGTTTTAAATCAGGAGGTCATGAAGGAGCTCACATGAGAAGTAGTAAACATTACACACCATTGCATCAGACAAGGACAGGTCCTGTCCTTACTACTTTGCATTCATCACTCAGTAATCAATAACTCAATCCCAGACACACCTGGAACAGGAGGACACTAATCCTGCCACAGCTAGCCTGTCACCTACCCTAGCAGAACCAAGTCAGCCTGGCAAATAACCAGATGGTTATTTAATGCTCACAAGAGGGGAAAAAAGTTGGTGACACATGGCCCTCAGCAGATGCTTTGTTCAGCAGAATATTAGAGCTGTGCTCTGGGTTCTAGGTCACTTCATGTGCTTGAAACAGGAGTCCAGCTGGCTCAGCCAACACTGCTCTCCACAGGATTCCCCACTCACAACACAAGATTCATCCTAACTCCTTAAATCTTATGTATGTAACCACATCTGGAGAGAGAGAGAGGTCTGTCTGGGTGATGGGCAGAGGGGATACACCCAGCACCTTGCAGAGACAGCTGCTTCATTCAGATTCCAGTTCATTGACTCTTGCCAGCTCACTAATATGCTCCCTACCAAGAGAAGATAATTAATACACAGCACACACACACACACTTTCCTCCCTGCTTTCATCTCAGCTTTGAGTGCTCACAGATTGAGTTCCCAAATCCTTCAGCTTGACAGGATCCCACACACAGTCCCCAGCAAGCAGCAGCACCTGCTCCAAGAGCACCTTCTGCTCCACATGCTGACACCTCAGCCAACAACAGGAGCTTCAGCAGCTTGGAAGGATCAGGCTTTTGTTGATTGCTGACCCCAGAATTAGTCAGCTGGGAGTTTACAACCAAGCTGTGAGTGCATGCAAGCAACTACTTACCCATCTGAGTTGTTAGCATACAGGTTAATTTAGACCAGATGCATGGAAGGGTTAAAGCTGCCCCTGGCAGAAGAGCTGAGCTAGGACTCAGCACTAACAGCTTCCATCCAAAGCAACACAGCAAGCTCTCAGCTGATTGCCATCAAGATCTTCCCCACTTCTTCCACTCCTTCAGCTTGAAAACTGATCCTGCAACATTGGACTGAGATTGCAGGGAATTGGTATCCAAGATCCTCCAGCCCAGAATGGGCAGAAAAATACTCTTGAAGATTTAACTCACAAGTTAATTGGAATTATACTCTCAGTACAGTGAAAACTCCCCAAGAGAGTGCTTATCCATAACTGGGAGGGATGCTAGGAGGTGTTTCAGGTTAATAGCAAGAGTTACAACTTGTGTAAGGCTAAAGGAATTACTGGGAGAAGCATTTTCAATTGAGCAATTGAAGCCTGAGACCTGCCAGCATCAGAAGGCCACAAGGACTTACAAGTGACCACTGAAAAAGAACATCTTCCAAGTCATAACTGAAGATGAAACTCCAGCCTTGGCACTATCCTGAAACAGAGGAAGTCTTACTGCCAGTTAATTGGCAAGATAACTTGCTTTAATCACATACAGATGGTTCCTAAACTCAGCTCACTAGCATTAGAGCTCCCTGTGCTGATCAAGGCCTTGGCAGCCCAAATTCCTCCTGCCCTGAGACAGCTGGCCACTGCACTAGGAGGAACAGGAGGCTTCAATATTACAGCACCCAACCATGAGGATGATAAACAAACCTTATCTTTGCTCAGGGCAAACACTCCAAGTACCAGCTACTTCTGGAAATTATTTCCACCAGTCTTCTGAAAGTTCAGTTTCTGTAGGTTTGGTGTTTTCTTTTAGCCTTATCTCATTCAGCTAATCAGACTGATAACAATTGCTCCTCAGGCAAAAAGTCTCCTTTGACAAGGTTAGCCCAACAGCAAGGTTCAGACAAGCCATTTGTCTAAGTGAGGCAATAAATCACTCTGCCTTCCCAGACAGAAGGTGTTTTGAGCACAGGAAACTGCTCAGAGTGGTTCTTGCTTTCCTATCAGAGACCTCTCCACCTTAGCTTGCTAACTATAAAGAGGCAAGAATGAGGCAACATGTTCTAGCTTAGCAATTCCAGTTTGTTTGAGGAAACCTCCTGCAAGCAGCCACAGAAAGCTGTGGCCTGTAGCTTGGCACCCTGTCAAAGTACACTCACCAGCAAGGAGCCAATGGCAAGAGCACTGGGAGGGAGATTCCACTGTGAAAGGCACACTTGTGGGAGCCTGATGTTTACCTAAATGCTGTAAAGCAGCAGGTGAGGCAGAAGAGGAGAGACTCCTCTAACAGTAACGATCCTGTTGATACAGGAGGTGGATAGAGGCTTTAACATACTCCTCCCTTCCACAGAGCTTGGTAGGTGAGAGTTGCAACTCACCCCAAACCTCTACAGAACTAAAACCATGCCCCACTTTGGTTGTGGGAATCAGCCAACAGCTCAGTAGTTGATCCAGGTGGTTAAGAGACATTCTAACAGCAATTAGAAGCTAGAACACTCACTGCTGAGAACATTTGCTTGAGGCCAGCTGGAGAGTTTTCCATGGGAGGGAAAAGCATCACCCCAGGAGAAATTCTTCCATCACTCAACTGCTGGTCACAAATTCCTCAAAGCAATAATGGAACCAGCACAAATCCTGACTTCTTGTTTCAGAGAGAAGTTTACTTTTCCTAAAGCAGAACAATGTTCCTGTGGATGCTCACAAGAGTTACAGAGTCTGGAAAATTCCCTATGGGCAAGTCATGACTGTCCCTTGGTACTCACTACCTGCCCAGTGCAACTCTGCACAGCTTTGGCACTTTCCCTGAACTGCTCCAAGGGCAGAGTCATGCTGGAGCTAACCATCCCCACTTCATTAACTTCTTCCAGCACTCCCACTGGCAAAACACAGCATGTTGTTGACAACAAGAACAAAATGAACCACCTCATCCTGAAGATTTGCAGAGCACGTTGTGAACTACATGGGAAAAAAAGGATCAGCCCAAACACAGAGTTCCTCTGCCACCCAACAACTGGCAGCTTGTTATTTAAACCACCATAGAGAGACAGAGAGCAGCACTCAGGAGCTGCAGAGCTTCACCATGTCCCAGCAACAACCCTAAGGAACTAGTGCTTCTCAGCTATAGACCCAGGACAACACAACATTCTTTCAAAGCACAACCGAGGTCTTATCAAAACAACACAGAGAGGTATCAGTACCAACACCTTCTTCTGCCTCTACTGGTTGCTTCAGTAGTGCAAAGGAACTACATCTGGAAGGGCAATAGTGCAGCCACGCAGCCTTCAGAGCCCAGCAAGCAGCTCTCAGCACCGCAAGATTACTGCAGGGTGCAGGTTAAAAGCCAAAGCAACCCCAGCCCCCTCTCAGAAACCTCACCCCAGCTCTCTCTTAGCACATACAACCTTCTGCCTCGCTCCTAACGCGACCTGAAGCATTTGCACCTCCAAACCTCTCCATTTCTGGGGCTCCTTCATATGCTTTCCTCATGACTAAGAAAACGGGAGGCAAAAAAAACCAAGGATGGAGGCTACGGGGGAAGAGTAACGGGAAAAGCAGAACACAGTGGGGCCAGGGGCATGCTGAGGCACCGGGAGAGAGCCTAGCGAGAGACTAAGAGGTTGAAGGACCAGGACAAAGCTGCAGGCACCGGTAGGACAGCCCCGACCCGCGGGAGGCAGACAGGGCAGGCCCAGCCCCACCGCTCCCCTCAGGACCGGAGCCAGCAGGGAGAGGGCCGGCGCAGACCTTACTTTGAGGGTGAGGTGATGGACGCGGGCTGTGGCCGGGCCCACCCCGAGGAGCAGCAGCAGCAGCCCCAGCCCAGGCGCGGCCCAGCCCAGCGCAGCCCCAGCCGAGGCGCGGGCAGCCATCTTTAGTCCAGCATCAGCATCCTCTTCCCGCGCCGCTTCCGGGGTCAGGGGGCGGCCACGTGACCGGGGCGGAAGGCTCAGTCACGTGAGCTGTGTTTTGTCACGTGACTCTGTCCAGCCGGCAGCGCCTCTCGCGTGTCACCGCGGTGTGTGTCCTTCCGCCCGGGGAGGTTGTGGGTCCCCAGCTCCTCTCTCTCCCTCTATGGTCTTCCTGGGCCCTGTCCCGCCCGGGGCTTGCCTCCCCGGTACCCCCCGTGAGGGCCATGACAGGCGCCGGGGCCCTGTGGCGAGCTCCCTCCTCGCTGCTGGCCTCCGCTGGGCTCACTAGGCAAGCGGAAGCTCCCCCGAGGCCTCCCCAGAGCAGCCTTTGTGGTGGTGCTTAGGCAGGGCCTGGTTTGGGGTAAGGAGACCAGAGCCCTGCCAGCCTCAGCCCCGCTGGAGGTTCTTCAGCATCTTTGGGGTTGCTGCTTCCAGCTCCAGCGTGGATCAGCCAGCAGGCTCCAGCTGCCTCCAGGGAGCTGTGGAGAGAGCAGCTGTCTGAGCACCAGGGAGGGCAAACAACTGATCGACTGCCTTTAAAGCTGGCTTTACAAAACCCCAATAGCCATTCTGCTTCCTTACTGGAATAGCACTGGAGCTAGGCCTGGCTTCAGTGACTTCTTTGTTGCTCAAACTGAACAAGAATAGTGGCAATTAAAATGGCTTTTAGGGTAACATGCTGCTAAGAGGATGTTGAAAGACTATGCACTGTGTATTCTTTATGGGAAGGCATCAAGAGAAATAAATCTAATTCTTCACTGGGGAGTCCTCTGCTGTCAGCTCCTGGAGCTCAAGCACTCTGCTTTCCCCTTCCAGGGTATCGAGTAAGAGCTGTGCAAGAGCCAGAGAGACAACTGGATTGGATCAGGCAAGTAGAGAAATGCAAGGGAGGAGAAAAGGCAGAGAAAAATCACTAGACTTGACCTTTATACTAGCAGGATGGTGTAGAACTTCCCATTGCAGATGGGATTCAGAGCTGTAAATTTCTTCTTTCCATTTCATTTCCCCCCTTTTATACTCTTAGGTAGTAAAATAAACGCAGACATCTCACCACCAGCCAAAGAAACTTGGGTAGGTACCAGAGAATATCTGGAGGCATGGGCAAAAAGCCTCAATCTGTGTTTTCCTGGTAGGATTCTCTCCCTGGCAGTGCCTGGTGCGTGCCACTAGATGTCCTGTCAGCATCAGGCCTTGCAGCACACACAGCTCCAACCCACAGCACTGCAACCAGCAGAGAATCTCTTCTGAAAAGAGAACTCTGACTCAGATCTTTTCCTGGGATTTGTATTTTTGATGTTGGAATTACTATAGGTGCAGTTATTCTCAGCTGTGGTTAAATATATTTAGCTTGGAGGTCTTTCCTTTACTCCTTCATTGTACCCAAACACCTAATTAGAACCCTTCAGAGTTTTTTGGGGGATTTTCAGTTGTTTTTTAAACATAAATCTTGACATAGGGCCAGCCTCCAGCTCAGTAGAGAGTGAGGGAGGGGAGGTGTCAGGTTGTTAACATGCTCCAGGAGCCAAGGTATGGGCATCCTGGGGAGTAGCAAGGGCTGGCTGTTCATTCCCTGAGGGACACGGAGCTAGGAGATGAGCATGCAAACCCAGACAACAGAGCAGGAGCCTCACCATTATCCAGGGTCTAATCCCCAAGGAAGGAAAGCAGAACAGCTCCAGCTCTGGCAGCTAGAAGGAACCAAGAGTCCAGGTCCTCAGGCAACAATGACACTTAGATGGAATCATTCTGCAGTTCAGGTGATAGTACAAGGTCAGACACAGTTAGCAATGGCTACACAGGGATGAGGATGCTGGAGATAAGGGCAGATATGAACCAGGCAGAGTTAGAGACCCATACCCCCTACAGCATCCTCCAAATGAGAGTGACCCCAAAGGCCAAAGCTTAAATAGGGCTCCTGGGGAGGTGGGTGGAGGCCACAGGTGAGGCTGCCCAGGGCCATTGAGGTTTATCAGGTCTTAATCAGGCCTTAAGCGGGCCCTGCCAGGGTATTTAAAGAGCAGCAAGGGCCCCTTGGAGTGCTGTCAGAGCAGAGAGGAAGCAGCTGTGATAGCCTTAGGGAAAGGTGTGTCCTTTTCCTGTCCTGCTGCTTCAGGCCCAGGGTACCAGAGGTTACAAGCAACAGCCATATTCCTTATCTTGGATGGGGATGATCTGGGTAAAGTGATACAAATCCAAGGGAAGCAGCTGCAAGGGTGATAAGTCAGGGGGGAAAGGTGGGTCCTCTTCCTCTTGTGTTCTGGAAGCTAGAAATGCCTCTACGTGTCCTGAAAGTTGTGTTTTTCTCGTTTTGCACATGTAAACAAGGAGGGAGCTTGAGCTGCAGTTGAGGGATTTGTTTTGCCTCCTGAATCATTCAGCAGCTAATCTGACTGGTTTCAGGGGGGATTGGGGTTGGCTGGACAAAGTCCTGGCCTTCTAAAAAGGGAATTGTTTCTCCTTGGGCTTAGGCTTCTGCCTCTGGGAGCATTCTGCATCCTAACAAGAGGAGAGGTAAACAGAATTTACAGGAATAGGTCATATCTAGATAGCAGATCTGTTCTCAGGGCAGCTGAGGGAAATCTCCCACCAGCTCCTGTGCTGCTCAGGTCTGGATACTGCAAAGTAAGGAATGGAGCAAGATAATGTCACTTCTAAGAGTTATTTTGAATGACTCTCTTGAGGCTGGGACATGCTAAGCTCTCTAGCCTTGGGCTCCTAATGCTCCCATCATTGTTAATTACGTTAGTAATTAGGGAGGGACCAAGCTGCAGGCTCTGCTGCTTTGGGTACTGCACAACTGAAAGCAAGAAGGGAAGTGGCAGGCTCTGTCTTGGAGCATTTCAGGGTGAATAATAAAGGCAATTAAAGAGGGAACAGTCCCCTTCCAGAAAGTGCCAGAATTCATCTTATTCAGTGTTTGCCTTGAACCCTCATCCACCTCAATTTGAATGCCTTTCCCTGGCTTTTGGCAGGCTTGACTGCAGGGTGCCATCCCCATACCAAACCTGCCTTTCTGGCCTTTATCTTTCTGGAAATGGCTGAGCATTTCTCTCTCAACATGGACAGGTTTCTCTGCCCATGCTGGTGTAACAGGTTTGCCTTGTTCCCCTCCCAGCTCTTTGTGCAAAAGGAAATTCCACAGCACATTTGCCTCAGATGATAGCAGTGCTGCTTGGGTTTAACTTGAGTCTTTCTGGGCTAGGCTGTCCAGAAGTGGTGCTGCAGCCCTGCTCTCTGCTTCTGTGCTCTGGGTGGATGTGTGGCTAAAGGTTGGGCTTGGCTGCCTCTTCCCTGAGAGCCTGAGCAAGGGGAGGCCCCTGGGAGGTTGTGGTTGTGCTTTAGGCAGAGATTTGAATAGGTTGGCAGCAGCAGGAAGAAGCACCCTGGAAAAGGAGTTGGACAGCATGTCTCTTGTTAGGAACTCAGTCCTTCGAAGCACTAATTTCTAGTGATGAACAAAAGCCTTGCCTGCTCTCTGTCTCTTCACAGCTGTGTGAGGAGCAGCAAGCACTCTGCTCTGCTGCTCAAATCGGCTGAATGGGGATAAAAATAAAAGCAATTCAGTTATTAGCATAACTCTTTGTCTTCATTGTTGTCAGTGTTGGAACTGCTTCATCAGTGATGATTTTCTTCTCCTTTCTCATGTAGGTCAATAAGAAGGAAGCCTCATTATTAATCTGCAGGAGATAAAAAGTGACCAAGTGCCACCAGTGCTCTCTCTGCCACCCAAAGGACCCTCACCCTCCCTAAGCAGCTACCTCTTTCTTTCCTCAGGTGAATCAATGTGCTTCCTTAATTCTTTCCCCCCCCTCCGTGTGACTCTTCCCTGAACAGATGCAGCACTAAAATACAAAATATCAGCCTAAAGCTTCTTTTATATGAAAAACCCCCTAATCTGAATAAAATCTGACTGGCACAGCTCAAGTAATTGCTGCTACAGAAGGAGACTACTCCAAATCAATCTGATTTCCCTGGCAAAGTGATCCATTTGGTGCAGTTGCAGTGATAACCACAGTTCTGGAGAGGCAGCTAATTGAGTTATTTGTGCTGCTGACAGATGGTGGAGTTAATATTCCCGGATTTGGGTTATTTTGGGTGTCTCTCTGAGCATGTACATTCGGGCAGAGAATTTGAAGCCCCTAAGGGTGTGGGTTTGTTTCCTCCTCCTCTTTTCGGGGCGGTTTCCCTGCTTCCCAAAGCTCCCACCAGGAGTAGTTAGTTCAAACAGGCCTCACCTGGCTCTTGGGGGTGGGAGAGGCTGCTGAGAAGCGGGGAGGGATACCTGCGGGAGGGCAGAGCAGGGCCGGATGGGACTGCCCTCAGCGCGGGGAGCATCCCAACCTCCTGGGGCATGCTGAGCGGGGTGCCTTGGGCTCCGGGACGGGGTTAGGGTCGGGACGGAGACGTTGGGGCGCGTTCCCGCTGCTGCTAGCCGCTCTCGGGGACGCGCAGCTCCCGGGTGCCGCGGCTGCGCGGTGCGCACGTATCCCTCCGCTCGCCTCCCTCCCGCCCTGTTCCGCGCCTGCGCACTGCGGCGGAGCTGTCACTGCCTCCCCCCAGCGCCTCCTCGCGCGCCGCCGCTCGGGCCATTTTGCGGCGCGATGAGGCGGGAGCGGCGCTGAGGCGAGAGCGGCACCGGCTCGGCCTGTCCCGCTCCGCGCTTCTCTCCTCTTCGCTCTGCCACCCGTCTCGCCTCCCCGGGGCCCGGCCCGGCTCTACACTACCCTCTGTGCGCGGGGAGCGTGGGGGCAAGGCAGCCTATAGAGGGGACACACAGAGAGAGAGAAGAAGGACCCTCAGCGCCGGCCCTCGGCGGCGCGGCGGAGCCATGAGCTGGGGCACGGAGCTGTGGGTGAGTGAGCGAGGGAAGGAGCGGGGCTGCCCTCGCGGCCGTTCCCGCCCCGTGTCCTAACGGTCCGTGCGGAGGGGCCGGGGCCGGGGCTGGGGCTGTGCGGGACACGGCAGGGGAGGGCTCGCTGCTCAACCCCTCGAGCCTGGCAATGCCTTCCCCTTCTCTCCGTCTAGAAACTTTTCTCAGGGATCTCTCAGCCAGGCTTAATAGTTGAAGTTATTTTTGCCCTGGGTGAAATGATAAACCTCGGTGCCCAGCGAGCAGTGTGGGGCGGGTGGAGGCTCGCTTACCCTCTCCGGCTGGGTTTTGTGTGCGGCTCCTGCAGGAGGCTGGAGAGGGATGGATATCCACAGAGGGGTCCAATTTCAGGAGAGGGAGCTGCAGGGAAGCAAAGCCAGATGATAACATTTCCTTTGGTTGCTCCGGAGGGGTTTGTCTCTCCGCTCGCTGCTCTGAAGGACAGAGGGTTTTGTTAGGGGAGTTTTCTGTTGTGTGTAAATAGGCTCTGGGGAGGGTTCGGGGGGTGAAGCTCCTGGGGTGGTGTTGAAGTGAAGCTGGGAAGTCTAAACGCGTTTGGGTTGCGGTGGAACGGTGCTGGGAAAGAGCAGACTGTTAAAAGGAATGGAAAGGGCTAGCAGCGGCTTGAAATGGTCCCTTGCCAAGCTGAGGAAATAAAGGTAGGCAGAGAGAAGAAGTCTTGAGAGGCAAAAGAGCTCCAGCTCCTCAATCACAAAGAGGACATGGTGTAGCCATGTTTGGCAGCGTGATGGTGGAGCAGGGAGCAAAAGCTGCTGGGGAGGGCTTGTGGCTGGACAGGAGACCTGCGAACATCATCCTACTGATGGTGGGACAAGTCTGTGCTCGGGGAGGGAAGAGGAGGAGAAGGCAAACAGGGCTTTGAATGGAGAAGTCAAGAATGAGTGGCAGAGGGTCATCTGGCTCGCAAAGCACTGCGGGGTTCCACTCTGTTTGGGGCTGGTAACCAGTGCGAGTTAAGCTGTAAACGTATCCAAGCCGTTCCAGCGTCTCCGAGCAGAAAGGATTGTTTTAGATGTGCTAATCGCTGTGTTTTCTGGGTGCATTGCTGGCCTGCTGTGGCAGACGCTGCAGGAAGCATCTCATTTTGCTGTAGTCACCGTGGGGCTAAATCTGGTTACAACTGGACAGGCAATAAAGCAGCAGATGCTTATTGGGAGAGATTGTTGTGGTCTGTGTATTCCAGAGAGAGAAAGGTGGTACTTACTGATGACATACTGTAGTGATGCTTTATTGAATGATCAGTGTAGAAGCAGCTCTGCTGCATGAGAGTGTTTCTGGGAGAATCTGCAGCTTGGATGCTTTAGGGGAGATGAAATGGTTTGAGTGGAATTAAAGAGTAACTGAGCACAGGAGCATAAATTCTGAAGTCTCAGGATGGACAAAGTTAAATCATAGTCTAGGATGGACTTATTTTTGCATTCTTGGAGTGCAAGTGCTACTGAGAGATGTCTGCACAAGAGCAGTAGTAGTAGAGTGATGATTATAGTTGTTTCTGCTTTATGCAGTCTTTGCAGGTGTCAAACTTCTTCCCCGAACTCCTTTTGTAACACTTTTTCCCCTGAAAATTTGTCTTCAGCAGCATCACAGTGTTACTTTTCATGTCCTCAGTGTAGTGCTTTGGAGAAGGTTAGCAGGTTGCTGAGGAAAAGGGTTGGACCAACAGATTAAATTATTCCAGATAAAAAATTGGCAGGAGATGCTTTGTTTTAAATTGGGCAGAGCTGTGAAAACAAATCCATTTCCAGTGCTGTGGGTATTTAGGCCAAAACACTGGTTTCTCTCTCCACGTTCTCCCTTTCACTGGGGAAGGAAACCATGCAAAAAAAACCTCATATTGAATAACTGCTCCCTCCTTTTTTCTTCAGCAAAATCAAATTTTCATTTCTCTTAGTGCATAAGTGGTCAGGGACTGGGTATTGCTAGAAGCAAAAATGCCTGCTTTGTGATATGACTGGTGTATGATGGGGTGGGCTGAAAGCTGAGGCAGAAGCAAGGTGTTTCCAGCTGTAATGTTGGCATCTGCAGGAAGGCTGAGTGTGGTTTGCTCAGGCTCCTGTGCCCCCTGCACCTCTGCTGTGCTGATCTGACAGGCTGCATGTGTGCTCATGAGTCACCCTTTGAAATGAGGCAAAGGAGAGGGAAAATTGAGCTTTGCTCTTTAGAGCATGGAGAATGCTAATGGGCATGGGTTTGTGTAGAATTTCTGCTCCTTCCTGGAAGAAAAAGAAAAAAGCAAGTTTCAGAGAGCCTCCTGCTTCAGAAGCAACAAAATCCCTGTGGCAATGTGTGAGTTATTCCCAGGACAGACTCTGAGCATTGTGCTGTGATGGGAGTGTGTGCTTTGCCTCTGGCTTGCAGATCTTCTTGCAGAGTTTCTACTGATGTTTTGCTTGCATCTAGACTTCTGGAGTTTCATCTGGAGATTGGCCTTGGGTGTGTGAATGGATCTACAACCAGCAGAATTACTGGAGCATTTGTATCATGTATGAGGCTAAATGCCTGGGATAAGGAGATCATCTGGGGCCTCCAAGCAATCCAGTGTTGTGGAGCAGAACCTGAAGGCCTGATATAACCAGGAGCTTGCTGCATGTCCACAGGCTGGGCAGGAGGTCTGGGTTGTTCTCTGAACTCTGCTGGGTGTCACTGGCCAGCCCCTGCAGGAAGTTGTCTGCCTCTTCTGCTTGAAATGTTCAGGAGGAGCTGAGGAGGAAGTGGTGGATGAAGGACAAAGTATAGTCATGGGACCAAAATGTTTTGGATTTCACCGAGTTCCAGAGTAGCATTAAGGGCTAGCAAGTAGGAGGGATATATGAGATATTTATTTCATGTCCAAGTCCTGAAATGGGCCATATTTTCTAAATACTAAACCAATCTAAGTGGTAAGTAAAGACTGTGTGCCAGTGGTCCAGCTACACTCTGGGGGCAGGAGGCTGTAAAGGCATACTGGCATCTCTTTCACCCTTTTCCTTCCTTGACTTACAAGGAAGAACACAGAGCATGGCACACAGCTCTTCTGAAGGGTGCCTTGGCCACTAAAATCCCAGTGTGTGCTTCACTTGCCACCAGTTGTCCTCTTGTGTGTGGTTGGAAGCAAGTGGTAGGAACTACACAGCCAACTGAGCTCAAACTAACCTCAGTACTTGAGCCCTTGTCTTTGGAGTGGGAAGGGCTGTGGCTGCATGGTTGGTGTACTGAAGGGAACAGACTTTCCAGCATATAGTTTTGGGAGCTCCCTGCAAATTTGTGGTTAAGTGGTCCAGGAAAAACTCTGTCACTTGAGAATGTGACACAGCATGGCAAGAGCAAGTGGTGCAGTGAGTAGATGGGGGAAGATTGCTCATTGTGCTGGGAATGCACAGAGGTGCAGCAGACACTGGGGGTGGCTGCTGGGACTTTTACCACCTCCAGGGTGAAGCTTAAACATAAGTCAGGGGAGGAAGGTGATTGAATCACATTTTACTGTGACCTTTGTGAAAGCTGTGCCTGCCACAGCTGTCCCTGACACCTCATCCTGTGAGGAGGTGAGGATCCTGTATTTGCAAAGGGTTTCATCTGCTGCTCTTCTGCAAGAGGCTCTGTGGCCAACTCCTCATGTGACTGATGCTTTGGGGACTGTGCCATTTGTTTGTCATGTCTTCCAGTGTGCTTCAGCATCAAAAAATACACTTTGGGGATGTGATTACTCTTGTCTTGTAAAGTTCATTCCACTGAGGTGAATTTAAACCTTTTATGATTTAGAAAATGACTCTTTTTCTTAATAATAAATTCCTAATGTGCAGTACTAAAGCAAGTGGAATTGTTGTAGGCCAAGTTCTCCTCACTGCATCCTCATTGTCAGCTGGTGAGACATAGGTGCCACTCTGAGAGCCTGAGGGCCCCACTGCTATCTGTAACTGAGAAATCATTTCCTCTTTCATGGCTTGTGTGTCTTTCATCAACAGAATTTGCGTTTAAACAGCTGTAATCCTGCAGTTCCTAAAGGTGCCTGAATGCAGCATTGTTGTGAGCAGGGTTAGTGAGGGCTGGGTGCTGCATGGGGTGGTGACTCACCCCCAGAACCTCTCTGCAGTCCCCACTGCTGTTGACCTTGGTGACACTCCATGGTGCTGTTCTCAGGGCACAGCACTCAAGTGTGATCTTAAGTGAAAGCTCTGCTCTTTGTCAGCTTGTTGCCTGTGAAGGGATCTGCAGAGCTGGATCTAGGCTTGAACCATTCATTCTTAAGCCAACAGCTGCTTTTAGTGTATGCACCACCAGAGCTGATTGCACCTAATAGAGATCTGTGTGTGTCCTCCCACCCATCCCATTCTCGCATCCCCTCCTCCCCACCAAGTCCTTTGGGTGTTAACTGTTCCTCCCCTGGAGCTGCTTTCAGGTGGGACATGACACAGCTTGGGAGGTTTTAGTCCCAAATTGACTCTGATGAGGAGCTGAGAGTTTCCATTCTGCAGGGTAATGGGCCTGACCTTCAGAGGTGGGTGGAGGAGTTGTTGGCAGCTTGGAAAATCTTCTCTGAAAAGTATGCTTTATTGTACATAGATGGGCTGTGAGTTGTTGCAACTTCTTTGGATCCTTCAGACAATTCCCAGAGAGGAGCTGTGGATGCCTGTCCTCTTCTTCTTTGTGTCCTGTTAAACCTTCTGTGTGTTTCAAAAAGGCTGGCATTTCACTCCCAGAGTGTACTCCTAGAGTAAGGCACCTTGAGAGCAAATGGGTGAGAGGCTGGGAGAGAAAAGCCAGCTGAGGTCAGGGATAAACACATCTTCTGTATAATTTTGGTTTGGCTGTTTGTGAGGCTCATAGAAAAAGTTGTGTGGAGAGTGCTGTGGATGGGCACTTCAAAGCAAAGCACAGTGTTCATTAGCTCTGCATTCTGCAGAGTTACTGGGACAGTTCGGAGGTAGCAAAATTGTCTGACCTTAATATCTGCTCCTTCTTTCCCAGTGATCCCTCCCTGCTGAAGTGATCAGTCTGTCTGTGCAGCTTACTGAGGGAGAAGCTGTTCATGGGAGGACCTGAATTGTGCAGCACACCCCTTGGGGTTTGCCCAGCTCAGGACAGAACTCCAGGCTGTCTGCAGCTGCATTTACAGTTGGTTCTTCCATTAGCTTCAGAGTAGTTGATTGTTCAACTTGAAGGTGGTGTGGGAGTTAGTGTCTCAGCCTGAGTTAAGGCTGCAGCATGGCCTTTTTTCCCTTCAGTCCCAGACTCTTCCCGTTTGCACTGTGGCTGCTCAAAGATCTCCTGCTTTCTTGCACCATCTGGGAAGGCAGTCAGCAGAAGAGGATGTTTTCTGGACTCATTAGTGTTACTCATGTTGTGAAACATGCTTCTAAAGCAGCCTTTCAAAAGCTGGCCCCCACATGAAGAGCAGGAGCCACTGCTGCTCTGGGACTTAATAACATGCTTAGCATTATTGCCTGTGCTGGGTGCTAATGAATTTAGGGGAGATTCACTTCCATCCTCTTTGTAAGAATGCTTGAGATGGATTGAAGCCACTCCAGCCTTCAAAATGCAATCTTCTGCTGAGTTGCCTTAGTGTTCATAGAAATACTTTAGAACAACTTCCTCTTCAATACAGCCACGCACTCTCCAGGAGAAATTTCTCTGCCTCCTTCCACCGCTAGAAACTCCCTTTTTCCATTTGTTTCAACAAGCTAGTTAAATTGGTGAGAGACAAAAACCACTGTTGTCCCTTAACATATTGCAGTCTTTGGCTGTAAAACACAAACTGGGGAGAAACAGTCTGTAAGTTGTATGTCTGCACAGATTTAGTCTTCTCAGGCAGATGTGGAGAAGATGATTTGGATCCCTTCAGAACTCTGACTTGATTGCTTTCCCTCTCTGTTGGCTGGATAACCTTATTAACCTGGCCAATGGTTGACTTTCGTTCAGTTTATTAAGAATGGTTTTGGGATTATGAAATAAGTGTCTTTTTTGCATTTAAAAATGGCAAGAAACCCCTAGCTGGGTTGCTGACAGCCCAGAGCAGGGACAGTGAGAGAGTGAGCTGGTGTTTGCCCAGGGTTCCTTGCTGCTCACTGAAGCAGACGAGCATGTGGTAAAGCAGCAGTTCTGGTGCAATGTTGTCCTTCATTTATTTGGGGAAGTGTCAGCCTCATTGGAAAAAGAACTGAAAGGACAACAGCAATTCCCTGGGCACCCACAGAATCCCAGGAAAGCAAGGAAAGCCCTTCAGGAATCACTGCCTGCTTTAGCAGGATGGTCCCAATGAGCTACCAAGGCATCCAGCTTAATCCTTCATCCTGTGGGTTATCATCTTCTTGTTGTAGCTGAAGTAACACCAATTTCTGATGTTAAATGTCTCACTTGCCCACCTCTCCTGTATTTTTCAAGTGCTTCTGCTTGGTACCTGAAGAGGTTTTGAAGCCATCCTTGAGTTCTGCCATCGTGGCAAGGCTGCTGGGAGTGTTGCTGGTAGCATTTGTGTGTCTGAAAGGGAGTTTGTAGCACTTGGATTGTGAGCAGCAGGTACAATTTATTTCATAAATGATTCATTTCATAGTTCAAAAGTTTGATTCTCCTTGCACTGAGTGTGTGGATATGCAGATAAAGGAGTGTTAGCTATGAGACAGGAGGAGTATCTTGCAGAGATACTGAGAGCACTGCTTTTTCCTAGCTGGACTCCTGGAGATTTTGATGCTTAGTTCCCATTAACACCTAGGAATTGCCTTTTGGTAGCCTGGGGACATTTTTCTGTGTCTCAGCCTGTGTTGTAGGCTGAGCTGGTAGCTGCTCTGATTAGGAGGGTTATTGAGCACTTGCTGTTGAAATCATGTTTGCTGCTGCTTCATTTTCTCCAGGCTGGTGTGCTCAGGCTGCAGTTTCTGTTCTGTGCCTGCCTCATTTTTTATGTTTCAGATTAATCAGGATTATGAACTTGTGTCCAGGGCCAGTATCTTGCACACACTTTAAAGGCATTGCCTTTTCAGTTTGGGAAGCTGGACTTCTCCCATTTGTTGGAGCAAGGGTTTGGAATTTGGCAGACAATAGCTGTTGAACAGGGCTATGCCTTCTGCCCTTCTGGAGAAAATCTGCCCAAATTAGGCAAACTTGTCAGTCTGGATAAAACAGCACTTTGCAAGTGCTCAGGGAGGCTCTCAGGAGTTGAGTGTGTGCTGAGTACCTTTGGGAGGGGGTTTTGTGGGACAAGGGGATGCAGACACCCATGGAATAATTGAGCACACCTCAGCCTGGTCCTTGCAGGAGTGCTCCAGAACTTTCCATGCCTGAAGGAAGAGTAGTGTAGGGCAGTGAGGTGGGAGAAAGTGGACTTGCAGGTGGGAGAGAGGATGGAAAGCATGGCTGGACCAAGGTCCATCTGACCACTTCCTTGATTGTAGCAAACTGCTTCTCTTCTTGTACCTGAGGGTGAGGAATGGGAGAAGAGATGCTGTGCTCAGAGAGAGAACTAGCTGCTTCAAGAGATCAGGATGGTAGGGAAGGAGGAGTAGAGATCAGACTAGGATCCAGTTACAGAAACTTGCATCTGCTTGTCTAGGAACTGATGCTGTGATTGGAGTGCCAAGAATGGGGTCATTTGGGGTGAGACAGTTCCCACTGGTGGTTGAACTGAGGGAGGATGGCAGAAGTGGGCCTTACTGGGCAAAGGAAACGGCAGGAATGGGCTCAGGAGGAGAGGGGGAGTTAAATATAAAAGGCAAGGAACCAGTGACAAGGAAACAGTTTGGGTAAAAAGTGTGTGAGTAGAGCATTGCTGGACACTGGGTAGGAGCAGTGGGATTGTGACTTGCTGTCAGACAGGATATGCAATGGGATTAGTGCATTAGGAAGGACAAGGAAAGAGTTTGATGGGATCAGGAGAAAGTGTAGTAGGTAGGTGCACGAGGCAAGGGTTGAAGACTGAAGTGAAACAGCAAAGCAGGGAAGGAACCTAGCAGTCCTTTTGCATGCTTGGCCTTGTAGCTTTGCCCTTTTAATGTGGCTCTTCTCATGTCCTATTGCAGTGGAGCTGCCTGACTGGTTTGGGTGTCTGGGTGTTGATTGCTGGGGTTGCATTTGGCATCTTTACTCACCATGGAAGAATATTGGACCACATCCCCAAATGAGAACTTTATCCAGGGCACTGCTGGTTCCATACAACCATTCTCTGCAATTTGTTGAGGAATTGTTTAGCAAGTAGGGTTAAAATTCACTGAAATCATAGTTTTCACTCAGTATTATGCTCTCTCTTTTGCAGAGATTCAGGATAGACATGGTAAAGCATTTCTTTCTGAAAGAGAAAAATGGCATGCAGCAGGGAGTGAATGGCAGGATGCTGAAGCTCAAACAGAAGTTAAATAGGGAAGGGAAATATTTCTTGCTCTCTGCAGGGCTGTTCCTCTGGGTCCTGTGGGAGTGGCATTCATTAAGAAAGTGTAACTAAGGTTTTGCTGTATTAAAAGGAAAAACTGGCAGTGGATGCACCAGGAGAGCTGTGAGAGTGCTGTGGCAATAGCTCTTCCCCTATCCTGCCTCTCTTTCCCAGTCTGAGATACTTTTGCTTGTGTATTGTCAGTGGGAAAGCTCCAAATAAAGAGTAAGAGGAAAGGGTTGTGTGTGCTGGTCAAGAGCCTTTATTTCCCTAGCTCTTTGGAGCTGTGACATATCTGTTTCCCAGAGGATGCTTTTCTGGCCTGTGTTTGTCACTGAACATGTGGAAGCTGACAGACTGTGCAGCACAGCTTTGCTGCAGGCCTTGCTGGGCAAGCTTCTGGTGTAGCTCCTTTGCTCCAAAGGCAGTGTCAGCAGCTGAGGGGAAAGGCTTCCTCCTGCTGCAGGAGAGCCAGGTCCAGCTGTGCTGCCCATGGGGAGCAATGCATGTACAGGAGGAGAGCAGTACTGCTCTCTACCTGAGCACCCAAACTGGCAGCCCAGCAAATGCCCCAGCCTAGCCTCCAGGCAAGGAGAATGCATCTCACATGACATGTGTGACTCTGCTCCTATTTAAATCAGTGCCCTGGGGATTTACACCCTTATTTTGGGGTTTGGGGAGGGGATAACTAGCTCCCAACTCTATTTATAAAGACAAAATAATGTCTTCTGGCTGTGTGGCTGCATGCTATCTTCTGAGATGCAGTAGGGTGGCCTAGGAGACAGCCCTGGAAGGATGGGAGCATGCATCCCTTCCTGCTAGAGCAGGAGGGGAGTTGCCAGCACCTCTGCACCTCCTCTGCCTGAGAATTGTGGGTTGATTGTTCTTACTGCATTGTGGTTCTTTGCTCTGATTCTTCTCTGTGTCACCCTTATGCTTGTATTGTGTATGTAATTGTTGAAAGCTCCCTTTCCAGAGGTTCAGCATGATTGACACGAAGCAGCCTTGAAACGGGAAACCTGTAATTGGTGGAGATGACTATTTTAGCAAGAAATGACTATTTTAGGTGATGTGAGAGGCATGCAGCTAATTGAGGCATCTTTGGAGAGAGGATCTGCACAGTGCTGGATGCTCTTCACAAACAGTCTTGAGCAGCAAGCTTGTGTATCACAGTGTCTACCTCTAATGGTTGTGGGAGTCTGTCGAATTGCTGAGCTAAGCAAAGCTGTAGCTGAGCTAAACACCACCAGTGTCAGTATTTGCTGTGCTTATCAGCAGTGGAGTTGGAGTGCTGGGTGGGTAGGAGCAGCAAGGAGCAGTGCTCTCCAGCCACACACAGGGCAGGGGAGCTCTTCTGTGATGTGATGTGGATGGGTTTCATGTCAGTGATGGTTTGTATTGGCTTGGATGTTGAAGCTGTTGTTGGCTTGGTGTGGTTATCTCTTGTGGTTTGCTTGTGGGTTAGTCCTTGGCAACAGAGAACCTCTTGAATATTGACAGAGTGGTAAAAAGCTGCAGTGCATGTTTCTTGAAGAGCTGAGTGAATAACCAAGTGTCAGCACAGCAGAAAATCACAGCCTCTTTTGTAATTAGAGTACAAGAATTGAGTGCTTTCTCCTTTCCTCATGATCCATTGGCACATGCAGTGGTGGGAAGCTGCTGGTCAGTGGAGCACTACTGATTCCCCTCCAGGGGAGAAGCATTGCTCTAACCTTCTCAGCAGGGGGGAGATGGATCCTGTAATCAGAATAGCAACAATCCATCCTGAGGCTTCCTCAAGGTATTAGGGCTAAATTAAACAGTCTGGGGCTGATGTGTAAGCCCTAATGCACTTGAAGAGGCTTGCTTGGATAAGGAGAGTTGGGAAAATAATCAGAGGATGAACCCAAAACTGAAAGAAAAGAGCCAGAGGCACAGAGCATGGCTAAGAAAAGGGACTGGGATGCATTTTCTTTGTGTACTGCTCAGCTTCTCTGAGAGAAGAAAAAAGGCAGCAGCTGTATAGCTCTGTTGATGGCACTGCATCTCTCACTTGTTTGCTCTCCTTTGTGTGTGTGCCATAGCTGTTCCAAAAATAGACATGGTCACAGATATGAAATTAGTAGAATGAAGCATTCTAAAGGCAGGAAATACACCATCTTTTAAGATAAGCACTCCTGAGGCAATGTTGGTTCCTGTGCATGTTGTGTTAATGTCTTAATTCTGCAACATGTCAAGATTTTGTTTTACTTGTGTGCATTTGCAGAGTCTGGAGTTACACATGGGTTTCTGGAGGGTCAAAATGCCCTCTTTTGTCTTGTGGCATTCAGCTTCTCTGGAAATGCTTTCCCTCGCTTGGATGAGGAATGGAACATTATGGTTGAGCTTTGGTCTGTCTATGTAGTGCTTATTAGCAAGAACTTCTTGTAATGTGTCAGTAAGCTTGTTGTGTGTGCTTACTGAGCAATCCTGAATGTCATTCAGACACAGGAGTACTTAAACAAAATCCCCGGAATGGGGCAGACCACAGGACAGTTCTTCAGGCTTGCTCTTAGTGCACAGCCACCTTGTCTTGTTCCAGCCGAGTTTGCAGACCATGGCACTTAAGCAGTAATTTCCCTTTCACAGAACATTGAGATCCTTCCCTAAGAGAACAAATCAATCTAGAAGCTGAATGTTTTCGGGTGTCCCTGGGGGAAGCTGGCAGATGCTCTCACCTCAGAGAGCTCTGACTGCAGAGATGCTCTGCCAGAGTATTCTACCCCGACACTAACTTCCTTGGTCCTGCTGGTTCATGGGCAGCCAGTTGGTGTTAGCAGCCAGAACTCCATGATTTGGGAAGATAGGTTTGAGCTTTAGTGTTTGTCAGAACTGAAGTTTTTACTTGGACTGTCTTGGCTGAGAGCAGTAGCAGTTTCAGTTAACCTTGGGAGCAGAGCTGCAGCTTCCAGAGACTGGTTTGAGAGGAAGGGATTGTCATTATGACAGCTGAAGAGCAGATGACCTCATTGCCTTTGCTGGGGGAGATGTTCTTGTCAGATAATGAGAAATTCCCTTTCTTTCCCTCACCTTCTGTGTGCACAGGTGAGCACACATTTGGTTTCCTCCTTCCCTCTTCCCAGTATCAGGCTGGTTCAGAGGCCAGGCTTGCATTCCCTGCCCAGCAGATGAAGCATCTAGGAGATCCAAGTCAGTATCCCCTGTCATGTTTTTGAGATGATTCAACTGCTCCTCAAGCAAATGGTGTGTCCTTGTGTTAGAAAATAGCTGGAGAGTCATGGGACCTTCAGGGAGCTGTGCCCAGAAGCTCCAGTTGCTGTCTGAGGGTCAGGGACTCAGCCCCATCCAAGTCAGAGGCTGGGCAGGAGGTTCCTGTTTGTGCTTTTCCAAACAAAGGCATTTCTGCTGTGTTCCAGTGCTCCCTAATCCAACAGGCAGAGCCTCAGCAGTGTGATGGAAGCAAGCTGAAGTAACCCAAGCCTAGGGAGGAGGAAGAAGGCTGCCCCAGTGTTGGGTTTAGTAATGGCAGCTGATGGAGCTTGCCAAGGGACTGGTGAGAGGCTTTGTGTCAGAAGGAGCAGCATCTGGATGTGATAGATCTCTTAGCTGGTGACATAGCTTTCTGAGCATGAGCAGTTGGTGTATTTGGGGCATGTTTTGTCTCTTTTTAACTAAGAGTTGATGTTGATCCTGTGTTTTGCACTCTCATTAAAGAGCAAACAGTACAAGGAGTGTTTTTTTGATCTTCCAGCCCCAAGATAAAATGTTGATGATGTTGTGTTAATGAGGCGAGATTTTAGCATGTGTGTTTGGAGATGGTTGTTTAAAGTTTGTAAACCATGTAGATTTCCTAAAGCCTACACAGAAACAAAAGTGCTGTGGGATGGGAATTACCAAGGTGACAAAGGAAAAGACAGGAAAAGTTTATAAAATGTTGGGGATTTTGTGCAGTGAAATTTATTCTTTTTGCTTAAATTGCAGCCTTTTTTATGAGGCTAAACTCAGGAGATTTGTCTTTGCCTTGCCACTAGAATCACTTCTAGTATGAAGCCCTTAGGAGAAGCTTTGTCTTGCAGAGCACTTGTGTTGGTGTCAAATGGTGCTTAGACTATTTATTGATGTGTCTGTTACTTTAGAAATGACTTATGTTTTGTACCCTTGTGCAAATAAATCACATTCTACAAGACTGAACTGGATTCTTTTCCCTGCCCCTGAAGAGCAGTTTCAGTTACTTCAGAGCAGGGAAGAGCTGAAGCCTCTTTTGAAGCCTCCATTGTGTTTGTTTGTCTGCACTATGCTCTATGGCTTTTGGGTTTTTCGAGGTTAATAAGAAATTGAGATGATGCTGCTTAATTTAGCAGTGCTGACTGTGCTCTGCAAACATCTGTCCCTGCTTGCAGCAGTGTCCCTGCAGGCAGGGCAGTGCTCACAGCCTGGGGCTCAGTGCAGGCACAGCTCTTTCCAAAGCATCTCTGTCTCTAGCAGCCTGACTGAGGAAGCTTTCACCTTTACTTCTCAGCTCTGGTAAAGTAAAATTTCCCTTTCCTGCTGTTCTGCAGCAGGACAAGCTTCTAACATCCCCTTCTCTTCCCCATATCCCACCATGGGTCTCATTTCCAGCAGTAGATTACTTATACTAAAAGACACTGTTCTTTTTTGTCTTTCTTGCATTACTCACAAGATTAACTCATATCACTGAGTACTTTAGAATTGGCAGTGTATGTTTCCCTAAATCCTGGCAGAAATGGAGTATGATAACCTCTTGCAGAGGTGAGGGCCAGCTGAGGAAGTGTTGTGTTAATGAAGGAAAGTGTCTTACAGATCGACTGTAACCAAGTGTCACAAAAACAGCAAAGTGCTGGAGGGAGACTTGCTGACAGTCACTTGGTAACTTAAGAAAATGGCAAGACTTTTAAAAGAAAAAACCCAAACAAAAAAACCCCACAACTGCCCCTCACACTTCCCAGCTTGCACTTGCTCTGCTGAGCTGCAATAACTGAAGCTAAACATCTCCTCTCCAAGAATAAGAGGTTTCATATCTCCTGCTTGGAGAGTGACTACTCTGCTGCCACCTCAGTCCAGTCATAAAGGACTTAGAAGAGCATCTTGCAAGGCTGCAGAGGAGTGCCTCAGTGGAGTTTACAGGGTGCAGCACTCAGCTGCTGGTTCAGTGAGTGCATTGCTTAGTGTTGTGCTGCTCCACCAGGCCCAGGTAGCTTTTTAAGGTATATTTATTTATGTTTTGAACTCAGGGGCTGTTGTCAGAACAGCTGTGGCTGGAGATCCCATCCTCCTTGTGCCAGGTAATCCAGGCGCTGTATCTTCTGACACTGGCGATCAATACACTATGCTATTGATCCCCAAATAGATTCTCTCCACCAGATTTGCTCACTGGATGCCACAAAAACTCGGTATGTCTGACAGACACATTTCAGAGAATTATTTTTCCAATCTACTAATTAATTCCCTTCAAATAAGTAGGCGAAACAAATGAGATACAGCAACATCAATATTTAATGCCATCTGCTTCCAACCCTCCTGCTCCAGACCTTTGAAGTTGTGGGGGAGTGGTAGTCCCAGGTCCCTGATAAACAGAGGATGGAATCTCAGTGTTTTCTTTTCATCGAAGGAGTAATTACTCCCCAAAGATGTAATTCTGGGGTGCCTGGGCTGGAGGAAACAGCTGCATGGTAGAGCCACATTTGGATGCTTCCACGAAGAATGGCTGAGCTGCTCTCCACCACAGCAGGCAGGCTCCAGGCTGCTCCAGCTGAAGCAAGGGTGCAGAAGATAGACTGAAAGTGGGCTGTCATTTTTCCTCTTGCTTCAGGAAAGAGTGAACCCAAGTGACCAACATCTTATTCTGCAGCTCACGTTGTTTCCTGTGCTCACAGCCACGAGCTGACCTACATTGGTGACTCTCTTGTGAGGTGCCAGGCTCCTCTAGAGCAGTGGCCTGGCAGCAATCTCCTCTGTGGACTGGCTGCAGGCACTGTTCCTGCTGCTAGCAGCTCTGCTTTGGAGTGGCAGGCTTCTGGAGAAGAGAATTTGTAACAGCTTTGCTTCTAACTTGTGGGCACTGTTTACTCCCAACAGACCTGGGGAGCTAGGGAACCCAGTGGTGTCTGGAAAGGAAGGGAACATTTGTTAATTGCCTCCCACAATAGTGGTAGAAAAGAGCAGCACTGTGCCTGCCACCCTCCTGTGATGCTTCATCATTTGTTATTGCTGGGAGAGGGAAACACAAGCAGCACATTATAGTGTAAGCATTTCCTCTGTTTGTTTGGGGCTTTTTTTTTGTTGTGGTAGCTTTCCACTTGATCTTCCCAGAACGTGAGAAGAGTGGGAATCAGGGCTGTGTGCTTTCAGTCCCTGGATGTGCTCTGTGCATAGCAAACTTGTCTCTGACGTAGTCTTACTAAAGGAATTGATGAAGAACTCCTCCTGGCAAATAAGCTTTGCTGTGCTCCTGACTCAGGACTGGACCAGCAGCTCTCTGCTACTCCTCTTATGGAGATTGTAACACCACGGAGCTGTGGTTTGTGGTAGTCCCTGAACAACATCCTGATTTATGTGCTGTGCTGCTCTTGGTGTTGTTTGCCTTCGAGAGTGAGTGCTTTAATCAGGCCGAAGTCCAGCAAGCAGCTTTGTGCTTGAGAAAACTGTAGCAGCCTTTCAGAAAGTGCCTTTGGCTCCTCAGATTTGCTCAGCCAGCTAGCACATTCAGAACACAGGGCAAGCAGCTTAAGATCTGAATGAGATTGTTCACCACATGGCTTGGTGCAGCATGTTAATTTGCTAGCACTTGTAAATGCCTGCAGTGTTCCAAGAGCCTGCAGTGGCACTGAAATACCAGGAGCTTTGTTGGCTCTAAACTCCTTAGAAAAGAGTTTTACATTCTTTCTGCTGTAGCCTTACCAGCTTTAGAAAGAATTTGAGATCTCTATTTGAAAAATGGGTGGCCTGAGCTTAGCAAGGTAGTAAGGATCTTTCCCTAGCAGTGGTGATGGGCTTGGGGTTCCACTGTGCTCTAGGTTTCACTGTATAGCTCCCCATGGGATGAGGCTGCTGCCTGTGCTTCTGCCTGGATGCCAGGGATAGATGGATTGCATCTTGTGATGTGTTTAATCCTGATGCACAGCTTAGGAGTCATGTTGGTGGAATAGTTGCTTTACGGTTAGCTAACCCAACGTGAAGTGCTTTTCATGAGACTGGATGCAGGCAACCTGTTTCTTTCCTGGGTCCTTTCTATTCCATCTTAAGCTGATACTGAAATGCCAGTGTAGAAATTGAGACTAACCCATTTTTCCTCTTTGTGTAGTAAACAAAGCCCTCTGCCTCTCAAAGCAGTGTGATGCCTGGCAGCTCTTGCAGAAGAGAGGAGTGAATGGATTGGTGAAACTGCAGACAGTTTCAAACTGTAGAAATCTTTTTTTCAGGTTTTAAAATGGATGCTTTTTCTGGAGATTGAACCCAAACATTTTGCTGGAAGCTGCCTAGATGGGCAAAGCACCATGTATTACCTGCTGGGGCTGAGGAGCTGCTGTGGATTCACTGGTCAGAGCTGGGAATGGAACTGAAAGCTGTTAAAGCTGCTTGTTCAGGAATGGGATTAAACAACCACAACACTTAGTGCTGTTTCTGGTCTCTCGGACACTGGCTTTGGAAGATGGGATGGGCAGAAAGAAGTGGTCAGACTGGTGTGATGTGTGGTTTTCCATCTTAGCTCCACTAAGTCCAGTTTAAAGTGGGGAGTGCTTTTCCCCATGGCTGTGTCTAAAAGCTGGGTGAACAGAAGAAGGCTGTTTGCTGCTGTAGCTGCCACAGGGCTTGGGAAGGCTTGACATCTGCATCATGGTACCATCCTCACAGCATGACTTGTGCAAGACTCAGCTTCTCTGGAACCTGAGGACATGAGGTGATTGTCACAAGAGAGCTGAATTATCCCTTTTGCCAGCTGGACTTGTCTGCCCAGCCAGCAGCAGAATATCCTTGCTGAGGGATCTTAAAGAATCAAAATATGTGGCTTTTCTTGCTCGGGATAGTGAGACATTATCCTGATGCTTAGGTTTCCAAGTGATACTGGTGCAAGGAGAGTGTAATTGTTGATTGATTTCCATAAGATGTTGTGAGGATTTTCCTCTGAAAGGAAGCCAGACTGGAAGGTTTGTACAGGCAGGAGATGCACTACTTCCCAGAGACTAGCATTTTAGGTTCTCTTGGCTAGCACAGGATGGCTAGCACACTGGACTTGAGCTTTGTTGGGGCTCAGAGAGTGTCCCATCTACAGCATCTCTAGGACACCTCTGCTTCTGGCTCACTCTGCTGTGCTTCCCCACTTCAATTTACTTCAATTTACCTCTTTTTCTTCAGATTCTTGTAGCTGTCTGATGTCTGCTGGGGGATCTCAAGGGCTGGAGCTCCAGTGACTCCATCACCCTCCAGAGCACATTGTGCATGGCTGTGAGCCTGCTGCTCTGACTCTGCAAACCTGCCATGTGTGTGGGAGAACTTTCCCTTCTCTTCTGGCATGTCACTTAATTGATGTTTGTGTGGTGACTTGCCTCAGATGAAGTTATTCCTTGTCACCACTGAACAAATGCTTTGTGTGCTTCTGGTGGCTCAGCACTTTGCCCAGTGTTTTCCCTGCTTACTTCCACCTACTTGGATGCATTCCTTTCTTTTTGCTGCCTTCCCGTTGCTGGCAACTGAGAGAGGCTTCTGTGGGGAGGAGGAGGGAGACCCAGTGGCCTTCCAGAGAGGCTTTGTACACTGATGACTTGCTTAAGGGAAATGCAATTACTTTTCCTCAGATTGAAACTTTAATTATAGTGTGAGCTCATGTTAAATCAGTGAGAGTTGTTGCCTGAGCATGACCTGGATAGAAATGGCAATAGAAATACAGAAATAGGACTTTGCCAGGGGAAAAGGAACTGAAGTGATTAGAGAATCCTGATTGCTGCCAGCAGTCTGTGCTTTGACACACAGGTGGGTGTTTGTCAGCCCATGGCAGGGGGGCACTGGACACCTTAGTGGAGGAATTCTGTGGCCATACAGGGCTTGTCCTCTGCAGAGGAGAAGAGCTCAGGCAGCTTGGAGTGTGAGTGTTCTGTGCCAGTGGGATCAGCCTGGAAAGATGTCAAAATCCAGACAAATGGCTGCACTCCAGAGCTCTGCACATGCAGCAGGGCTTAGTCTTCCTGCTGAAGTGTGGATCAGCTGGGATGGAAAAGGTAACAGGAAGATATTACTAGACAGGATGTTAGCTGAGTGTCATGGTTGCTATTTCCATAGCTGCAGGAAGAGTTGGGTCTTGCTGCATGACAAAGCCCAAGAGGGGCTGGCTGGCAGTGTCTCTGCAGCTTTCCTGCAGCTCTGCTCAGTCTCTGTTGCTGGCCTAGGTCCAGGCTTCAGCTGTGCTTTTTGCCAGTGCTGCTTGACTCCAGTGCAGAGAGCAGAGTGAGAGGATCATACTGAATCATCAGATGCACTTTGAGCACAGTTTGTTAGCAAATTTGGAAGTGATCAACTTTGTACTTGATTTAAGTGGAGTTGATGCCTCCCTTTGCAGTCATGGAAGATACTGTGCTCAGAGCAGCACTGATGATCTATCTACTTACTGCACTAGCTTTCCTGAGTGGTATAGACCTTTCTGAGAAGTCTGCTGTTTGGGGAACTGAACTGTTTCCTGGGTCAGAGCAGAAGCACCCAGTGCCATTTCTGGGTTAAAAATGGAATGCAGTGGCTGACAGAAGCACTTAAGGCACAGCAGTAATCTGATTTGGTCCTGAGAGCAAAGTGGCCCTTGACAAATCTAGGCTTGTGTTTGTCATGTCTTGGTATTTAAGATATGAAATGCTCTTTGAGCCCCATCTGCAAGGGAGAGCTTTGCCTAGCTATTAGCTCCATCTCATTGGAAGAGAGAGGAGGGAACAGTCAGCTCACAGATGTTCACTTTTGGTTGGAACTTGAGGAGATGTTGGTTTGTGACCCTGGCTATTGCCATCTCTCCAGTGACTGTGGGAGGCAGCCTCCAGCTGAGCAGCATTACCCTGACTGCTACAACATCTTCCTTCTCCAAGCACATCCATCCCATGAGGACACTAGCTGCAGAGGAGCTTGGGAGGCAGCTCTTGGAGTCCTTCACAGGCAGAAGATGAGTCAGAGGAGGAAACAATGTCCTCTTCTGTTTAAGAAATAAATACATCTCTGTATTAGCATTTCATTTGAAAAGATTCACAGCCAGGCTCAATTCTACACCTGACAGGTGATCTGTTTAATGAGGATGAGAAGATCAGAAGGTTTGCTGTGGAGAACACCAGGCATACCTGGGGAGGGCTTTACTACAGCCCCTTCCTTAGCTGGGCTCCATCTAGGCAGAGAGAAGTCAAGGACTCTTGTCTTGCAAAGTTGAAGTGTCACTGATCACATAAAATAATGAAATTAAACCAAATAACCACCACACCCAGATATTGCTCCTCCAGAGAGCTCAGCAGAATGGCAGTGAAATTCCTGAGCTCCTAAACTCCAGCTCTGAGCCTGGAGCATTATTGTAGGTTTGATCTTAATGACTAAAATGTGCACTTGGAGGATGCATGGAACAGCTTGGCTATTCCACAGGATGAATCCAGGATGGTTCATGAAGCAGTTGGGCAAAAAGCTAAGTTTCCCCCTAAATGCATTCCCACAGACTACTGCAGTCTGAGGCATTGTGCTCTAACAATTGAGTCTGATTTTGGCTAAGAGGGCAGGGTTGCCTTTTGTGTGTGTGTTTGTCTTCTAAGTGGATCAGCAGGGTTGTTTGTTTTGCTGTTGCAGTTCTCCCTGCAGTAAGCAAGGACACTGGATGGTTCATATTTAATAATTAGTGCACAGCTGCCCAAAGGGGAAACTGTGGGCAAGAGATCTTGCTGATCTTTGTTTTAACAGCTGGAAGTATGAAAGGAGAGCTTCCCAGAATGGGGAAAAGGATGAAAATCAGTCAAGAGTTAATCCAAAGATGTAGCCAGGCCCCAAAAGAGTCCCTGGGAATTGCTGCTAAAATTGCATTTGTTCAAGTGATTTCCAAGTAAAAGACTGGGTGTGTATTAAATCAGGGAAGTGGGAACAGTGAGGAGTTGCAACACTGTCAACTGCAAAGCCTTCCTGGAACAACAAGATCATATATTTAGCATTGTTACCATGCTGCAGCTCCTGAGGGAGGCAGCTGGCATCTGGAGCTCTGCTGCAGCTCATGGCTTAGACCCTGCCAGCAGCAGGGAGATCACACCAGAATCTGCTCCTTTGCAAAGCTCTTGTTTATCATGCACAGAACACTTGAATCCCTGTGGGTCTCTGGATACTGTCAGCAGAAACCAAACCCTTATCCCATGCCTGTTCCCCAAGGATGAGCAGAAGGAAGAGCTTAGCATTGCTTTGCCTTGTTTCTTTGTGGGTCTCATGAATGCTAATGGCAGAGATGCATCATCTCTTTGGGCCCCAGTAGATTTTGGGAGTTCTGAGCCTTTGCTTAGCTTTTGCTTAGCTAGTGAGTCTGGATTCTGCTGCTTCTCCTCATTGCTGGTAGGAGTAAGTTCACTCAAATCATTTGTGTTAGCATCACTGAAAGGAGAAGCAGCATCTGCATGTTGGCTTCAGTTTAAAGTGAACAAGTACAGGAAAGGGTTGAAACACTCAGTCCTTCAATAGAAACAGTTGGTATTTCTGACCTCACATCTGGAATTGCTTGAGGTTTCTCTCTTATTATCTTACTCTTTAAGAGCTCTCTTCTATCCTGGGTTATAATTTGCACATTAGGACATGTTTTGAACCCAAGCTGTGTCCTCTTGTGGGGTTTCTTGGGTGTATTTTATAAGCAGAACTGCATGCCAGAGAGGCAGTGTTCACCTCAGAGTGCTGGGTCTGCTGGGGACAGATGGTTCTGATTGTGGCAAAGCCAGGCACTGCCTCAAACCTCAACATGTATGAACTTACTTGAAGGAAATGAACTGCTGCTGCAATATGTCTATCTAGGAGAAATGTCCTTGGACACTGCCAGCCGTGGGGTTTGAGCCTTACCTTGTCCTTGCTGGAAGAAAACTCTGCTCCTGGGTTCAAGAGCATGAGATTTTGCCACCCCCAGGATGCCCATTTCCTCTCCCAAGAGGAGAACACAACTTTCTTAGGAGTATCTCCCACTGCTGGCAGCAGAGAACTTGTGTTGCGTCTCTAACACCTGTCTATGGGCTTGTCAGGTAATGGCTTCACTAACAATGAAACAGCGTCTGTAAAATATACTATGGACTTCAGTTTCCCACCTCTGCCATCTAGGGCACGTAGCCTACATAACTGCACATCAGAATCTCCCTTGTTCCAAGAAAACCAGGCTTCCCATGAGCCTGGGGCTGTCTCCTTGTCCCTAACTGTCCAGTATCCTTCAATTCAGTTGCTGTTCTGTAATCACCTGTTGCTCATCAGCTCTGTGCTCTTGCAGTTGAGTTGTTCACATCTTCCTGCTCCCCAGAATTAATCATTCCTCTCTTCTCTTACCTCTCTCAGCATCTTTCTAAGCTGCTGCAGTACAGAAACCACATCCTCTCTTGTAGGGCACATCCTCCCTCTCACCTTCCTTCCTGGCTGCTGTGTTAGCACTGCTGCTTGCCCTGTTGCTATAGAGGGAGTTCTGCTTCACCACATCCTTTGGAGGATGCAGCAGGCTCGGGGGAGGAGAAGGCTTGCTTTGACTCCAGGGTGGCAGGAGGGGAGGGTCAGGGATCTAATCCATCCATCTGGGCTGTTTGCTCTAGTGGTGGTAGGAGCAGCTCCTGGAGCCAAGAGCAGGAGGTTTCTTGCAGAAGCACCTGTTTCTCCTGAAGCTCCATCACTCCTCCACCCATGGCTGGGCAGCAGCAGCAGTGACTCAGAGGCTTCTGGCTGCTGCAGGAAGGAGTAGTTTCAGCTCAGGATTGAAGCTGTGAGCAGAGAGCTAGCCATGGAGTGTGTGTGAACATCTTGGCAGCTGGTGACACTGGTTAGACTCACACCAAGGAGTGTCCTCAGGCTGTGCTAGATTCCAGAGAAGGTGTTCAAAAGGTCACCAAGGGAGCACTGGGGCTGTGCTCCTGGGCACCTGGCAGGCAGGAGACCTGCTGCTCAGTGCTGCTGCCAGGGGACCTCCTCTCCCTCCCCTCTCTGCTCTTGGAGCTCCTAGTTGGCTTTGCACTGCTGCTGTTTGTCGTGCTCTCTGTAAGCTCTGACTGTGGTTTAGAGCCTGCTGCTGTGCATCATCTTCTCTATGACAAGGTTGTAAGCTACCTGTGTGAGGACAAGCTCAGTGCTTTGCTTAGTGGGGGATGGATGGCCCTGTGCAGCTTTCCTCTAGGGGAGCCTTCTTGGTAGATGTTGCAGTTTAACTTGTTCCCTGTTGTACTCCCAGGGCTGGCCTTGCCTCAGCAGGGCAGGAACAGTCCCTTTGCTCTGCAGGAGCTGGGCTCTCCCTGTGCTCAGGTGGCTGTTTGCAGCAGCTGTCAGGCAGGTTTCCATCAAGGGAGGGTCAGGGCATGGCCTGAAGCTGCCTGTGAGCCAGCACTTCTGCTCCAGCAGCAGGAGAGGTCACTCTTGAGTTTGTGGAAGGTGGCTTGCTGCAGGGGACCAGGGTGCTTAGCCTCAGAAGCAAGGAGAGGGTTACTCCCTGTTGCAAGCCTTGGCTGGGCAAAGGGCCTTGCTGTTAGACTAGGGCAGCACTTCAAATCCAAGTTCAAACTGGCATAAATATTAGAGCTTGTTTTGCTGTACAGCTTCAGCAGTCTGCTGCAGAGAGTATAAGCATTTCAGGGCTGAAATATAGACCAGAAACAGCTTAATTCATAATGTTTACTGGAACAAGTAGGAGAATTTGAGGTGAGTTTATCTAGCAACATAAAAGGTATTTCAACACAAACCAGAGCCTGTTTCCACTCTTGGTGTCTGGGATTCCTCCCCCATGCACCCAGCTGCCTAAGGATGGAGCAAAGAATCTGCATTTCTGTTCCTCTCTTCTCCTAATTAGATCGAGTGCTGAGCTGAAGCAGGAGAGATAAAAGAATAGTTAAAAGCCTTGTGGGCTTTATGAAGAAATGAGTTGAAGGGATGGTGATGAAGGGAAAATGGAGGTGGGAGAGTCAGCTGGGTTTTTATTCTGGGATAGTTTATTATTCAGCTTGAGTGGAAGTATGCCTGTGTGAGGTGAAAGGTCAGGAAGGGTTTATTTAATTCATAAAGACTAAAATGGAATGAAACATGTGGATGCATAGGAGATCTGCCTGGAAAACAGATGTGGTCATGAGTAGTTCTGTGAAGGACAACTGGATCCAGTGGAAGGTGGATTGGTGGAACAACCAGTGAGGCCCCAGCAGCACTGGCTGGAAGCTCCATCCTGGCTGCTGTGCTGTGGGAAGGTTAGTGGCCTCTGCTCCACCTCCTCCCTCACCTGTGTAGCACAGATGATGTCATTCATGAGGATTTCACTGGCCACAGCTCAAGGTGTGTGGAGGAAGTTCTGCCCAGCAGTGGCTGAGTTGCTTTCCTCTTTTCTGCTCCTCTCTCATTTCTTGGTGCCTTTTCTGTCATTATGAATTTGCCTGAAGACTGTTAACATTTGCATATAGCTTTATTGTAGGTCTCTGAGGAGCTGAGAGCTGAGTTCTGTTCTCTGCTAGCTCTGTGGTGCCATGTGGGACTCAGCCCAGCCTAGGAAGGGCTCTTCATCTCATTAATTATTCTTATAATTTGGAGTTGTTAAGCCATGGAATCTAAAAAAGCAATTTACAATTTGACTGCTGTGATGTATTCTTGATCTTCACTGGAATTCCTTTTGGCCTATGGAAATGACTGAGAGGGATGTAAAAAAAAAGGCTGTGGGAGGAGAAGTTAGGAACCAGAGGTGAAAATCAGTGTTTTAATTCCCTTATTGCTCTGTGTGTGTGTTTTTAGGACAGTGAATAAACAAGGAATCTGGGGAGGAAGTGGACTTGAACTCCCTGGAGAATGAGGCTGTGTCAGAATCCCAGGTCTTTTACTGTGCTGCCAGATTAGAATGACAGGAGGAAGATGGTCAATGGAAAGGCTTTGTTTTTCTGTTGCTAACAGCTGACTTTTCAGCATGCTCTTTCCTCCCTCCTTGTCTCTCTCTTGCCATTCTTGTCCTGCAGCACTCCCTCCCTGGGAAAGCAGCAGTGACAGTGACAGTTCAGGCTGCTCACTGCCACCAGAGCCTGAGCTGAGCAGGCCTGACACTGATTAAAACTGCAGAACTAACTGGTGAAGTCTGCCAATCAAATGTTTTGTTCACACTTGACACTAACCATCAATGCCAGGCCTTGTGACCTAGCTGTGTGCTGGAGCTGGGCCCTGTGTCCTCAGCCTTCCTGCTGAAGCTGAAGGCCCTTGGTGGCAAGCGAACGTCCCATCCATCTGCTGAGCCTGGGCTGTTTCACAACAGAAAGAGGAAGGCCTATCTGACTGAGCTGATCTTCAGAGCCCACATGAATACCACTTCATTGCTCAAGAATTGGTTGTACTCCATGTTTTGTGGCTTAGAAAAGGGAAGAAGATTGGGTTTCTTTTTCATGGCTAACTTTCTTCTTCCCAAAACACTTTGTATAGCTAAGGAATATGACTCCAGGAGGCCAAGTCGAGGAGGGAGGGGATTTGACAGCTTCAAGTAGCTGCTAAAAGGAGGAAGAGCAGCACTATTGCCATTCTCAGCATTGGCAGTGTGAGAAGCATGCAGCAGGGTTTCAGGAGGAGTGCCTGAATGGGAGATGATTTGGGCAGCCCTAAAAATACCAGGAGAGAATGAATGGAGGCACAAATGCAGCTAGAAGCATGCTTTGCCTGAGGGATAACCTTTCCAAAGTATTCTGGGTGTCCAGTGCCCATCCTGCAATTCTTCTCCTCAAGCCCTGATTTGTGTGTGTGTGCTCCAGAAGGTGCAAAGCTCTGCATGGCTCTGGAGCAGGAGAGCTCACCTCCTGTGTTCAGCTCCCTCCATCTCTTGGGAAAGGGTGAGGCAGAGGGAAGGAGTGAATGCTTCCAGAAAGTGTTTTGGTGTTTCTTTTCCCAGAAAACAGGTGCAGAGTGACCTTTTGTTCCCCCTCTGCTCTGCCCTGGTGGGAGAATTCTCCCTGAACACTGTCATGCTTCTTGCCTTGTTTGCTGCTTTTCTTAAAGAATGCTAAAGCCTTGTGGAATTTATGGGTTTGCTAATGTTATCCCTCAGTGGAAGGGTGAGGAGGCTGCAAATGTGGACAAAGGAGAACATGTCTATGGAAGCAAAGCTGAAGGAGCAGCTCCTCAGGTGCCTGAGCTGTGTTCCAGCTGTGGCTGCAGGGGCACACTTCACCTGCTCAACCTAGAGCCAGCCCTGGCAGGGATAGGGCACTTTGTGCTGCTGGCTTCATGTGCTCCTCCTGCTTCTAGAGCCACACTGCTGCACAGCTGAGGCCAATAAACCCTTGCTACTGCTCTCAGTAAGGTGGATGCTTCCCTAGCCAGCAGCTCCTGCCTGGCTCCCATGGGACACTGATACCTTTACTGATCTCCATGGTTGAAAAGCCTCATGGAGCTCTGCTGCTTGGATACAAGAAGCTTCTTACGCCTGGTGCTCCATGTGCTGAAGTTAACCAGAGTACTAGTGCATTGACTGGTGACATTGCTTCCTTCATGAGATCTTTCTTTGCTGGCAATAATTCCTATGAAGAGCTGGTTTTAAGCTCTGGAATGATTCTGGAGTTCAGTGAAAACTGCAGTGAAACCTAGGACTGGAGTTTGGGAGTCTCTGAGGAACTCACTTCTCTAGCAGCCTGCTTCTGGGAAATCTATTGTGGATGCAGGATGCTAGGTTAGTTGCTTGCTGCCGGTGTCATCTATCTGATAAAGGAGGTTTCATTTGCTTGCAGGGATGAGGGAGTGGATTTCCCTCCCTGGCATTTCCCTTCTCAGCTGGGAGTGTGGGTGAGTGCCTGTGAACTTGTGAATAATGGCCTGCCTCCTGGGGTATTTGTTTAATATGCATGTGTTTATGTTCAAGGATGTCAGTTGTGGAGGAGCAGGGTGTGGGCTGGCTGCTAGACCTCTTTATCAGAACCCTTAAAAGGCCATGTCTGCACTTAAGGCCAGCAGGCTCTGGGATCTGGAGAGCTTGTGTTTGAAGCAGAGCAGGAGGTGTCTGGGTGTGCTGGCATCACACGCTCCATGCTCCTCCCTGCATCCTCTTTCTGAGGGAGTGATGCTCCAGTGGCTCAAGGGACACTGATACTGCTGGAGGGCAGGCTCTGACTCTGTAGTTTAAGTTACCTTCAACTACTTGTTCTTAGAACCAGAATGGAAGCTGATGGCCAGTAAGCCAGGCTGCTGCTGAAGGCCTTGCTGCCCCTGTGTGCCAGAAATGGTCAGGGTATCACAGTTGAACAAATGCTTTTCGTGCACTGCTGTGAGGAGAGGATGGGTGTGTGGTTTGGAGTGTTCCTGGAGTAACAGACTCTAACAAACAAGGTGATTTGGGGTGAAATCTGCAGATAGTAATAAGCTGGCTGGAGTAATTAGTGTGGATTTAGAGTTGCTTAATTTCTCTTGGCATCTGCAAATCCCAGGCTGACTTGTGGAATGTTCTTGATTGAAAAAGATGTTATTGCAAACATGTGTGAGTCTTCTGGAGGCCCAGAGTCCTTTCAGAACAGAGTAGCATCTGTATCAAAACAGAGGTGGGCAAGCCAACTTAGTGCAGCTGATGTCACTTGTTGGGGCATCCTTGGCTAGCTTGGGTTCTGTCTGAGAGCAAGATGTGCTGGGAGGGAGTAAATTCTGTTCTGGAAGGACTCTTAGCTGTTCTGAATGAGAGTGTGCATTTGTAGCACAAAGCTGGTGTGTGATGATGTTTTTCAGCTGCAAAGCTGTGTTATTAATTAGGAGTAGACTCAGATTCATGGAACTTCTACTGCCTCTTCAGAGCACAGAAAATACTGGCAAGGGCATCTCTTATCCTTTGTCTGTCTTTAGATGAGGAGATTGTAGTCAGTAGAGCTGCCAGGACTTCTGAAGCATCACTGATTCAGAAGTGAGGAATGAAGGATGGTAACTGCCTTGGTCTCATGTTATTTGTCAACTATAAACCTGTGTCACTACCAAAATGTCTGTGGCAATGAAAAATATTGCTAACCCTTTCTTTCTGGTGATATGCACTCTGGAAATGATTTTTAGTTCTCTCTTGTGTTCAATGAGACAAACAAACCATTTTCTCTTTGACTCCTTGCAGGATCAATTTGACAACCTAGAGAAGCACACCCAGGGGGGAATTGATGTGCTGGAGAAATACATCAAGTTTGTGAAGGAGAGGACAGAGATTGAGCTCAGCTATGCCAAGCAGCTCAGGTAAGGTCTGCTCAGAGCCTGTCACCAGCTAAGTGTGCTGCTCCAGGGGCTTGGAATCATGGCTTTTGCTTTGGAGAATGGAAACTTGCAGCTAATTTAAGATGCTGTTTGATTATCTCTGCTAGCAATCCTTTGCTTTGCAGGAAGGGAGGTTGTTGAGGTGACTGAGCAGCACACCAGGGCTTAGTGACCATTTCTGCATGCTGGATGGCTCAGCCTTTGAGGAGAGCACTGTGCTGTTGCCCATGAGATCAGGAGTGCTGGGTGGAGATGCTGAAGGCTGTCAGGCTCAGCAGGGTAATGGTGATTTGCTGTGAGGTGCAGGTGAGGGTTTCTTTTCCTGGGAGAGGCTGCAGGGCAGGAAGCCACTCAGCCCTTGGAAAATTCCTCTCTACTTAGCCAGGTTGCAGCCTGAAGTTTGGATTTTGCCCGGGTGATGCTGCTGCTCTTGTGATGCCTCCTGAGCAGAGATCATGTGCATTCAGCTCAGGTGGCACACTCACTGGAAATTCCTGCTGTGGCAGTCGTGCAGCTCTGCCTCAGCCAGCAGCTTGTAGGGAAGAGAGGAGTGGCTCTGAAGCAGCCCCAAAGCACATTCCTTCAGGTCAGATCCAGGGGGAAGGGATGCTGAGAATCCTCCCACAGTGAGCTGCTCCTCCCTGCTTTTCCCAACAGGGTAGAGGAAGCTGAGAGGTGAGGAGGGGTTAGGAGTACAGCACAGAGGCAGCCCTGCTGCTGCCCACAGGCTCTGGGGACAGCCACTAGTGCAAACTGGAGGTGCTGCAGCTAACTGGGGAGGACTAATCCTTCCTAAATCCTCCACTAAATCCATGCCATAGTTTTTGCTTGACTGTGATATGTATTAGAACTCCTTCTGTCTTCACAGAGATAGAGATCTGAGGTTGTAGTTGCTGTGTATACATCTAAAGTCCACTGTCTATTACCAAAGCCTCCAAAATGAACCACATCCCCCCCTGCACTCAGAATTGCTGATGCTTGGGTCAGAATGGACTGGAGAGGCACAGTGGCCTCTGATTTAAGAGGAGCTGGAGGCTGATAAACCCTGCACGGGTGGTTTGGTGCTTTCTGAGGGGATTGCTGTGAGGATTCCCCTGGGTTTCTGCTCTAGACAAGCAGGAAAGAGAAGATGACTTGGGCAGGAACAAATTGCTCACATCCTGTGAGCAGAGATTGAATTACAGAGGCAAAGTGAGCTGGAAGAAAGACAGTAGGAGTGGAGTGGGAAAGCCCAGGGGAGGCTCTGGGGGAGCAGGTCTGTCTTAGGGAGAACAAACTCAGTGAATTGCTTAGGATGACACATTTCAGGGGTGAATTAGGAAAACAAACACACAAACCAAATGTTAAGGAAAGTGAGGGGTAGCTTTTTTTACCTCTGACTATCTAGAAACTCTGAACTGGTGAGTTTTTTTGTTTCTTACTCTATCCTAGACTGCCTCAAACCCCCATGGTCAGTTGGTTTCTTCTCTGTGTAATTGAATTGCTCACACACAGCTGCATTTCTCTCCCCCACCCACGGGGATGCTTTGAGCACAAATCCATCCATCCCTGAGGAGTGCCGAAGCACAATCCTGTTGGGAGTCATCTGAGAATGAAGAAACACAGGGATGGGGTTTGTCAGCTGTTGAGATGAAACAGTGCTGGACATGAAAAAAGACACCAGAGCAGGCATCTGCTTCTCCTAAGTGTCCCCAGGGCTGCTCAAACCTTTCTTGTGTCCCAGCCCTTTGGTGTGAAAGGGCTGCAGCATATCCCTGGGGGCAATAGCATTAAAGAGGGACTAGGTAACACAAGCTAATGCTCTGGGTTTAACTCAGGAGAGTAAATCAAGCTGCTGGCATGTATTTCCTGCCCAGTCTCTGGGCTCCTCAGCTAGCTGTTCTGCTCTGACTGTCTGCAGTTGAATTGGCTTCTGTTTAAGACTATTTCTTTGTTTGCTCTTTGTAGTTCAGTAGCTGTGTATGCAGTGTGATGGTTCAGAAGTGTTCAGGTAGATGTGCATGCTGGCAGGATGCAGCAGTTCTTAGTGAGCTGGTCCATCAGTGGCAGAAGCTCCCCAGTGTCCTGTGCGTTGTGCCTGCTCCAGATAAGTGCTGTGTGCACCAAGCAGAGTGAGGCCTGGTTTGAGAGCCTGGCTCAGCTCTGACACCAGCGTTCCCTTAACTGTTTCACATTCTAATTGTTGAGTCATTAAACTAGGCTGGGAAGGGAGGGATGCAGAGACTGGTGATGTTCACTTTCTCCTGTGTGCTCTTCCTTCCCTCCCCACTCCAAGCATCACAAAGCCTAATGGATTGATGGAGAGAGAGCCTTGAGGAAGATGTATGGGGGAGGAAAATGCTTGAGATATCAGGATAATCTGAGAATCAGAAACCTCTGATGGATGAGAAACAGGAGAGAGAGAGACAAAGATGCTAAAGAAGGGGAAAGGAGCAGAGAAAGAAGCTGGATAGGCAGAGGAACTGGTGTGAGGTGAAGGGCAGCTAGGAAGATGAATGAGGGAGAGGTGGCCAGGCTAGCTCAGAGTGCTGCCAGAACTGCTGTTTAATGCTGCTCTGTGCTGTGCTCTTGGTTCTCTCCTCAGTCTCTGTTAGCTCTGGAGATGTCATTGCTTCATGGAGCTGGGGAGTGCTGCTGTTCAGCTCATGATTTCAGGCAACACTTCTGGATTCAGTCTCACTTCTGGTTTTTTGTGTGTATCCTGGTTAAAAACCTTACATGTATTTTTGATTTGAAGAAGGGGGAGAGGATTTGAAGTTCTCTAATACACAGACTGATGTTTTCTGTGTTTTATGAAGCACCTAGCAAAGAAACTGTGTAACCCATACCCTTGTATGCTTAGAGCCAAGCCCCTGCTTGGGAGCAGCCAGAGGCTGGGAAGGAGATGTTCCTCTGTGCAGATCTGCCAGGGCTCTGCCTGCTCCTCTCTTTGGGGCAGATGCTCCTTAAGGAGAGCAAAAGGAATGAGAAATGTGAGACAAGGCCCTGCTGTCTCCCAGTTAGCAGGAAAAGCAGCAGGCAGCAGGTTACCCTCTGAAGAATGCAGTTTCTTTTCCACTGAGTGCCTTCTGGGAGTCCTCCAGGGAGTCTGGCACAGGTAGCTAAGGGAACTTGGTATTCCTTTGGACAACAATTCCATCAGATCAACCTTCAGATTTCCTCGCTCAAGATAAAATCACTTGAGGAGCACTTCAGTGCTTTAAAATGCAGTCATTAGTTGGCCATGGGTAATGAGAGATGCAATGAGCTGTGCTAATTGGGCTAATCACATTTCTCCCAGCATCAGTTGCTAATCATACAATGATCTATCTCCCTTTTTCCTCTCAGTGCAGCTCCCCATAGGCTTGGGAGGCTTTTCCCTCTCCCAGAGGCAGGCAGATGTGCCTGGCCAGGACTGGCATCTGCTGCAGGCTTCTGGGCACTTAATGGAAAGGAGATTTAGAATTTTAATGGTTTTATATGTGTTTTTCATTTTAGGAATCTTTCCAAGAAATACCAGCCCAAAAAGAACTCCAAAGAGGAGGAAGAGTACAGGTATGTTCATGATCATGCTAGGGGAGCATCTGTTGTGGAGCAAGGGGGAAGTTTGGGTTGTAAAGCAAGATGTTAAAGTCAAGTCTGAAGTGTAGAACTCATAAATGCAGAACAGACTTAGCTGGGAGATAGCAAGGTGTAGATTTGGTCTGTAACTACTCCCTTCCCTTGACATGTTCTAGTTTCTGCCTGCCTGGTTTGGGAGCTTTTGTTTTGGCTTTCCCCTTGTACTTTGAAAGCTTTAAGGCAGGCTGTGTGATCCTGGATCTGCCCAAGCCCTGAAATCCTTTGAGCAGGAACAGAAACAGCTGTTAACTTTAGCATGAAACTTCAGCAGGCTCCACAAGGATTAAATGGCTCAGATGGATTGACAACACAGATGAGTAACTTACTACATGGATAACGTTACACCAGCACAGAGAAAGCAGTGGCTCTGGAAGAGCAAGGTGAAGGATGCAGTGTGTACTGCCAGGATCCTGGGGTGGATTGGCTCCAGCCTTGCTGCTGTTGAAGGATGCTGCCTGCTGTGGATCCTGTCCTCTGCCTGTGTCTCCTGAGGCATCAGAGCAGAGCTTCACCATGGATAGACCTCTTGTCACTGAGAACACTCCTGCCCTTGATGAGGGCAAAGATACTCCTCGACAAGAACCTTCTGGAGCAGGAGCTTCCCAACAGCCAGGCTCTAAGGCAGAGCAAGAATCTTTTTCCTTGGAGCCCTCTGGAGTTTCTTAGTGTCAGTGTTTTGTAATGCCTCAACTTTGAGCACAGTCATCCCAGAGCCTGAGCCCAGAGCCTTGTGTTGCTGCTGTGCCTTTGGAGAGCCTGACAGCAGCCTCAGCCCCCTGACCCTGAAATCTGAAGCATTTCAAGTGAGTTTGGCTAGCAGTTCAACTGGATGATGATATTAATAGAGATTTTGGGGTCAGTACCCCCAGGCTGCTCTGTGCAGCTACTCTGGTGACTCAGACTCACAGAGATAACAGCCTTTTGCTTTCCTTTTCTGTTTATTTTCAGTAACATTGTTTGGGAATCAGTTAGTTCTGCCATTGTTTCCTGAGATATTGATATTTACAAAGGAAACTGCTTTGGTTTGTGCCCAGGATTAGGAATTAATCTGCCTTTGGCTAGCTCTACCATAAATGGGTATTTTTGAGTTTACTTACAACCATTTCTGACACATCTTTCCCTGCTGGGAAAGGAGATTGGAGTTCAGTGCTTCATGTGATGTGGCACAGAAGATCCTGTGTATCCTTTGACCTTTTTAAACAGAGTGTTCACTTCAGGAGAGTTTCCTGCTGTCTCTAGATGTCTGGGGATTTGTCATGCGACCTTTGGGTGCCTCAGACACTGCTCTGGGACAGGAGCTGCTTCCAAGCTTATTCTCAGTCTGCAGTTCTGTGCCTTGGTTCCCCTGTCTTTTGCAGCTGAGATGTTCCACAGTGTGAGTGTGGAAGCTTTCTTTTCTGCACTGTGCTAGCCAAAGCATTGGTTGTTAGAGAAGATGTTGGCAGGCAGGGTATGCTGATGGCTCAGAACTGGAGGACCTGAAAGAGCATCAGCAGGAATGTGTGCTGAGTGGAGCTTAAGAGAGTGAAATCCCAGAGCTGGGCTGATAAAAGCTGGCACTGTAAAGCTGTGATGTTCTAAGAGCCAATGTCAAGCTGTCTAAACCAAGATCAGTGTCTGTGTGGTGCAGGCTCCCTTTGGAGAAACTCCTCCCAGGACATCTCTGCCTCCCTCAGCCCCGCTGCATGCTGGCAAAGGAGCCAGCCCTCCCTCTGCAAAGCAAGGCACTAAACCAACATGCCTTTTTGTCCTCTGCAGGTACACCTCCACCAGGGCCTTCCTAGCCACTCTAAATGAGATGAATGACTATGCTGGGCAGCACGAGGTCATCTCGGAGAACATGAGCTCGCAGATCACGGGCGAGCTGGCGCGCTACGTGCAGGAGCTGAAGCAGGAGAGGAAAGCGGTGAGCAACGCAGCTGTGCCTCCTCCTCACTGCTGCTGAGAGCTGCAGCAGGGCTAGGCGAGGCCAGGCTTAGCAAGCCTTATTTCCAGTTAAGAAACAGGAGGCTTTGCTAGTGAGCCAAGCCTTGAAACAGTCAGTCCCATGCCCTGGCCAAGGCACTGAACTGTTGGAATCCAACTGGCTAGAATCAGCAGTGCCTGCAGGAGAATTCCTGCCCCATCAGTGCTTCAGGCTCTGGAAGAGTCCAGCAGCACTGTGTAAGGGCTGGAAGAGAGAAACTGGATTGTCGAGACTGGTTGGAGGAATGATTAGGATCTTTGGTCACATTTTCCTCCTCCTCAGCCAGATCTGGTCAACACAAGGTTCTGCAGAGGGATTCTGATGAGAAATGCAGGCTCTGGCATGGGGATGGTGGGGAATCTGGTTTGCAACCTGTTAGCCTTCCAGAGTGGTAGAATGAGGAGCTTTCTGTTAGTCCTCTGATTTAGCTAATGTGCCTGCTCCAGTAGATGTTCCAAGCTGATCAGTTTGCAGGTCACCAGCTCTGAGAGGCATCAGGTTAAGATCTGATCTTCCTTGTCCTGAACCCTGTGATGAATGGGAATGAAATAGTAATTCTGAGCACTTGTTAAAAATACCCACAGCACAGCTATAAAATGACTAAGCAACAAGGCAGGGAAGCATCAGAGCTTCCTTGTATCTCATGTCCAAACTCTTGGTCCTGTGTGGAAAGTGCAAAAGTTCTCATGCTTACACAGTTATAAATAGTCCCACCAAACACTCAGCTTGTGTTTGAAGTGCTGGGCAGAGCAGAGCCTTGGCAATGATCTTCCTTTTGCCCCAAGGGTGAGGATGATAAGTCTGTCAACAGAGGAGTAGAACATATAGCCATACCTTTACTTGGCAGGATGGTTTGGAATCTCTCAGACATCCTATTTTGGCAGCAGCATAGGAGGCTGGTTCACACAGAGCTGTGGTGAGAATGTTTCCTCAGCCCCTTCTGTGACCTTTTATCCAGCCTGGACTCTGCATGATAAGCAAAGCAAAAATAAAAAGACATTCTAGTATGGTATTTTTCTAATGTTTTTACCTAATTGTTCAATTCTGGGGGATGTGAGGTGATTGCAATAGCTATTAAGCATTTTAAGTAGGATGAAAGAAAAGGTGAGCTTTGTGTGTAGACTTGTAGCATGGCTCCTGAGCAAGGAGGGAGTGACAGGAAGATGATTTTAATGCTGGTTGAGTGCTAACAGCATGGGGACAGGAAAAATCCCCCTGTCAGTCTATTTCCCTGCTGCTGCTCATCATTCTCAGCCCTTGAACAGTTGCCAGGCCTGGCTGGCTGTTATGTTCTTGTAACAGGAATATCAGGGATGAGGATGGTGAGTCCTTGTCTGATCTCTGGTTTGTGAGCACATGGTGTTGAAAAGGAAACTGCTGCTGCCCTCAGGCACTGCTTCATTAGGTAGCTCCTGTCACTTCATCCCAACAGAAGCATCAGCCAAGCAGGGATCTGCACGAGGGGAATGGCCTTGGTGTGGAAATGTCTCTGAGGGCTGATGCTTTGGCAGAAGCTTTGATGAAGGGTTTGGTGTTTCCAGAAGTGTTGCTGGCAGAGCTCTACTGCTTTGCTGCTTGCCATGGCATCAGTTGTGCTGCAAGCTCATGGAGTTAGGTTGGAAAAGACACTAAACATCAAGTCCAACCAAGTTGCTCTAAGCTGTTGGAAAAGATGATTCCCTCTGGGGCTAAGGAGAGCCACATGCTTGTCCAGAGTCTTGTATGAGTTCAGTGAAGTCCTTTAGGTGTCCAGATGTGGTACAGAGTTCCAGGGGTTTCAGTATGACTAAGATGGACAAACACCCTTGCTCTTGTTATTTGCCCCTTGGGAGATGGCAGTGACACAGAGAGGTGCCAGGAGCATCAATGTGTGCAAGATGGAAGAGGTCAGGCAAATAGATGAGACTGAAGAGCTGCTGTTGGCTGTGCACTAGGATGAAGCTGTGGTGATCTCTGAACAGCCAGGCTCTGGTGTGTGCCTGCATTTGCTCTGTTTTCCTGCTCTTTTAGCTCTGTGGATTAAAGGGGGATTAGAGCAGCAGATGATTGGGGTCACACCATGATCAAGCACACATCTTTGTTTTGCCCTGACAAGTAAAAGCCTGTAGTCTGTAAGCAGCCCAGAGGCTGAGAGTATAAAGCCTTAGCTGGATAAAATTCATTTGACATGCAGTTTTTTCCTTGTGTTTTTGTTTGATGTGGAAGGTAGACCTGATGGCTGCCTAGGTGATGTTTTTCCAGTGGTGAAAAGAGGGCAAGCGGAAGCAGGCAGGACAGTCCAGTGGGATGATGGGCAAGTTCCCAGTGATTTGGTGCTGCTGTTTGAGCTCCAGATGCCTTTTCTTTCCTCTGGCCTGGCCTGGAGCCTAGGAGAGCTCTGGGTTCATGTGCTGTGTTGCATGATGATTTGATCATCACTAAGATGAGCTCTTTTGTGCAACTTGAGTATCTTTAGCAGCAGAGGTCCAGCAGTGGGTTAGACTTGTTGCTGTTGTCACCCTCCCAGAGCAGTGTTTGCCCTCACACCCCCTGCCTGCCTCTCCTGGGCTGTGTGTGTGACAGAGAGAACTCCTCCTGCTCTCTCACTTCTTCCCAGCTGCCTAGTGAAGTGAAACTCTTCATACTGCACTTCCTCACTTCAACTTCTTCTTGTCTTCTCTTGATCTGAATGTGCCCATGCTCTCCCAGGAGGAATTCTCAGCAGCAGCCAGGACCTTGCTAGCTGCTTCAAAGCTGAAATCTCAGTTCTGTCTCCATGGGAAGGTCAGGCCTCATCCACTTTCCTTCTGAGGTTACTGAGGCCAGATGTATGTGCCTGAATTCCCCTTCACTGTACAAAGATCTCCATCACCTAGCCACACAAATTAGTTGGGGATCATCGGGGAAAGAACTTACTTCTGCTGTCATTCTTGGTGCCACCAAAACCTTCCTTTGGGGTAGCTTTGGAGGCACCAGGTTTGAGCTTGTGTGTGACAAAGAAAAGGAGCTGATCCCAGCAATGACAAGAGGAGTGTTTGGGCTTCGCTTCAGGAGCATTAATAGGCAATCCATCTCCCGGCTGGAAGCATGCTCAAGAGTATTGAAGGACATGGTAAGACATCCAGGCTGGATTTGAGTGAGGTCCATGATCTCCAGCCAAGCTGTCATCCCTCTGTGTGTGCTTCCTGCATCCAGGGCCTGCTGGCCTGCAGGCAGATGCTTCAGCAGGAGCACTCAAAGACTTGGCCAGTGTGGCAGAGTGCCACAGAGGAAGCCTGGAGCTCTGCTCCCATGGCAGTGTCCTGAGGAGCTGTAGGAGTACAGGGCCAGGGTAGTGCCTGAGTTCTCAGCTGGGATTCCCAGGATCAGGACTTCATCTGCTGCCACAGTGTCTCCTAGCTGTGTGCTAGTCATCATCACTCTGTGCTCACATCTCCAGTAGCCATGAGCAGCTAGTTCTGCTTCTCCTGCAGCTGAGCTGCTCTTAGAGCCTGGCAACCTTTGGGCTTAGCAGTCTGCAACTGGATTGCTTTGGGATGTACCCCAGGAGGAGGAGGAGGAGCCAGGACAAGTCCAGCTGCCATCAGCCTTGAACAGCTAGCTGTGTAACCTGTGCCAGCCCTCCCCTGCTTGACAGGTGCATGCTAAGGATTCTATGCATGTGGCTGGTGAGAAGGAGCTTGTGCCACAGCTGGAGTAGCAGCACTGGTGATGTGTGTGTGTGTGTAGTGTCCTGGCAGTGGCCACAGAGCTCTCCTGTGCTCCTGTCACTACACAGGAGTGCTGAGAGCTCAGAGCATGCTGCTGTTCTTACAGAGAGCTCTTCTGAGGAGCAGAAATCTGTTTCCTGTCCTTGCAGGCAGGCAAAGAAAACACATTTGACAAGGCTTTTTGGCAAATTAAGCTGAGAATGTTGAGAGGCGGAAAAAAATCATGTTTGTAATTCCCTTCTCTGGTAAAGTTTAATCCCTGGGAGTTATATTAGGAGTCACTTGTAATGAAGCTAGAGCTTGAACTGCAGGAGGAGGAGTTGCTACACTGCTGGGGCTGTTGATGTTGACTCTCACCATGAGCTGAGGCTGCTAGTTACACTCTCAGTAAGTAGTAGTTAGAAGTCAAAGCTAATGTGTTTTTTTCAGTGTGTGATGGCATCTCGTTTGCAAACAGAAGAGAAGGAAGCAGCCTCGTCATCTCTCTCCTTTTGGAAGCCTTGAGCAGGATGTTGTCACATGAACCATATGCTGTGCATCAAGCAAGATGATTTTCCTGACTCTTTCTAAGACAAACAGCTTGTAAATGTACAAACCTTAGGCTTCACCATGGAAGCAATTGCTGTTTACTTCCTGAAGGAAGCCAAGGCTCTCTCAGAACACTTCCCTTGGGGCTGCAGCATCAGCAGCTCTCTTCTCCTGCTGCTACTCGACATCTTCCAGGCAGTTCCTTCCTTTGGAATTTCCCAGGAACTCCTCAGGAGAGTGATTGGCCTGCCTTCTCCTTCCTGAGCTGCTTTTCACTACACATTGCTCTTGCTCCCATCCCTTGTCTGCTCAGGGAGATTGAAGGAGAGGAAAGGAGTTTGAGGAAGCTGAAGATCATCGTAGAGGCTTTGAGGAAACTGGAGGCTTCCTGTATGACTTGGAGCAGATCACTCACAGCCATGCTGGCTCAGTTCCCACACCCCTGGGATGGGGGCAGAGAGCTGGCAGGCCCCATTCAGTTGCTTTAGATACAAGATGGGGTTTGGAAGGCAGAAATAATCCTTGGATGGCAAGAGATTTGCAGAAGAAGTGCTCTCAATGCTTATTACAGCTGTTATCTGTAGCTTTGTCTCTCCTGATAAGGATATCTAGGATAACACAGCAAGAACTGGGGGTTAGGAATATGTTTAGAGCTGGACTGAACATATTGCTCCAGAAGGATGCCAGGAGGAGTTCTTGTCACTTAGGATGTAGCTGCCATGGAACACTTGTGTGAGCCCTTGGTGTGTGCCCAGAGGCCAGCGTGGGGCAGAGGAAGGATCCTGGGCACCCAGGGAGCTGAGCAGCTGGCCCTGCCCAGGGCTGGGGAGGAGAGAGCTTTGTGTTGAGCCTGAATGAAAATCAGGACAAACCTCAGCTATTAGGATGTGCCAATCAAGGGCAGCTTGGTAAAGTCTGGGGAGAGAGACACTGTTGTGCTCAGTCAGTAAGCTCAAAGTGCTTCAGATCTGGTGGCAGAGCAAAGCAATCATTAGCAGAGCCAGGGAACAATACAAGGTAGAATTGCTAAAGGGATTAATTAGCCTTAGTCTAAGTAACCACTCTAATTGATGCAAATCTACATCTGCAGCCTGCTGAGACACTAGCTAGTCATCACCCACCTGCTCCAGTCACCAGCCTGGCACAACACAGCTGCTAGGATCATTGCTGGATTGATTTTTTTCTCTGGAACTCCTTGAGCATAATTGTCTGTTTGTTCTTTTGTTGTTCAAAATGGCTTTTTCTCCCCCCTCTTTTCTCTTTCTAAACAGCACTTCCATGATGGCAGAAAGGCACAACAACATATTGAGACTTGCTGGAAACAACTTGAAGCAGTAAGTGAGCACTCCAGCTGTGACACTGCAGTCACTTCCATACCTTTTCAAGGAGGTGGTTCTGAGCATTCTGTTTGGGGAAGGAATGATGTGAGGATAAAAGCTGTAGCAATGGGATTGTCAGTACTCAGCTGGCAGGCAGGACAAGTCTGGGTTAGTAGTGCATTTCTTTGGCTTGATGTGTGCCTCTCAGCAGCAGTGTGATAGGACTGGAGAAGTGTGCTAGGCACTGCTGGGAATGCAGAGCCCCTGAGGCTCCTGGGCAGATATTCCACTGTGAGCTGCCTGGAGAAATGGAATGGGATCATCTCTGGGCTGTCAGAAGGAAACAGACTGGAGCTGCCAGTAATGTGATGGGAAGTGAGGCTGTAAGGAGAGGAGAGGCTAAGGAGGCATCAGTCACCAAAAATCCTACCTGCCAATGTCTGAATCTTACTAACTCCCTTCTTGTGCCTTCTGAAAATGAGGGAATGAAGTGTTGGGAGGCAGGGATTGGGTCTGCAAGAGCAGAAGAGATGCAAGCAGGGAAAGCTACTGAACTCCTAGTGATGCTGGTAGAACCAAGCAGCCTGAAGAATGGAACAAGAAGTGTTTGTGCTCCCTTTGTGTGGTGAAGCAGGGAGTGCTGGCAGCTGCTGGAGCTCAGGGCCAGGCTCTGAGTGCAGGGGGGCTGGGGTGTGAGTTCCTTGCCCACATGCAGGCTTCTGTCTTCCCTTTGCAGAGCAAGAGGAGGTTTGAGCGGGACTGCAAGGAGGCTGAGCGGGCCCAGCAGTACTTTGAGAAGATGGATGCTGACATCAATGTCACCAAGGCAGATGTGGAGAAGGTGAGTCAGGCTGCCTGGAAACATGCCTCTGACAGGTCAGGGCCTCCATCCTGCTGGCAGGATAAACCCTCTGAGCTTGATGCCTCCCTGAAGTCTGTCTGTAGGTTAATTACAAAGAGAGACATCTCTGCAGAGACCTCTCTCTGCACAAAAATCCTCAACAGGTGCTGGCAGTTCCCTTCAGTAAGGTGAGAGCTGAATTTAACAGAGCTGCCCTGGCTCTCAATGAGCTTATGCCAAAGCAGGTTCTGTGGCAGTCAGCCTTGTGAGGGCTCCCTGAGGGTGCTTGCAGCTCTGTGATCCAGCTAGAGCTAAGATTCTTACCTTTGAAGGGAGCCTGATGTCCTAGATTGCAATGAAATAGTGCCAGGATTGTTCCTGCTCCTAGCTTCACTGCTTGTCAGCTCTGCAGGATCCTGGGATCCACCCTTGGCACAGATGGCACACAGGTTTTGTCTCAGCTCCCCTCTGGCTTTTGGCCATTGATCCCCATTCAGTGAAGCTTCTGAGCTGATGCTTCATTTTTAACATCTCTTGCTGCTTCTGCAGATCTGCCTTGGGTATTTTCTCTTGAAGTTTGACCCAAAACTGGGTATGCAGAAGGATGCTTTCAGTTCCAGTGTCCATGTGCAGAGCTGTGCCTGCTACTTAGGGAGGAATGGAGAGGGAAGAGTTTGCTTAAATTGCTTCTCTGTTTGCTCTTACCTCTCTGCTCAGAGGATGCTTTTTCTTGTCTCTCTTTGTCAATTCTTTGGTGCTGTGTGGAGAGGCCAAGGAGCAGTGTGCTGCAGGGGTGAGTGGTGTGTGCTCTGAGGAGAAGGCTTTGCAGTCAGGCAGCAGGGGAGGGGGAGAAGGAGAAGGTTATCAAAACGAGTGGAATGTGCAATAATATTGCTGAACAGAGAGCTCAGTGTTTGCTGAGGGCATCTGTTAGGCTGGGTTCATCCCTCCCAGCCTGTGAATAATGTCCTTTCTTTGCTCCCTGCCCCTGGGACTGCTCTTGCACAACTCCCCAGTGCAGAATGGGATATTGTTGGAGCAAGTGCTGCTCACTCCAGACACTGCTCACCTTCCAGGGCAGCAACAGGAGGGCTTTTACCTCCTCCTCCTGCAGCAGTTGTGGTTCCTCTTGCCCTTCATGGCTCTGCTGCTGCACTCCAGCTGCCCAAGCTCTGGCCAGGAGAGCAGGCAGCCTGGCTGTTCCCTCTGGCAGAACAAGGTGCTCTTCAAGCAGGGGATCAGTTCCCCTCATTTGTTCAGCTGGAGATTGGCACCTTGGCTGCTTTAGCTTGTCCCTGCAGAGAGGAGCAGGCAGCAGAGCTATTTTTTGCATCCTACACTATGGAGTAATGGAATTAAAGCTCTGCAGTGATCACAGTGACAGAAGCAATCAGCAGAAGAGAGAGCTGCAGGTCCCTGATGGCCTGGATGCCAAGCTGTGGGAGGCTCTCAGATGCTCCCATCTCTGTCCTGCCAGGCTTTGTGACCTTGGAGAGCTGCAGCAGGAAGGTGTGGGACAGAGCTGCCAGCCCCCAGCACTTGCCATGGCCTTGCCCAAGGGCTAGCTGCTGCTCTTACACTGGGCAAGGGTTAAGGAACCAGAACACTGGCAGAGAGGCAAAGGAGCACTTGCTTTCCTCCTTATTTGCAGGAGTGTGCTGGTGTGTGCAGTGTGGAGATCTCCCAGCTAGGGCCCAAGTGCTGCTGTGGGATCAGCTCAGCTTCAGTGTGCAGAGGGCACATGCCTCCTGAGCCAGGCTGGATCACTGGCTCTGCTTGGCAGCTCTCTGTTGGGGACAGAAGGCTAGAACAGAGTCCAGAACTCAAGCTAGGAGCTAAGCAATCTATGACACACTCCTGGAATAATCTCCACTGTTTACATTCAACACTTGCATTTATAAACCACAGAACTGCACTGCTTATGTTAGAGCAGCTAAGCAGAGCCCCAGAAGTCATTCAAACACTGTTGGCCACTGCTCCCAAGAAGCCTTTGCTTGTTCCCTCCTCCCACACAAGCCTTCCACCACCTGCTTTTGGGGTAAGCTTGGGCTAGACAGCCTCCTGGGTGTTAGGATGCTGCTCTCCATTTGGATGGAGTGGTCCTTGCCCTGCAGAGCCTTCAGGCTGCTCTGAGCATCACAGACTGCACAGGCAGGGAGCTGGACATGGCATGAAAGAACTAGCAGTGCTCTTGCTTTATACATGGAAAATGCAGCACAGATGTGTGCACAACTGAGCTCTGGAGGCAGGCAACCAAGAGCTCATTCACCTCAGAAACCAGTTGGGAATAACCTCTGGCTGTCAGAGTGCATTCATCAGCAAGCAGCCATGCCCTAGTCATGCTGCAGGGATCTGGGTCACCCTTGCAATGGGATTGCAGCTCTGGGCTAGAGCTTTGTGCCATGGCCTTCCTGCCGGTGTGTCCCCTCTCCCTGGGGTCTCAGTGGTGCTGTGTGGCTGGAGTAGCTCCCTTCCCCAGGCTGACAGAGCTAGGAAGCATGCAGCTGCACTGGGGAACAAGTCCTGAGAGGATCTGATGAAGATTTGCCATCCCCCTGCTCATTTGGATGTTATATTCAGCCAAAGGATTTCAGGGATCCTCAGATATTTTTTCCCCATCTTTTCCAATGTTCAAAATAAGGATTATTTGTCTCCTTTTCCCCTGTTTGTTATTCTGCAGCTCCTGTTCCTCCTTTCAGCTAAGCAATTCCCAACCCTTTTCTGTGCTTGCCAGCCCAGAGACACCAGAGTGGTTATTGCAGGATAGTAGACAATGGAGCTTGATTTGGATGGAGGCTGTGCAAAGCCAAGCCTGGAATGCTGGCCCTGTTTGGAAGTGCATGGCACAATTCCCACTGCTCCTCCTGCTGCTGCCAGTGGGGCTGCTCCCCAGAGGCATCCTGCTGCTGCTGGGGTGCCCACTGCTGCCAGAGAGCAGCTCTGGGAGCTTGGCTCTGCAGCTGGAGAAGCTGTCAGCAGCTGAAAGCATTCCTGAGCTGGGTGAAGTGTTCCTGGGTCTGCCTTTATCATTAAGCTCTTCTGAAGGGCTGGGGAAGGGAAGAGGCAGGGCTGCTGCCTCTGGCTCTGTGTGTGCAGCTCAGTCTGCTCTTAGCCTGAGCAGACACAGCTCTCCTTTGGCAGCCAGTGGCCTGGCAGTGATGCATCTCACATGCTGTCTGGCTCTCAAAAATAAAAGGGGAGGGGGGGAATGGGAGCAAAAAGAAAGGAGAAAGAAAACTACAGCAAAGTTTAGACTGGAAAGGCTGCCCTTCTGGACAAGAGAGGCTGCTGAGAAGCTGAACTGTTCCCCTGAGTGTGGCTCAGCTGAACAGCAGCCAAAGCTTCTCTCTGCCCTTTGCAGTCCTTCAGCTCGCTCCCAGCAGCAGAGCCTGGAGGAGCTGCACTTTGGGGCTGGGTAAACCCAGAAGACAGAGTGTCTATTGAGCCTCTTGCTGGCTCTGGAATGTGTCTGAGGAGATTGTTCTCAGCAAAAGATCCTTCATTCTTCTCTCTGCTGGAGACTGAAGTGGCACAGAGTTGCTTGGTCTGGACAAATGTCTCCTGTGCTTAGTCCTTGACAGAATAATGTTTGTGTTTTCTCCTGGTGTGTTGGAGAAGAGGTAGAAGCCCCAGAGAGGGCTGCCAGGGCCTGTGGCTCTTTAGGGTTGCTTTTCACTAAGGGAAGTGCTCTTGAGGCCTGATGGAGGGGGGGTATTTTCTTGAATACTTGTATTTTCACAGCACTGAAGCCAGTGCTGCCAATTCCTGGAGAGTTATCACTGCCCTGCAGTTAGCTGCTGCCCTGCTTTCTCCCTCATCAGCTAGCAAAGCTGCCTCAAGGAAGGAAAGGAGATTGGTTTGGCTTGTGTCATGGCAATTGTGTGTAGGCTGTGGCACAGGAGAGGTCACACATGAGCCCTGCCTGCTGCTGCTCTGCTTGCAGCTGCTTCAGTGTGTGAGCCACACTCCCCTTAGCTACACTTAGCTCTAGACAAGGCTGCTCTGGGCTCAGTGGGTTTGGATCTGCTTGCTGGGGCAGGTCAGCTGCAGTCTCCTGGCAAGGCTAAGGATAGAATGGTTGGCTTGGCAGAGTCCAGCCCTGGATGGTGATGCTCCTGGGCTGTTGCTCCTTCTTGGGAGTGCTCCTCTAGACAAGAGCTGCATTGGCATCTGTGACCTTTGGGCTTGCTGCTGCCTTAAAGAGCAGGCTTGGGGCAGGAGGCACTGTGCCTGTTGATTTGGGGACAGGAAGATGTCACAAAGGTATATTGTAGGGCAGAGGGAGTGGGCAAAGCCTGTGTCTTCTGGACCTCTGTGCAGAAGCACACATCTGGCAGCAAACTGCTTTGCTTCTCCCCACTGATGCCTCCAATGTGTATCTTCTCTGTCTCTTCCTGATGCCCAAAGGCAACCTCATTCTTCCTTTCAAGAGAGGGTTTTGTTGCTTTCCCAGCACCTAGCCATGACAGCTCCTCCAAGGGAGTGCTCCAGCATCCTGCAGAAGATCTGGATGATGGTTTTCCATGTGCTGTGGGAAGGTGAACTCTTAGTCATCCTTGCCCAGGTCAAGCAGGGAGTGTGTTGACTGAAAGCTTCATCCCAGTTCCATCCTCTGACACCTGAAGGCATGCTCTGTTCTTCCAGAGACCAGTTACTCCAGAGCTCTTCCTTCCCAAGAGAGAAGAAAGCAAATGTTAAACTCTGAGAGGCCCCAGAAATGCTGCTTGCATGCCCAAGTGAGCAGTGAAGAAGGCAGAAATCTCTTCTCTGTAAAGCTGAGGTGCAAGTGACCCCAGAAGTAGCTGCTGTGACTCTGTGCAGCTGCAGGCCTCCCCAGCCCTTGCTGGCAGTGCCCAGCTGCATGGCATCAGCTCTCCTTTGCCCTTCCCTGCTCCAGCAGAGTGCAGGAGCCTAGCTAGGTGCTGTTCCTAGCAGCAGTGGTGATGGCACAGTGAGTGACACACTCCAGTGATGGAAGCAGAAATATCTAGACTCCTTTCTTGTATAGATTTTTATATTTTAAGATCCAAATACCTCACTGGAAAAACATTCCAAGGGTTTGAAGCTTGCCAAATGCATTAAGAGGCCAGGAGAAACAAAACATCACTGGGGCTCTCAGACAAAAAGTTCTTGGCTTTGGCTCATACCCAATCTGACTTACTCATCTCTGCCTCCTCTGATTTGGGGCCAGTTAAGAGCATTTTGGAATGCTCTGAGCATTTGCTCCTCTATCCATCCCTTTAGCTCCTCTGCTGATAGCCAGCCAAGGAGTTTGGGCAGCAAAAGGAACTCTGATGCCTGGGTGTTTGCTGGAAATGGGGAATGATGGAGTTGCTGTTGTTCTGCCTCAACAATGGAGTCCAGGGAGACAAATTCCTGAGCTGCACTAGGAGAGAGTGAAACAAAAACCCCAAAGCCCAGCTGTGTGAGTGCTTCTGGGGCTGCTGGAGGAGTCAGCTCGGGGAGAGCAGGAGAAGGGATGTTGATCTGCAGCACAGGGAGCTTTGGGAGCCAAGTGTCCATGACTCTCCTGCTGGTGGATGTGTGTTTGTAGTACAAGGCTCTGCTGTGTTCCACTCCTGTTTGATACAGGAGTGTGTGGGTGATAAAGTTTAATGATCCATCTAACACTTGGGCAGAGAAATGATTGCTGTTAGTCCTTGGCATGTCCCTGCACTAGGTAAATCATCCTGTGCAGAGGAGCTGCTGGGGAGCAGGCAGAGCTGGGTGGCTGGCTCAGGCTCCTCTGCCCACTGCTGCTCCCTCCCCTAGCATGCAGGCAGTGCCCAGGCTGCTTTCCCTGGGCCTCAGTGACCTCTGCAGGAGTGTGCAGGGGATCTAGGCAATCCCTGCAGCTAACTGCTCTTTGCAGAAGGAATCACTGACCTGAGGGCAAGTGAAGGCTGAGGGGAGAGGTGGGAGGGAAGCCTGCTGCTGGGCAAGTGGAGCTTTGAAACCTTCTGGCAGAATGTGTTCCCTTCCAGTTAGGATTACTAAAGTGTTCCATGATTTGGTATTTGATGGATTTATTGTCTGGAAGCTGTTTTCTGCTTGGAAGAGTTCAAAGAGTAACCTGGTTCTGAGCTGCATTGATGGGAGCCCAGAGTAATTGCTGTGCTCTTCTTCCTCAAACAGCCCCAAATCCTTCAAATAATGCTTAAAGCAGCCTGGCTTTCTCCTTTCTCCAAGGGATTACTCTGGAACTGAAAGAGTGGGTGAGCCTGATCCTTGCTGGGCACTCCCAGCACTCTTCCAGGCCTAGGTGGGCAGCAGAGGGTGAGGAGGCTCCATGGGCAGTTTGCATCTCCAGAGCCACATCCTGCCTGGACTCACCCCCATCCATAGCAGGGATTTGATCCACAGCCATGGGGCAGGAGGAGAGAGGCTGTGTGGGAGCAGGGAGAGCAGCAGAGCTGCAGCCAGGGGAATGGAGATGGAGAGGAGGGGATGAGGGAGGAGAAGGGAGAGCATGAAGGCCAGCAGCAAGGAAGGGAAAAGCAACTCAAATCAACAGATGGGAGAGACAGTGAGGGAGTAATCTTGGGCAGGGAAACAGAACAGAAGGCCTTGGGAAGCAGGACTGTAAGGGGAGGGATCCAAACATCTAAGAGGGTCACTCAGGGACAGGCTGTTGGAGGGAATGAGGTGAAATGCCCAGGGCTCTGCTGGGCTGGGCAGCAAAGCATCTGTGTGGCTAAAACCAGGGAGGGGATCTGCTCTGGTCTTGTGTCACCTGCTGCCCCTCTCCTCCTGCCCTGCTCAGCAGCAGTCTCCAGGGAGCCCCAAGAAAGGACTCTGCAGGCAGCACAGTGGCAGCAGAGCTGAGGTGCTTTGTCCTGGCAAGGAAACAAAACCAGCTTGGGGTTTTTCTGTTACTTCCCTTTCCCCCAGAATGCTGCTAGCCAACATTAGTGAGCTCATTAGAAGGAGGTGCCATCCCCCAGGGAATGTGGTGGAGCAGCAGTGTCCCCAAGTGTGGAGAAGACCTGTGTGCCCTTGAGTGAGCCAGGAGAGGGACAAAGCTGCTTTGGTGTTTTCCCTGCAGGACCAGGTTGTCCATGGAATGCAGAATGGCTGATGGAATAGCATGTGTAGCACAGGAGAGCAGCAGCACTGGGCACACTGCAGCCTTGGGCTTGGTGCAGAGGAGCTGCTCCACACTAGAGTAAACCAAGTGCTCAGGTGTTCAGACACCCAGGCTCTACCCTCCCTGTGCTGCCTGCTGGGAAGGGAGTAGCACTGCCCTTGTAATGGCCTCTTTCTCTTAGTAAAGGGGAGCTGGAATTGCCAGGACAGATGATGATNAGCACTGCCCTTGATTTCCATGGATTTATGAGTGATGAAGCTCTCTTGGCATCTCTTTATCATGGATTTATGAGTGATGAAGCTCTTCTGGCATCTGTTTATCATGGATTATGAATGATGAAGCTCTGTTGGCATCTCCTCAGGCCAGACAGCAGGCCCAGCTCCGGCATCAGATGGCAGAGGACAGCAAAGCTGAGTACTCCTCCACCCTGCAGAAGTTCAACAGTGAGCAGCATGACCACTACTACACACACATCCCAACCATCTTCCAGGTGAGGGTGCCTGGGATAAGAGCAGAAGCTGCATTCTCTGACCCTGCTTTGGTGATGTTTTGTCACTTATCAAATGTATTATGCAGCCCTGACCCAAGAGATGGAGAACTTGCCAGGATAATGTCCTCTTTCTCTTAGTAAAGGGGAGCTGGATGGTCTGTGGAGCTCTTGTGTCAGTGCAGCTGGGCAGTGAGAGCATTATTTGCCCTGCTGAGGCAGGAGCAGCTGGGCACTGGGACATCTGCACAGATCCTGCCTTGAAATCAGGCCTCAGAGAGGTTTAAATTGAAACCACACTCGTGCTGTGGCAGAGGGCTTAAGCAAGCTTGCTGATTGCCTTGAAAGAAAGAGTCCAGAAGCAGAAATCCAGCAGAGTTCTCCTGCCTGAGAAGCTGAGCCTATGCTTGACTGAGGGAGGAGAGGTGAATGTGGTATGAGTTGTAAACCCTGTTCCACTGGGATGGCTCACAGGCCTCAGAAGTGGAAAATACAAGCTCTTCAAGGGAGAAAATGTCATGTGCCTGGCATCTGATCAGAAATAACTGATAGCTGTGGAGCAAATCTGCATTTCCTTCTCCAGAGCTGGAACTCCTTAGCTAAACAGAGACCTGCTGCTCCAAACAAAAGCAGAGTCTTGGCATAAATTGTCCCTGGCACCAGAGAGACAGTTTTGTCAGTGTCCTGGTGTTGAAGCTGCCTCTGAGTGCTCTGCTTTGGGGTGAGCATGCTCACAGTGCTGGGGGGGCACTGCTTTCTCTGCCAGGGCCCCTCGAGAGGAGCTTGCTCCTAGGTGTTGCAAGAAGTTGTTTTGTAAAGAATTGATGCTGCTTGTGGATCAGCCAAGGCCATGAGGATTGCTCAACTGCTAATGAATGCTCCATGTGCAGTGGGACAGGTGACACCAGGCTGGGGCCACAGCCACTTGCCCTCTCTGGCAAACCAGAGGCCCAGGGCAGAGATGCTGGAGGTGCTGGCACTGAATCCATTGTGCAAGAGGGAGCATGTGTTGGGAAGCCCTGGTGTGAGCAGTACCTGAGGGACAGGGCTGCCTGTGAGCCACACAGCAGCCTCTGGGGCCCAGGAGAAGGAGCTTTGTGTTTGCTTGGGTCCTGCAGTGGAAGGACAAGGAGAGCTGAAGGGACATGTGTGGCAAAGGGAAGAGTTTATTGCTGCAGAAACTCTCTTAGGAGCCATCCTTAGCAAAGTTCACAAAAACCAGCCTTTCTTAACCCAGAAAGGACATGGAGCTGATGGAGCAGGTGCAGAGGAGGCCACAAAAATGATCAGGGGCTGGAACACCTCTGCTCTGAGGACAGGCTGAGGGAGCTGGGATTGTTCAGCCTGGAGAAGAGAAGGCTTCAGGGGGAACTACTAGTGACCTTCCAGGACCTAAAGGGAACTTCCAAGCAGGCTGCAGAGGGCCTGTTTGCAAAGGCCTGCAGGGAAAGGACAAGGGGCAATGGTTTGAAATTGGAGAGGAGTAGATTTAGAGTGGACATTAGAAAGAAGTTCCTCCCCATGAGGGTGGTGGAACACTGGCCCAGGTTGCCCAGGGAGGTGGTTGAGTTGCCATCCCTGGAGGCATTGCAGGTGAGGCTTGCCAGGGCTCTGGGCAAGCTGCTCTAGTTGGGGATGTCCCTGGCCACTGCAGGGGGATTGCACTAGATGAGCTCCAGAGCTCCCTTCCAACCCAAACCAGGCTAGGATTCTATGCTAAGTGCCCCAGAGATTGCTTTGGGGGTGGCATCTTGCTGCTGGAGGGCTCCCTGGGGCCTGCAGCAGGACAGCTGGCCTGGCTGCTGAGGGCAAGGGTTGCTGCTGGCTCTGAGTGCTGTGTGCTCTTGCAGAAAATCCAGGAGATGGAGGAGAGGAGGATTGTGAGGCTGGGAGAGGCCATGAAGACCTTCGCTGAGGTGGACCGCCAGGTGATCCCCATCATTGGCAAGTGTCTGGATGAGATCACAAAGGCTGCAGAGGCCACTGACCACAGCAGTGTAAGTGGAGCATTGCTTGCAGTGCTGCTGCTCAGCACTGCTAGGGACAGCTAGAGCTTGGGCCCAGGCTGCAGCACGAGAGCTCTCGAGTCCCAGGACTGAGCCAGACAGGAGCTTCTTGTGCCAAGCTGCTTGCCCTGGGGCAGGATGGGCTCAGATCATTCCCCAAATCTGCCAAACACCCAGAAATGCCACACTTTGTTCTGTCCTATGGGAATATAGAGCAGCCTCTCCCTTTCCTGGGTTAATAACTTCTTGCAATGCTCTCTGCCCCTGCAGGATTCCCAGCTGGTAATAGAAGCCTTCAAGTCAGGCTTTGAGCCCCCAGGAGACATTGAGTTTGAGGACTTCACACAGCCCATGAAGAGGACTGTCTCTGAATCCAGCCTCTCCAACTCCAGAGGGGATGGCAAGGCTGAGCCCAAGTATGGCAGCAAGTCCAAGGGCAAGTTGTGGCCATTCATCAAGAAAAATAAGGTAGTGACCTGCAACCTTGAGCTTAGTGCTAGTGTGTGTCTAGTTAACCTCTGTCTTGTGGAGTGATGCTGCCAAGTAGAGATTTTAATGAGACTCTTAGCTGCAGAAAGCTAGTAACTGCTGGTTTAATGTGCTCTGCTGTTGTAGTCTTTGGTTACTTGAGTTTCTTTAAACCTTTTAATTTGTCTTCTTGTATAATTTCCTTTAATTATGTTGCTGTTTGAATATTGATTTAACTTGAGTTGTCATGTCTCTGCCATGGTCCATCTCTGCTCCTAACTGGGAGAAGGAATTGCATCCCACTGACCTGGTGCCACGTGTGTGCCACTAACCCTGTCACCTCTGGGGAGCTTCCCTGGGCCATTGCTCTCTTCCAGCTGTCCATCTGCCTTGTGTGTGGGCTCAGCAGTTGGGTGGCTGGGAGCAGGGAACTGCTGTGGCTCCTCCTGGCTCAGCACAGCTAACAGAGCACAACTAACTGACTGTGACAAGGCCATTTTAACTTCTGTCTCCATGAAACCTGTTCCATTTGCCTGTCCTTGGACACCACAGTGCATGGCAGCAGAGATGTGCAAGTAGCAGGGTGATCAGGGGCCTGGGGTGAGGCTGTGTGCAGGGACACTGATGCCAGCCCAGAGTAGCTTCCTTGTGGTGCTCTGAGCCTTGCCAAACCTCTGCTGCTCTCTGGGCTCCAGAGCTCTGCCAGTTCCATGTGGCTGATTGCCCTTGTGCTGGTGCAGGAGAGAACTCTGCTGCCTGGTGCTTCCAGCAGCAGCAAAGGCAAAGCCAGGGGCTCACTGGAAGGAGTGGAGTGTGCTGCAGGCTGCTGAGGTGAGACCTGGAAGCAGGAAGGAATGTGGTTTGTTGTTTTCCAGATGATAGAAGCTCTGCTGGGCACTCAGGTACCTTCCTTATCTGACCCATTGAAACTCAGGTATTGGCAAGCTCTCTCCACATGCATTATTGCAGGCTGTGCACAGAGCAGAGCAGGGCAGTTGATGGGGATAGTGCTGCATGGAAGAGGCTGCATGAGCTTCCTCTCCACATCCTCTCCTCTTACTCTTCAGTTGCATCACTCACTAAACTTCCATGGGTCCCACTCCTCATTTAACACAGCTCTGAAGTCCTGCTGCCCCCCCTCCTCCTCTTTTGAACCATGGCCTTGAGTATGAGATGATTTAATTGGTTTTGAGTTTTCCTCTGGGTTTCAAATATTGGTTTTGATGCTTATTTTTGTTTTGTGTTTTGTTTTTTTATCTCTTTGTTTTGGTTTTTGACTCTGTCACTTCTCCATCTCTTACACGTAGCTTATGTCCCTTTTAACATCCCCCCATCAGCCCCCTCCTCCTCCCCCTGCCTCTGCCTCACCCTCTGCTGTTCCCAACGGCCCCCAGTCTCCCAAGCAGCCCAAGGAACCCCTCTCCCACCGCTTCAACGAGTTCATGACCTCCAAACCCAAAATCCACTGCTTCCGGAGCCTGAAGCGCGGGGTAAGTGCTCCTCTGGAGACCTCTCCTCTCTCTGCTCTTTGCTCTGCTCTCTCTCTCTCTCCTGACCTTCTACTGCACGTGCTCGGATGGGAAAGCTTGGGGTTGTGAACCACTCCATTGTGCTTGATCATCCCATGCAGACAACTCCAAGGAATCACCACCTCCAGAGCCATTTGCACTCCCAAAGCCCACAGTGAAACCACAAAGGGTTGCAGGAGCTGGGGGAGTTAGCCAGGCAGGGCTGGGGGGGCAGGAGGAGCTGCATCTTGAGGGATGCTCATGGAGAAGCCAAAATCCTAGAATCCTAGCCTGGTTTGGGTTGGAAGGGAGCTCTGGAGCTCATCTAGTGCAACCCCCCTGCACTGGGCAGGGACATCCCCAACTAGAGCAGCTTGCCCAGAGCCCTGGCAAGCCTCACCTGCAATGCCTCCAGGGATGGGAACTCAACCACCTCCCTGGGCAACCTGGGCCAGTGTTCCACCACCCTCATGGGGAGGAATATCAAATCAGTAGGTTTGGAGAAGCACCATGATCCTGGTGCTGCTTGTTGCCTACTTCAGTGTGAGAAGCTTTCCTCCCTGCAGGGTGCATTCAGCTCCGTGTGTGTCTCAGGAGGAGGAGAGGAAATGAGGAGGGATTCTAGGAAGTAATCCTTCTGATTTCAGTTGGTGCAGGTTCAGGCATTTCCCTGAAATCATCTGACACCTCCAGCCCTAGCAGGTGGAAGGTGACTTCCCTTTGGAGTGTGGCTAATGTTCCAGAGGCTCAGGTGCTGCAGTTCTACCTTGCTGGGCAAGCCTGAGGCTTTAGATAGGAAAGGAGGGGAGATGTGCTAGGTGAACTGATTCTGGGTGGCAGTAGTTGTCCCTGTGTGCTGTAAACCAGAGCTGCCATGGCAGTGGAGGCTGGAGGGGCCCAAAAGGAGTGTTCCCTGCAGCCTCCTCCATTCCAGCTGGCTCTGATGCGTGGGGCTGACACTTCTCTGGGACCTTAGCCTCTCCTGCTGGGCATTCCCCATGGAGTCCACAGACTCTACTGGTTTCTGAATCAACTTCCCCTTCCCAGAGCTATGATGGACACAGTGTAAAATGATATTCTGCGTGCAAAAACCTGGATCAGGCAAGAGCTGAGAGGCTGTGAGAGGTCCTGAGGGGTGCCAGCAGCTGCAGTGCAGGCTGAGAGGTGCTGGTTTGCCCAGTGGACAGTGCAAAGGAAGCCTCTGTGCTGCCCTTGGGGGGGTCTGGATGCACCTGGTGTGCCCCAGCAGCACTGAGCTCAGTCTCCTTGGCTGCTGACAGAGCAGAGAGCACAGCCTGGCTCTGCCCAGGGCAGCTGCTCTGTGCCTCTGTAGCTTGGATCCTGTGCTCTCCTTCAGCAGCAGCAAGGACAATGACAGGTCCCTGAGATAAAGTTTTCCAGCTTTCAGACAAAAAGATGACTTTTTTTCTCCCAGGAGCTTGCAGGTGCTGAGGAATGCCTGGCAGGCCATGGCTTTGGCTCCTGAGCTAAGGTCCCTAAAATGATTTCCACTTACAAAAGCTGCAGGAAGGAGACACAAGTGTTCAGTGTTGGAAAACATTGGGGTTTTTAGAGCAGACTAGCAGCAAGGAAGTGACTCCTTCAGAAAGCCCAGATTCAGCTCCAGGGGCTGCAGTGACATTTAGGGCTGGAGTTGCATCAAAGCAGAGATGATTTCAGTGGGGAACTTGAGTGGTTAGCTACAGAGAATTGAGAACAGGGCTGTAAACAATGTTTTGTCTCATCTTTTACACAGAGTCACTCTCAGTTCTTTGCTAGGGAATTGCCATTTGATGGGATGCTTGAAACTCCCCAAAAATGACATTTCTGGTGCTTGTCAGGGGGGAAGCAGAACCCAAGGCAGGCTCTGCAGCTGCAGCCCATGGTGTGTGGGATGCTTGGGAAAGGCAGCAGTGTTGAGGGGAAGCTTTGTGTTGTGCTCTAGAGCTCCAGCAGGGCTCCAGTGCTGAGGTAAGGAGTGCTTGGCCCTGGGAGCACTAAACTGCTATCCCTGTTCCCTGAAGCCAGGCCACTCTGTGATCTGTTAACCATCTGATTCCTAAGCAGCTCTGCAGACCCCTGCCCACCTCTCTGGGCTGAGGTGGCTTGTGTGAAAGGTGGGATCAGCAGAGCAATTCCCTGCAGTTTCCTCTGGAATCCCTCAAATTCCTGCTGACACATTGATGAAAAGAAAGGCACTTGTTAATTCTTCCTTTAGACCTTTCCCTCTGCTCTTCTGCTTCGTTTCCTTCCCCTGCTAGCTAGCAGGATGTTTGTGTGTAAAGGCTTTTCCTGCCTGACTCACCCCCAGAGCTGGAGCCAATGCTCAGCTCCTCATCTCCTTCTCCAGAAGGGCAAGTTCAGGCCACTTGGTTCATCTAGAAGCAGGAGGAGGAGAGGCTGCAGAGCTCTGGCAGCTTGCTCCCTTGAATCTGAAGCCTTGTCAAGTTCCCATTTCATAGTTCCTTGGTGATTTGTGCTGCACAAATGGTCAGGCTGAAAGATCAGGGAAGTGCTGCCTGAGCTTCAGAAAGAAACTCATGCTAACAGGCAGAAGCCAAATCAAGAACCAGCCTAAATCCTGTTAGTTGAGCAGATGAAAAGTGAGGAGTTGGCCTTTATTCCAGCTGCAGGGCTTGCTGTGGCCTCCTTTGTGTTCAGCACAGATAATGCTCTTAATTGTGCTTTGAACAGATTAAGTTGATGAAGATTTCCTTTCCTCCCTGTAAAATCCCAAAGCATGGATGTTGTGCTCAGGAGCAGGAGCAGTTGTGTTACAAACTGGATTGTGATGTTATGGAAGAAACGAGGAGGACACAGGGGGAAGATGTCCCACAGAGCAGGAGGTTTGGGCTGTGCCAGGAAGCCTTCAGCTCAGCAGCTTTTGGGGAGGGGTTGCAGGGAGCAGTGTGACAGGGCTAGGGCCCCTGACTCAGTCCATGAGCTCTCAGTATTCTCTCTGCTCTGCTGCTTCTGTTCCTGTCCAGAGGCAAGAGTCCACTCCAGCCACAGACACCTAAGTGTCTTGTAGAGCATCCATCCAAAGTGCCAGGCAGGTTCTTCCTGCCTTTCTTGAGCTGTGACTCCTACCAAAGCCAGGGGAAGGAGTTGTTTCAGAGGGAAGCAGCTCATGCTCCTTGCTTGCACTGCCTTAAGGAGAAGTGCTTGCAAAGGAACTGCTTGATGTGAACAGGTCTAGTAGATGCTAAGCCTTTAACAGGATCAGTGCAGCAGCAGGACTGCACACTGGCACTGATCCTGAAAGCTGAGGGGTGCAGGGGCTCCCAGACAACTCCTCTGCTATCAGGGGCAGTGTGACAATTGCAATCAGCTCTGTCTCTTTAGGGAAGTTAAAGCCAGAGGAGTGCAGAGAAATGAGGAAGCCCTTACAGAAATGCTGAGTTCCTTTGTGCTTGCTCTGCTCTTTGTGAGCCCCTCTGGAGGACAAAGAAAAGTCAGTGTGCTGCTGCTCCATACTAACTCTGTGTTCTTGTGGTTTATTGCTGTAGCAGCAGTAAGATCAGCACCTTTATTTAAAGAGCAGTACCCCTGAACTAACAAATCCCAGGGGTAGAACTTGCACCTTGGAATTTGGGAGTGGAATTCTGTGGGCTTGCCTCTCCTCTCTCGCCTGGGATGTGCTTGAGCACAGAGGATGGGCTGGGAGCTGGGATCAGATTGTACTGCCATTACCACCCTCCAGATGGTTCCAAAAGGCACAAGGAGGGGCTTTTGTGGTTTCCTCCCTTCAGTGGAAGGTGTTGACTTCATTCCAGTGTGATTGGATTTCCATTGCACCAGGCAGTGTTTTCCCTCCCCATCCCACCTTGCCTCCATCACCTCCTCTGGAGTCTCCTCCCAGGACACAGCCATTGGGCAGCCTGGGAGATGAGTGGCTTTGTTGTTCTGGAAGCATGCAGAAACAGCAAACCAACCAATCCACCTGCCCTCACACCTGCTCTGTTCCCTGCCCCTGGAATACTTGTTCTTCCACCCTCAGTGTGTGAGTGTGTGCCAGGAGCAGGGGCTTGGGTGGGTGTGGGGTCATTCAAGCCTTGGTTTATTCCAGCGCAGAGAACTCTCCTGACCTTGTGTGTTCCAGTTCAAAAGATGAACTTCTCTGCCTGTTGTGAGAATGCTGGACTCTTGCTGTTTGCCTGGCTCCTGGGAAGCTTCCCGTTGGCACTCTGGAGGCTGGTCAAACACCAAGCTGCCTCTTGCTGTAGCAGCAGCAAGCGCAGAGGAGCCAGGCGCGACTCCGCCGTAACCCGTCTGTTTTCTCTCGCTGACTCAGCAGCAGGCACAGTCTTTGTACATTCACAAAGAGCTCATGAAGAGGACTTTAGGGACACCCACCTGTGCCATTGAGGCTAGGGAATATGTTGTAAGTCCCTGTCTGGTGTGCTGAGCCCCATAGCCTCGCTGCACAGTCGCTAACCCCACTTACATTGCCCGCAGAGCGCGCTTCCTGCAGAGAGCAGGTGCACTGGGCTGGGATTCCTGTGCTGGCTGCAGGAAAGAGATGGCTGCCAGGCCTGGAAATGCTGAAATTGGCCCAATTCAAGTAGCTGGACCTGTGAAATTGGGAGTAAGCAGCACAAACAGGTTCCATGCCTTCATTCTAAAGCATGAGCCAGCCCCTGAGGTACTGCTCTGTGCCTTGGTCAGAGAGCTCTCCCTAGAGCTTCCCTGAACTCTCTGTAATGATGAGAGATCATGGAATCGAGCTATGTGACCTCTAAACCAGAGTATGGGGAGACTGTAAGAGGACCCTAAGCTCCCCTCTTGGTTGTTTCAGGGCTTTGTTTCAGCCATGTCTTCTGTAAGTGAGGTTGGTGGCCGTGACTGTCTGATAACACATGGACTTGCTGCCCTCCATGCTCTCATGTGTTATTGAAGCTTGTGCCTCTTAGGCTCTTCATTTTCTCCCCTGCTAGACTTAGTTTAAATTGACAGCTTGAAACAGATTTGCTCATGTTGAAGCAATGTAATTAATTGGATCATTCTGGGGGGGGAGATGCCCCTGTTCTCCCAGGAGCTGTGAGCAAGTTTCTAGCTGTGCAAAGCCCAGAGAATAGACGAAAGTAGTTCCTTGGTGTTCAGTGCAGATGTGTTCTCAGTCTGCTTACACTTGTCTATAGAAACTGAAGTGCTCTCATGCCAAATGATGGCTACATTTCAGAAATGGAAAGCTGTGACTTATTTCAGCATTTCATTGTTTCCAGTCTCTGATCTGCTTTGTAATTGGTGCTGGTTATAACAATCCCTGATGGACTCTTTGGAAATGCTATTAATAAGTTCTCTATTTTTTTTGTTTTGTCCTACTTAACAGCATAAGAATTTGGCATCCAGTGTCTGTAATCCTTCTGCAGTTTGCTGAATTCACAGCCAAAGCCTAGTGTTGATGCAGATGGTTCTTTGCAGTAGTGGTAGTGCCTCTAGAGTGTGAGTAGTGTCTAGAAAGTAGAGCATGTAGCATACACATCTGTGCCTTTTCTAGAGTGCTTCCTAGGTAACTAGATCTCCTGCACCATGAGTCTTGTCTGTCTGAGATGTCCAAGGATCTCAGTCTGTGCTGATCATGTCTATGCTAAAGTTCACACGAGTCTGAAAGCAATTATGCACAGCAAAGCAAGCTGCCTAGGCTGAACTTCCTCAGCAGCATCTCTGAGCTCATTCCTTCTCCTTCCTCCCTCATTATTCTCTCAACTGGATTGGGTTTGTTTGCTTTCTATTAATGGCTTCTGAGCCAAGAGAGAATTTCTTCACTGCACTGGGATGATGATGATGATGTTTACTTCCTAACGGACTCAGCTTCAGAGGGAAGTGAGCTGCTGTGTTCTCACTGAGTGCATCCATTCCAGAGGAGGGTTTCACCTTTAGTTTCAAGGCCATTTGTTTTCCTTGACTGATTGCTGTATGTTGCTGTACAAATTCTGCTAATTGTGAGTTTGGAAGGAAAAAACCCAAACCTGTGTTTCTGAAATGATGCTGACAGAGGTGAAGCCTCCTGGGGTTTGAGACCCAGCCCTAAAGAGCTGTGGGATGATTGGTGACAGCACCACCCCAGCAGCTGTTGGGAGTAAAGGAATGGAGAGCTCTGGAGTGCAAAGAGTTCCAGAGCCTGACAGTACAGCTCCCTGCCTGCAGTGAGAGATGCTTCCCAGCTTCCACCCTCCTGCACTGGGTGGCTCTGAGGATGGAGCATTGGAGAGCTGGAGGAGCCTGCTGCAGTTGGGATCCTCCCTGTGCTGGTCATTTGCCCAGGCACAGGTGGCTCAGGCAGGCTGTGAGGTGCTGCTGGGCATGGCTGAACCAGGCAGCCCCTCCTGCAGCATGCACTGCTGCTGGTAGCCTTACCTTCCCCCAGGAACTCAGAGACAATGCCCTGGCTCTGCACAGGAAACATGGAGCTTGAGGAATGTCTTTGCATGCTGTCAGACAATCAGTTTGGCCTAAAGAGAGAGGTTGTGTGCTCCTTGGTCCTGCCCTTGTCTGCCTCCATGGCCAAGGAGAGTTTGGGACTGAGTATTTGCCTTTAAGTTGCTCAAGGATATGAAATGGCTTTGAGTGAGTGCCTGGACAGCACTGCACAGGGTATTCCAAGAACAGTGGCCTTGGGATATAGGCCTGGCAGCTAGGAAATGGGTAGAGGTCCATTGGGGGTTTTGCTGCTGGAGCAACCTCACCCTCCCTGGGTACTGGCTAAGTGTCACCCATCCCTCCCTGGGTCCTGGCTCAGTGTCACCCATCCCTGCCTGGGTCCTGGCTCAGTGTCACCCATCCCTCCCTGGGTACTGGTAGGTGTCACCCATCCCTCCCTGGGTACTGGCTCAGTGTCACCCATCCCTGCCTGGGTACTGGCTCAGTGTCACCCATCCCTGCCTGGGTCCTGGCTCAGTGTCACCCATCCCTGCCTGGGTCCTGGCTCAGTGTCACCCATCCCTCCCTGGGTCCTGGCTCAGTGTCGCCCATCCCTGCCTGGGTACTGGTAGGTGTCACCCATCCCTGCCTGGGTCCTGGCTAGGTGCTACCCTCCCTCCTCCTCAGCCCTTGCATACAGCAGCAGCTGATGCTGGTGGCTGCCTTTCAGCACAGTTTTGATCTCCATGACACACATTTGCAGGTTTTGGGGTGTTTTTTTTCCACTTCAGAGATGTTGCTGCAGTGAGAGAGCTCACTGTAAAGAAGGCAGGTGAGGTCAGGCTTTGAGCTGCAGAGCTGCAGCACATCCCTGCAGCTCCAAGCCTTTGGTTGCTGGCGAGGCAAGGGCAGCTGAGTGCTAACCTTGGTGCATCTTGTGAACTTTGGCACAGATCTGCTGGTGGTACCCATGTCTGCCTTCCAACAGCAAGGGGGTTGTGTGTCATTTGTTGTAAGAGCAGGCTGAGCCAGTTCCTCTTCTACTGATGCACTGTTGTTTTTTCTCTTTCTCCCCCCACCCTGTATCTCTCCAATGTTTCCCTGAAGCTTTCTCTCAAGCTGGTAAGCACATTTTCAGCATGCCTCTCCTGTGTTTGAATCAGCACTCCCTGTGTGTGTTACTGAGCACTGAGCCATGCCATGGCACTGACATTAACTGTTCAATCTTGTTTCTCCTCTGTGTTTGCTTTCTTTTGGCCTTTATCAGATAACTCTGAATACACAGGTCTGGAGTCTAATCGAGGTGATCAGAACTCAGTCTCTCTAATCAGCTGCTAAACAATTAACTCTAATCTAGCTAGTTTGGTTTCACTTTAGTACAATCTAGGGCTATGAAAATGTAGCTCAACAGCACTGAGTAATTCTGCCACTGGATAAGAATTCTTGGAAGCATTGAGATAAGAACCCCAAAGGTGTCTCTGCTTGCTGGACCTTCTCCCCAGGGAAATGCATGTCTGCTTGTGTGACACAGCTGCAGAGTTTGCTTTCCACCTCCAGCTCTTGCTGGAAATCTGCCTTGTTGCCACCTACATTTTACAGCCCTAAGTAGTCCTTCAGAATAACTAATAATGATATTAATTAGTCCTGTAAACCTTAACCAACAAGGTTAACTCAGTCTGATTTAATTCACCAATGGAGATAGATCTAGATCTAGATCTGGATCCTAAAGTGTGTCTTGGATGCAGCTGGGGAGGTCTCTTGAGCCCTGGTAAGATCCTGTATGGAGTTGGAAAGGGAAGGAGGGGAAGCTGTTTGGGAAAGCAGCATGTGCTGAGCTTCACAGCCCAGAACTGGATGGCTTGGGATGTGTCCTGCCAGCCTGTGCACTCCTCTGGCCTCCAGGAGTCCAGGCCCAGGGGTGGCTGTTTGCTGAGGCACCTTGTGCCATGCCAGAGTCACACAGAGCTGGGCAGCTGCAGAGGATCAGCAGCAGAGCCTTAGCAGCATCCCTGCACAGGTGTCTGCTCCTGGCCAGGCTGAGCTCCAGGTGCTCTCCTGATGCACATGTGCCTTGGCTGTGGCACTGTGGCTCTGTTCTGTGCACGTGTGGAGCTCTGCTGGGTCAGGGCCTGCTGCTCTCCCAGCACAGTGTCTTGCTTGGGCTCCATTAGCACTATTGCTTCTCCCTCAAGACTCTTTAATGTGCCATGAGCCTTTTGCTGTGGAAGCAGGATGTGCTCCTGGGGTAATTCCTACAGCCTGCAGGGACAGAGGACTCTCAGGACAGGTGATAGCAGTGCTTCAGAGCCCTGTGCTTTTGCATAGACACTTGTGAGCTGTTCTCAAGATACAATCCTGAAGGATTTGTTCAGCCTCTGATGATCTTCCCTGGTTTTTCCACCCCACTCTGTGCAGGGAGCAGGCCCAGAGGACTTCAGCAATCTCCCACCTGAGCAAAGGAGGAAGAAGCTGCAGCAGAAAGTCGATGAGCTGAACAGAGACATCCAGAAGGAGATGGATCAGAGGTATGGGAGAGCTCTCCAGGGAGAAAGGGAAGTCTCAGCTAGGATACAGTCAACTAAAACATAAGAAAGAGCAAACAGGAGCAAGGGTCTAGGTTTGTTTCATGTGCTAAAGCCACCTGAGAGATGCAAGATTCTGCACAGCTCAGCTGCTGGAGTCACTTCCTCAGGTCTGGCTGCTCTAGGTCACTGCTCAGGCAAAAGCTGCCTTGGGTTACTCCATGCTCCCAGTTCAGTGTGCTGCCCTTGGAATTGCCAGAAGGGAAGATCCTAGTAGGAGGACGGGAATGACAGAAGTGTAGCAGTTGGACACAGTTCTTCCTTCTTTCTGGAGCTGTTTCCTTGGGCTCTCAGAGGAGAGCAGCCCTGCAGTGGTGAGCCAGCCAGAGGTTATTTCCTGAGGAGGATTTTTAGGTGAGAACAGGGTGTAAACAGAACCTTAGTGAGAGGTAGAGTCAGAGAGCTGTCAGGAGAGTGAGGAGAGGAGCAGCAGGAGTTTGGCCTGAACCCTGGACTCAAGAAGAAGCATTTGGATGGAATTGATTCTCTTCTCATGAGCTGCACTAAGCCAGGTTCTGTTTCCCTTCTCCCTCTCAGAGATGCCTTAACCAAAATGAAGGATGTGTATCTGAAGAACCCCCAGATGGGAGATGCAGCCAGTGTGGACCAGAGGCTGGCAGAGCTGGGGCACAACATTGAGAAGCTACGACTGGAAGTGCACAAGTTTGAGGTATGGGCAGGGAGCTGCCAGGCAGGAGGAGCTCAGCAGAGGCTTCCTTGCTCTCCCAGCGCTCTTGAGGCATGTTTGTTCTCTGGGTGGGGAAGTGCTCCCTAAGCACTTGCTGCACTGGAGACCTTGGAGCTGGCAGGGCTGTGTGCCACTGTCCCTGAGGTGAGGGCTGTGTGCCACTGTCCCTTGCAGGGCNAGGGCTGGCTGGTTGGCAGAGGGCTGTGTGACACTGTCCCTTGCAGGGCTGGCTGGCAAAGGGCTGTGTGCCACTGTCTTTGCAGGGCTGGCTGGCAGAGGTGGAGGGCAGGCTGCCCGTGAGGACTGAGGCTCGACGGCAGAGTGGCCTCTATGAGACACACAGCAGCTCAGCACTCAACAGCTGTGCCCAGGACAGGGAGAGGTACAGTATCAGTACAGGCCTGCCCTGCTCACCCTTGGCACCCTTTGGCCATCTCCAAAACTGCACCTCTGCAGCCTCCAGGAGCAAGAAGGTTGGCAGAGAGCTCTAAGCTCCTCAAGCCCAACCATCCCTATCCCCCCCAGGACACTAAGCCATGGCCCTAAGCAGAGCATCTAGATGTTTCCTAAACCCCTCCAGGGATGGTGACTCCAGCACCTCCTTGGGCAGCCTGGGCCAAGACTCAACAACCCTCCTGCAATCCAATCTAAACCTCCCCTGGGGCAGGAGCTGCTTTAGTGAGTGGGCAATGTGTGGTGGGAAGGGGAGGAAGGCCTGCTCTGGGCCAGGGAGTGCTGACAGGCACTCGTGAGCATGCTCTGCCTTGGCTGAGATGCTCCAGCTGCTCCCCTTGCCCCAGGTGTGTGGTTCTGCTTGCTGTGGTTGCTATAGTTGCTGTGTATTTTCCTCTCTTGAGCAGCCCAGATGGCAGTTACACAGAGGAGCAAAGCCAGGAGACTGAGATGAAAGTACCTGCCACAGACTTTGATGATGAGTTTGATGATGAAGAACCACTGCCCACCATAGGCACCTGTAAAGCACTCTATACATTTGAAGGTAGCACTCCAGCTTTACTCTCATTCCACTCCTTGTTTGTAAGTGGCAAACCTTGAACCCCTGCAGAGATAAAGGGCAAGTGAGGCTCTGGCATGACTCTGTTCTGCAGAGGAGGCACTGAGGCACAGGCTTGTCTCCTGTCACCCAGGGACACTGCAAGAACAAGAAGCCCAAGCCTGATGCCAGGAGCCCATTCATCTGCTCTGTTGTGTGCAGATGCTGTCTCAGAACAACAGACACACTCTTGTTCTTGCTGCTGCTGCAAGCAGCTTGGCATCAGCATGCCCTGAGCTCTCCCAGTGCAGCTGGGAGCCAGCAGCCTCACCTCCTGTCCCTGTCTCTTCCAGGTCAGAATGAAGGAACCATCTCAGTGGCAGAAGGGGAGATGCTCTATGTGATAGAGGAAGACAAAGGAGATGGCTGGACACGGATCAGGAGGAATGAAGATGAGGAGGGCTATGTCCCTACCTCCTATCTTGAAGTCTATTTGGACAAAAATGCCAAAGGTGCTATGACTTATATTTAATATGTTCTTATTTCTTTGTGCTTTGAGAGATCCAACCCTGAAACTGCTGTGTGCTGCAGGCAGAGCCTTGGAAAAGTCTGTACAGTGCCACAAAGTGCATTATTTGGGACCTGGACTAACGTGGCTTGCTTGTACAGCAAGATGTGCTTTCTGTTGCTCTCAGAGGAGGCTGTGCTGCTGGAGCTGTGACACCTGAGGGGAAGGGAAGGCAGTGTCTCTGGACACTGCTGCCTCAGCTGTGTGGCTGGCACAGGAGCACAGAGCTGTTGGGCTAAGCTGGCTCTGCCCTCCCAGGGCCCAGTGCTAGGCAGGGAATGCTCAGGCTGCTGGTCTGTGGCTCCAGAGCCTGGTGGGGACCTTGTGTGTTGAGACCTGGTGCCCAGTTAGTGTTTGGAAAGGGCAGGAGACATCCTGCCAGAAGCTGGCTGCACAGCACTGGGCTCCTTGCTCACCCACAGCACATCCTGGCCTCAAGGAAGTTCTTTGCCACTTTGTTCCATGTCAGAACATGGTCCTTTGGGTGTAGTTGCTGTTTCAGGAGCCATAACTAATGGGTGTTCATCTTCTGCTCACACACAATCACAGGAGACAATTCAGAGCTCCACAGTCTCCTGGGGCATTGCTGCTTTCAGCTCCTCACATCTCAGAGGTGAGATGCTGCAGGGGCCTGCAGTATTGCACTGAGAAAGCAGGAGATTTTGGTCCTGTTTCAAATCAGGATGGGTTTGAAGTCCACTCTTCAATTCTTCCATCTTGATTTCAGTCACTTAATCCTTCAGATGGTGATTGTGCTTCCTAGGCCTTGGAGTTGTTGGTGTGAAACAAGCTGCTGCATGCTCAGAGCTGAGCCCTTGTGCCTGGCTTGATGGGCAGAGAGGAGCAGAGCTGTGTGGGAGCAAACAGTGCTCCTGGGGCACCGCTGCCTTGGCCTCAGCATGGAGCAGTGCAGTGCCTGTGCTGATCACAACCCAAGGTCTTGGTTCAGTTTGCCATCATCTGGGAGCTTGAGGTGTGTGTGGCAGAGACAGAGGCAGCTGGGCTGCAGGAGAGTGCCTGGGATTAGCTTGGAAGGAGGAATGTGGCTCCTGGCTGGGGAGGGGAGGGAAGCAGAGTGGTGCTGCTGTGGGAGCAGCCCTGAGCCACTGCTGCAAGAGCCCAAGGGTGTCCTGAGTGCTCCTGCTGGAGACAGCATGGCAGTGCCTGCTGTGGGAGTGCTGCCCTGGAAGCTGTTCCAGGAGCCAAACCAGATGTGTCTGTGAACATCAGTGCAAAGCAAGGGTGATGTTTGGCTCTTCTGTCTCTCTGCTCTCTGGTGCCAAAGGAAAGCAAGCAAAGCAGCAGCTCAAAGCTTTCAGGAGGTGTCCCAGGAGCAGTGAGAAGGCTTGGGAAGTGCTGATGTGTGGGGAAGGCAAACTGACTGCATTTTTACTTTCTACTCATGTATTATCCAGCTCTTGAAACAGAGGCTGTGGCATCCCTGGGAATGCCAAACACTGAAGCATTCCCAGGCTTCAGCAGCTCTTCCCTCTCCCTGGGAAGGAGCTGGTACCTCTGGAGGTTGAGGGAGGGAAGGGTTGGAGAGTTCATCCCAGCTCTGAGCAGCTCTGGGGCTCCTCTGGCTCAGGGGGAGCTGCCTGGCCAGGCCCTGGCAGTGCAGTGAGCTGGTGCCACTGCCCAGGGCTCTGTCAGGAGCCACCTGGCAGCTGCTGAGCTCTTCCATCAGCTGAGCTGTGGTGCACAGGACAGGTAAGTGATGCTGCAGCCACCCTCCTGATGATGGGAGCCAAGCAGCTCCCTGGCTGGGGCTGTGGGTGCAGTGGTTCCTCCAGCACACCCCATCCCTGAGCAAACAGCAATGCCTCTCCTCTTCTCTGGCCTTTGTGTGAGTTTCCTTTCCAGATGTGTACAAACCCCTTGAGAAAGTCTGAGTAGGTTTGCCTAGGCCTGTCCACCTGTTCCCCTCTGCTGTGCTGCTGCACTTGGTCTCAGAGCTCTCCTGAGAAGAGCTGAATGCACTGAAGGACTCTGTTAGGTGCTGAGCTCTCAGCTGGTGCATGGCTGAGGTCACCTCTGCATCACTGCCCAGGAAGGTCCTGCTGCAGCTGTCTGCATGGAGCTGTGAACAGCAGCACTGTCCTTGCTGGGAGCAGTGACAGTGACCCAGGGTGCAGGGAGCTATTGGAGCTCCTAAGCACCATGCAGACTAAGAATTAGCTCTAACCTCATGTCTGGGGACTCAGAGCAACCTCTGACTGCTGGGCCAGAGGAGGAGAACTCCTCTGGGCACGCGTGGGCTAGCTGCTTGCTGGGCTTCCCCACAGCCCTCAGGTGGCATAGAGGAGCTGCTGGGCCTTTCTGCTGCTGCCTGAGCACAGAATGTGCTAGCTGCTCCTGTGCTGGGCAGCCAGAGCTCTGTCCCTCAGGGCTGCTGTGGGGCAGTGGCTGATGGAGCAGGCTGTTGTCCCTCAGCTCTGCACTGCTCCCAGCAGCAGGGCCAGCCTGGCTTCCAGCAGTGAGCTGCTGGGGCTGTGGGGCTGAGCTCTCACCCTGCCCTTGGCATCCCAGCTGCTGGAGCCATGGGCTGCTGAGACCTCAGCTCCTGTACCCTCTGCCCCTGTCCTGTCCTGCAGAGGAGCTCCCTGAGCCTCCTGCTGCAGCTCTGCTCCAAGAGCCTGGCCTTAGGGAAGTACAGAGGTCAAAGGGAACTCTCTCTAGGGTAGCTCTGATTATTGAGTGCTTGCCAAATGAATGAGGAGTCACTAACAATCAGCTGGGCTGGGGCTGGGTAAAATCCTCCTGTGAAGTTCTTGCCCTTAGTTCTCCCAGTGGGAATGCAACAATCTTGTATATAACATCACTTTAAAAACTCCAGGAACTTGAGCTGTTTTTCTCCTCTGTGTCTCCATGTCCATGTTTGCTAGGCTAAGCTAGCTGTGCTCAGAGCTCAGGGCTTTGCCTGCTCCCTGCATGCCTCTGCCTGAGCCCAGCCTGGCCAGGGCTTGCTCTGCTTCCCTTGTGGTGCTGCCAGGAGCCTGTCCTGCCTTGCTGTACCATGGTGTCTCCTGCTAATAAACAGTCTATTTTCTCATTCCTCTGAGGGCTGGTGTTTTTTCCAGGGGAGAGTCACTGAACTTTACATGGAAAGCAGAAGTCTGGGGGTGGGACACAGGCTGCTCTGGAGGCTGGCACTGCTTTCCCTCCCCTCCTCAGTGCTGGACTCCCCTTGCAAGTGAAAGGAGCTTGTTGAGGGACAGGGTAAGCTAGTCTGGGCTGGGCTGTAGGATCCTTGGTGCCTTAGCTCCCTGCTCTTGTTGTTCAGTATCATTCCTGCTCTCTGGAGCATGGACAGAGCTTGCACAGCTCCAGCACTTCCTGGCAGGCTGAGAATCCCAAAGTCATTTGCTTTCTCTGTTGCATCCTGCATCCTGCTGGCAGAGGAGAGCAGAGTCCCAGGGATGCTCCTCCCCAGGCTGGAGGGGAAGGACTGAGAGTGGATGATTCCTGCCCCAGCTCAGGAGCCTTCCTCAAGCCCTGGGGACCTGGTGGATGCTTGGATGCTCTACTCCCTCTAAGCTCCTGCAGGCAGTGCTGCTCTTAGGGGCTCTTCCTCTCCCCAGCCTCTTTCTAACCCAGTCTCTCTCTTTTTGTCTCTCTTATGTTGTAGATCCCTAAAGGTGTTTGTGCTGGTGCAAGAACCTCGGGGCGAGCTTGTCACAGAAGGAGAAACAAAATGGTCTGTGTCCCTGCAGGCAGTTCCCACACAGCCAGGGGAAGGCAGACTCCTGCTCTTGGCTGGAGCTCCCCAAATTCCATCCCAGGCTCATTCAGATGCTTGCTCTTGCTCCTGGCATGTTCCCTGTGGCTCACACTTCTCTGCCAGCTTGGCACAGCCTCTCCAGAACACACAGCCAGCACTTGCCCCCCAGCCAGCTCCTGACACCCCTCAGGGAGCTGCTGGCTGCCCTTGGATGGCCAGAGAGGCCCAAGCATGGTCAGTGTCTGTCCTCCCTTGGCCCTCAGTCCATCTGGTGCTGTGCCCTGATCCACACACACAGTGCCTTTAGCACTCAGCCTGCAGCTAGGCTCAGCCCAGGGCAGGGATCAGTGTCACAGCAGCCTGGGGCTCTTCAGTTGGCTCCATGTGCAGCAGCCAAGGTTCTGCTCTCCCCAGGAGCTCTCTGATGCTTGCCAGCCTGTGTCTCTCTTGTTTGAAGCCTAGGCTGGGGCTCACTCCCAGTGTTAAACCCTTAGCACCTTGCTGTCTTCTGCCAGCCTTCCAGCTCACGTGTGTGTGCTTGCTGTCCTGCTGCTTCTCTGCCCTCTCCTATCCCTCCTCTCCTTCCTCTTCCTGCCTCCCACAGACAGGCAGACACACCCTGGGATTTTGGGTTGCTTTAGGCCCATTTTGCTCTCCTTTCAGTCTGCATGCTCGCCCTGTTGCCTTGCCTGGCTCACCTTGCCCAGGGCCCTGCTCTGGGGGAGCTCCTGGCAGGTTCCTGGGGGTGGTTTGTGTTTCAGCCTTTCAGCCCTGCTGTCTCCTCCTCCTGCATGGCCTCCTGTGTGTTCCCAGCAGTAACAGACCTTCTTGAGAGGAATAGAAAGAGAAAAGCAGAAGCAGCCCTGGAGCTGTTTCCTTCTCCACCTTCTGATGGACTGGAGCTGGAGCCAGGAGCCAGCCAGGACCTGGGCCCCTCCTGCTCTCCCATGGCTGTAGCTGAAGCAGTAGCAGCCTGAGAAGTGATGCTGCACTTGATCATCTGACAGTGCAGAGAGCTCTGGCATCTCCAGCTAGCCCAGGCTCGGGACCTCAGCTGCCTGAGGAAGGGTCAGGTGCTTCTGAAACCTCTCTGTGTGTCCTGTTGGTCTCCTCTGGATAGTTCCTGTTGCTGGCAGTTCCCAGTGAGCCCCACGAGAGTCAGAGAGCTGCCTTGAGAGCTGCTGAGGGTTAATCTGTGGTGTCCAGCATCCCTGTGCTCTCCAGGCCCTCCCTGCTCAGGATGAAGTCATGGTGGAGATGGTTCCAGGCTGTGGCCAGAGCTCTGTCCCTTCCTCTGCAGCTCTTGTTTGTGCCAGCACACAGCCCCCAGGCCTGCAGCCAGTGCTGCTGTGTTCATGGTGCTAAAGGCTGCAGGCAGCAACCAGCAAAAGGCTCTGCTTTGCCCCTAAGCCCAGGGGCTCAGAGTGCTGAGGGCACTCAGCTGCAGTGCTGGCAGGGCCAGAAGGGCCATGAGCCCCTCCCCAGGCACCCTCAGCACTGCTGCTGCTGCCTGCACACAGCAGGATGTGACCCCCTCAGCCTTTCCAGCAGCACCTGGGCAAAGGCTTGGGGCAGGGAGCCAGGGCTTGAGGGTGAGAGCAGCCTGACAGGGTTTGTAGCTGCAGTGTTTTCCCTCTGGTCTCTGACTCAGCAGCTGGAGGATTTCCTTCTCCCCTCTTGTTGTGCCATGGCAAAGCTAGGGCAGAGTTTGCCAGGATGCCCTTGGCAGGCTCTGTGCTGTGAGCAGAGCTTTAGGAGCACTGGCTGGAGCTCGCTCATGGCTTTGTCACAGGTTTGATCCAGACACCAGGGATGGAGTTGTATGAATTGCTCACTAGTTCCCAAAGGCCAGGGGCAGCACTGAGTGCAGGAGGAGCCCAGGGCCAGCCCTGGCCTCAGGCTCCCCATGCTGCTGCCTTGCTGCAGGGAAGCCAGGAGTCAGCTGGCTGCAGTTCCCCTGGAGCACAGCTGCAGCACTAACTCTGCCTGATGCACTGATCTTGCCCAGCAGCCTGGGAAGGCTCAGTCCCCAGCAGAAGTCTCTCATGCCCTCTCTCCCCCTTGTAAATAGAGAAGAAAGCCTATTTCCTGAGCTGAGAGGTGGTTAATGCTGAGTCTTTTCCAGAGGTTCATTTACTTTGATGCATAGTGTTGTTTTTTTGTTTTGTTTTCCTGCCTGAAGTGTCAAAAGACCTAAAAGAAGCCAAATTCTATTTTAAATGATGATGTCAAGCACTTTTTTATCTGTATATGTGTGTGTGTGTGTGTCTGAGCACTGCTCTTAGGTGTTGGTGGCATCTCCATGCTGTGCTTTCCTGGCCCATGGAGAAGGTTCTGGTGTTGCCAGAATTCAAGCCCATCAAGTGCTTCCATTGGAAAGCCAAGATTCACCTTGTAACCATGACAGGAAAGTCAGCCTCCTATTTAAATAAAGATGGAATTCCAGAAGTGCACTTTCTCTGGGCCCTTTTCATCCTCCAGAGAAGATAAAAGGTTGTGTTGCTTCCCTGTCCCAGGAGCAGCAGCAGTGGCTCTTTGCTGGAGCCACTGCTCTCCAGGGAGCTTTGTGCCTTCCTCCACCCCTCTCCAGCTGAGAAAGACTCCCCAGAGCTGCTCTCTTCCTCCTCATCCTTCTCCTGGACTAGGAGCTGGAGTTGTGTTTACAGGAGGTAAGCAGCAGCTCTTCCAGGGAGCTGCTTGTGTCCCCTGCAAGTGCTGCTTGGAGCTGTTGGTGAGCTTGGGACTGAGAGGAGTTTGTCTGGATCGTCCTCACAGGAACTGGGAACTAGAGGAGAGAACTTCCTCTGCCAGAGTTGTGCCTGGGAATGCTGTGGCTGTCTCAGGAGCTGTTGCTGAGCCTGCTCTTCTCTTGGCAGTGAAGCTGTGTGTGTGTGTGTGTGTGTGTGCAGGTGTTGGGTTAAGTTTCCCTTCTCCCAGTCCCCTCCAGCCCCAGCTCAGTATGTCTGAGGCAGGAGCTGTTGGCTGCACAGAGCTTTATTGTTAGACACACAACACTGAGGCAGTACAGCATCCTCTGCAGGGCACACACATGCAGCCCCCCCAGCTGCTGCTGCAGTGGCTAACAAAGCTTGCCCAGGGGCTCAGGCTCTGCCCTCCCCTGGGGCCAGGGCCATGCTGAACCATTACAGACACCTTGGGCAGGAAGAAGTTGCTGTTTGCAGCAAACATTTGGTCTGGAAAAAGAAAACAACCCCACAAAAACCTAAAGGCCACAATTTTCTTCTCCAATACCTTTTCCTTAGCACCTCTGGGCCAAGGAGCAGCCTCTCCCTCCCTGTCTCTCTCTCCAGGAGGAGCTTAGAAGGTGCCAGCAGCCTTGCTGCTGTGGAAGCATCCAGGTTCCAGCAGCAGGAACACACACTTTGGTGCCTTGCTCTGCTCCCACTGCACTGCACTCCAAAGCTGGGGATGCTCTCACTGTTGCCTTTCTGCTTGCCAGAGGAATACAGCAGTGCCTAGCCTGGCCTTGGTCTCCATTCCTCTCTGCAGGCTCTGCTCTCGGGAGCCCCAGCGTGGGGAGCAAGTGCTCTCTGTGCGCAAAGCACATCCCGGGGGGGGAAGCTGGAGCTTCCCCTCTGCTCTCAGCAACACATGAAATCAGATGCAAGGAGCAAAACATTTCTGCAGGCCTCTGAGGAACAGCCTCACCCAAAATCTCTGAGCTGGTTGCAGCTGAACTTGCAGGCAGGAGAGTAAGAGCAGAAGGGGAAGTTGTGGTAGCTGTGGAGCAGCAGCACAGCCCCAGCAGAGCCCTGCTGCCTTCAGTCAGCCTCGCAGAGCAGGCTGCTCCAGTGCCAGCCCTGCCTGCTGCAAACATAACTCATGTCTCATCTTCTTGACTCAAATGTGTACAGAAAAGTGCCAAAAGCAGAAGCTGCCAAGGAGCAGAAGTTCACTGGGGGTAAGCTGGGAGTGCTGGCTCCTTGGAAGCCAAAAGGGAGAGGGCTCAGGTCAGAGCCTGGAGAGGTCTGCCTCACAGCACAGAGCTCCCCAGAGCTGAGACAGAGGCACAGCAGCTGCTTTTGGGCCAGTCCTGCCCAGTACCACCCTGCTCCAAGCCAGACAAGGAGAGCACAGGCACCTTGACTTCCCCAGGAGAGGCTGCACACACCTTCCAGCAGCAGACAGCAGAAGAGCTTGGACTGCTCAGCATTCCCCAAGCCTGCCCTGTCCCAGGGAGAGCTGTGCCAGCCCTGTCCCAGCTCACACAGCTCGTGTCTCTGCTTCGATCTTGTGCTCGCCGTGGAGGTTCTCCAGCTCCTGCAGCTGGGCCACGTTCTGCCTGATGGCAATCTCTGGGCCTCCCCCGTAGAGAGTGCTCAGGTACAGCCAAGTCTCCTCCGAGATCTGCCCATAGTCAGCACCTGCAGGGCACAGGAGCAGAGCTGCAGCTGGAGGCAAGAGCTGGCACCAGCACCCGAGGCTGTGCTCTCCAGCCACCTCCCCCTGCTCACCCCCAGGACACACATGAGGCACAAGTGGGGGCTGGAGCTGGGGGGTTCAGACCCTCTGAAGCCCCCACCCCACTCTTAAAAAGCCTCAGGAGCCACAGTGGCACAGGCCAGCAAGCAGCAGCCTTACCTTGCTTAACCTGCACGTGGCCTCCTGCTTTGGTGAGGGCAATCCTGGTGTTGTCAATTGGCCCAGGAGGCTCTGGGAGGGGAGAACACACACATCCAAAGCCATTTTGGAAGCCAAATGCCCAAGCTAGCTCTCCTCTTCCCTGCAGGCAGGCAGAGCTGCCAGAGCTCTGCTCAGCCTCAGGGCTCCCCAGGCAGGAGCAGAGCTCACTGAGGAGCCAGTAAGCAGACTCCCCAGCTCCGTGGCTCCTTACCATTGTCCTTGCCCTTGACAAAGGCTTCCCACTCCCGGAACCACTGCATGCTGATGCAGTAGATGACACTGGGAGACTCCTCTGCCTGGAAAGCTTTGTTCAGCTGGAAGAACAGAGACAAGCAGGAAGGATTTCATCACTGCTGGGCTCTAGGGGAGCTCCTGTTAACTGTTAGGCAGCCTTGCCCTTTCCCATGGAATGCCACAAGCTCTTCCCCATCACTGGGGCAGGTCCAGAGCAGGAGGGTTCCACCCTTGGGGTCTGCATGCAGCTATTGTCCTAGCTCCTAGCACTGGGGAAGCCCCAGATGAACCTCATGGCCCTGCTGTGCCTCACGTGGTGGAAGCAGGGGCAGGAGCTCCCCCCTGGCCCTGCCCCTGCTGCCCCTGCAGACCTTGATGAAGGTGTCGATCTCCATCCTGCGCCGCTTGGCCAGGGCTTCGATCTCCACTTGGCAGATGGAGCACACATACAGGTGGTTGACAGCAGGGCCACCCCCAAACCTGGGCACACAGGACAGGCAGAGAGCTGCAGGAGGCTGCCAACGCTTCCCAGCCCTGCATCCTGCTCCAGAGGCTGCAGCCAAGTGCCCTCCCCCAGCAAGGGTCACAGTGCTGCTCGGGCAGAGCTCAGCTGGGTCTCAGCTGAGTCTCTTAGGCCACAGCAGGCAGGGCATGGCCTGAAGGGCCCTGGCAGGAGCTAGGGCTTAGTCCCTGCTGACGTGTGCTCCCTGGGAGGAAGGGGAGGTCCAGCTCACCTGTTGTAGAGGTATTCCCACACATTCTGGGGCAGAATCACCACCAGGTCATCGATGTAATGGTATTTGTTGGGAGGGATCCCTGGGGAGGGAAGGCAAGAGGAGTTAGGCAGGGAACTCCCTGGGAAAGGACACGGAGGCAGATCTTCCTTGCTGAAAGCTGAGTCCAGAAGCTGCTACTGGAAGCAGTGAGGAGTTCATGAATGGTGCTTGCTCAGTCCCTGACCTCACCTCCTAATCAAGAAATGCTCTCTGGGCTCCTCAGGGTGGCAGATGGAGCAGCAGCACGTGGGCCACTCTCCAAGCAAACAGCACAGGCCAACACACATCAGTGCTGCCTTGGCTGCCTCCTACAGGTTTGTTTTTCACAACAGATGGAGAACTGAAACCTGTTGTTTCCCAGCACTGCACACCCCTAGGGGCCTCTGAGCAGCAGGACAATGGCATCATTGTCTCATCCCTCCCAGAGGGAGCTGGAGTGTCTGCCAAAGCAAAGGATCCTCAGGACAGCAGCTGCAGCCTCGAGGTACTGCTGGGAGTTGCTGTTGCCAAGAGCCCTGCCTTACCTCCGTGGGAGCACAGGAAGGTGTGGTTGGTGATGGGCCCAGGCTCAGCAAAGGTGTTGAACTTATTGAGCCACTCTCTGGAGATGTAGAACTGCAGCAGGCTGTGCTCCTTCATGCTGGCCAAGGACACAACCTTCTGCCGCTCCCGCACGGCCTCCTCGCTGCTCTTCCTGGGGAGGGCAAGGGCACAGGGACATGGAGCAGCTCTGGGACACTGGGGGGGGTGGGAGAGGCATTGTGCAAGCAGGCAGGGCCCAGGGCTCACCTGTAGAACAAGACATAAGCCTCTGCATTCTGCACCACAGTCTCGTGCACCTCAGTCACGTACTGGTCATCGAACTCGTACCACTGCCCATTGATCACGTTCTGGCAGTAGGCTATGTAGTGCCCACCTGCAAGAGACAGCCCAGGCTGCAGCAGCTGCTGCCACAGAGCCACAAAAAGCCCTCCCCCAGCACAAGGAAAAGGCCTAGATCCTGGGGAGGCAAGCTGTGCAGGAGCAGGGAGCCTGGCTCTGTCACCCTCCTTTGCCTGCTGCCTTGGGAAGGACCTCACAGAATCATGGCAGAGGCTGGAAGGCACCTCTGGAGATCAGCTGCTCCAAGCCCTGCCAGAGCAGGAGAAGCCAGAGCAGCTTGCACAGCATGGAGTCTAGCTGGCTTTGGAATAGCTCCACACATGGAGACTCTAGCACCTCCCTGGATCCAGTGCTCCAGCACTGCTCCAGCACCTCAGGGAGACTGAGCCCCAGGGAAGGGCTGGAGCCAAGGCAGTGGTGAGGCTGAGGGAGCTGCAGGGATGTGGCAGAGCTGCTCAGGAGCAGCCTCACACTGCAGCCCTGGCGAGGGCTTGGCTAGCCCTGAACACCTCTGCTTGGCTCCCACTTACTGCCTGCAGTGCCATGGTGACAGATGACTGACAGGAGGTCGTAGGTGGTGATCTGGGAGACACACTCCTTGGCCAGGAAAGGTCTCAGCTCCAGCCCTTCCAGGGGGAAGGAGACGTGGCTGTTGATCTTGAAGGAGTACATCACCTCGTGCCGGAAACGCTTCAGGTGGATGCAGAGGATCTGAGAGCAAACAGAGAGCAGCAAGGTCAGGCTGGGCCCTGCTTGTGTGCTCTCCTGTTAGTGAGGAATGCTGCTGAGCTCTCTGCTGGCCTCCATACAGCACCTGGCCTCCACAACAAAGCAGCTCGAGCCTCCTGAACTCCTCAGCAGCTGCTGCAAGCAAGCTAGGAAGCAAGGGGCTCTGACTCACCTCTGGCAGCCTGAGCACCTTGCAGTACTTCACTCCATTCCTCAGCCTGGGGGAGAGACAGAAACTAGCTGGGAGGCATCTCTGAGGCACAGGGGTGCCAGCAGCACCCTTCCCAAAGGATGCCTGGCACCTGCAGCTTGTCATGCCTCTTCCTTCCAACACAAGAGCCACATCTGCCCTCAGTCCTCCCTCCTTTCTGTGCCCCTGCAGCCAGCAGGCAGTCAGCTCTCCAGACTGTGCCCTGAGGCCATGGCCAGGCCCAGTGCTTTGGCAGCAGAACACACAACACAAGCTCCACACACACCTCCCCTGACACACAATGCACTTACTTCTTGCACCTTTCACAGCTGTACATGTTGTCCCCTGCAGAGCAAGAGAAGAAAACCATGAGGGAGCTGCTCAGAGCACACAAACCAAGGCAAGCAACCCCTCAGGGAAGCCAAGGTGTGAGACAAGAGCAAGCCCAGCCCTTGTGTCAGGGAGAGCAGAGCATGCAGCCAGCTAGTCCCCCTCTGCCCACCAGCAGTACAATAACTGGGTGAGTGCTGAGTCCTCTGCAGCTGACAGAGAGAGCAAAGCAGCTGAGGAGCCACAGCACTCCCAAGCAACTCTGCCTCTGCTCCTCAGTGCAGACACTCTGCCCCAGATTCTGAATGGAGAGCATCATCCTGGCAGCTCCCTTCTGAGCTGCCCAGTGCTAGCACTGCTAGTCAGGCTTTCCAGGAGACTTAATGCACCTCCCAAATGCATGTGAAATACCCCTCCAGGAGGTTTTCCTTCTTTCCTCCTGGCAGGAACCCTGCAGACACTCACCCTTCAGCTCATCTGCTGCAAAGAAGGCAGCAAGGCAATCCTCCAGGGTCACCACAGGGCCCCAGAACCAGCTAGGGATACAGGACACCACAAACCTGCAGAGGAGAGGCAGCAGCAAGCACACAAGGCAATGATGGACACAAAGCCCCAGCAGGGGATGGGTTTCCTTCTAGCTGTAGGTGCTAAGCTCATCAGACATCCCAGAGGAGCAGGGAAAGCAGCATTGCTCTCAGCTGCTGTTCCCACTGGAAATGGTTTGGAGAACTACAGCAGGAATGCTTTGCTCTGGAGGGCAAGGCTGAGCTGAAGGGAGTGAGGGGTTAGCTGCACAGGAGATCTCAGGGTGTGTGACACAACTAGAGGAACAGCAGCAGCTGGTGCCATGGGCAGAGCTGGGAGGTAGCCCAGCCTGTCCTGCAAGGAATGCTGAGAGCTGCCACTGAGCTGGGAGCACCACTGGCAGGCTTTGCTGCTCCCCAGGAGTCCTGCAGAGGACACACACCTCCTGATGTACTCCATGATGAAAGCAAGCCAGCCCTGGGAGGCATAGTTGTCCCCACAGGTCCCTGCCTTGGCTGGCACGTTCTGGTAGATGGCAGAGTGCAGCTTGGCCAAGTCCTCCTTCCCTGGGATTGGGAGTGACAGGTCCTGGAATGTCTCCACTGTTGTAGAAACCTGGAAATAGCCAAGAGGAAGAGGTGTGTCTGAGTTTCCTGGCTGTGGAATGGAGCTCAGAGCTGACCTTCATCACCTCTAGCACTGCCTAGGCTAGAAACCTGGGCTGGCAGCAAAAGCAACTTGCTCTGCCTAATTGCTCCTCCCTGCTGTCAGCAGGAGGACTTTGGCTCTCAGAGCCCTGGCATCAGTGACAGTGCAGGAGCACAGCTAAGAGAAGAGATCCCTGCAGACAAGCACAACTTCAGGGTCCTCACACCTGCCCCAGCACCCACCTCTCCTCACCCCACAGCCCTGGGCACAGGAGCAGCACTTCCCAGGGTGGCTC
>VWZO01005716.1:337932-363546 GCA_013396975.1 Bucco capensis | reverse complement strand
GTGTCCAGCACGGGATGGCTCCCCGTGACGTGTCCAGCACGGGATGGCTCCCCATGGGGTGTCCAGCACGGGATGGCTCCCCGTGGCGTGTCCAGCACGGGATGGCTCCCCGTGACGTGTCCAGCACGGGATGGCTCCCCGTGACGTGTCCAGCACGGGATGGCTCCCCATGGCGTGTCCAGCACGGGATGGCTCCCTGTGGCGTGTCCAGCATGGGATGGCTCCCTGAGGAGTGTCCAGCACAGGATGGCTCCCCGTGACGTGTCCAGCATGACTGCCTTCTGTTTGCTGGCTGGGCCAGGCTCTGTCTGGTAGAAGCAGAATGTGAATGAATTAGTTGCTGATGGCTGGGGAACAAAGTGCCCCCTAAAAGTGAGGAGGTGAAGCTGCTAGCCAAGGAGTCCTGCCTGCAGCACTACCTAACAGCTGCACTACTTGCATCTCAAAAGTGAGGATGTTTCAGGCTAGATCAGAGCTGAAATTCCTAATGAGGAAGCTTCTGCCTAGGAAATCATCCCTAGAGATCTTGGGGAGCATTGTCTGTCACTGCTGTTTGCTTTTGCTTTCAGGAGAGCATTGAGTTCAGGAACATCTGTAGCCACATGGCTCTGCAAAGAGAGGCACAGCGATTTGAGAGAGACTTGCAGCAAGCCCACCAGTGCCTGAAGAACCTCACTGAGGAGCTCATTGCTTCACTGGCAGCTTTCCCCTCAGCTTGCTCTCTCCCAGTCCAGTCTGCTCTGAGACAAATCCTGCCCAGTCTCCTGGCAGTGTGAGAGAGCAGCCTGCTGGGCCAAGGAATGAGCCAGAGCCACCAGCTCTGCTGGGCCTGCACAAACAACACACAGCTTGAGAGCTCCACAGAGAGCTCCTGCTGCCTTTGCACCACTGAAGACTTCCCAGGGGAGATGGTGTTCCTGCAAAGTGCTGCAGAGCCTTCTCCTATCAAACTCATCCCAAAGGAGCTGGGAACACCTCCAGAAGCTGCTCTGGAGCAACAGGAATTCATCCTTCAACAGCATCTCAAAATGGACACAGAAAGGTGGAGGCTGAGGAGAGAACCATCAGAAATCTCTCTGTTGTCATCAGAGCTCAGGGGAATGTGTGTTCAGGTGACCCTTTCTGGAGTGGCCCTGGAGAGAGACAGAACACCCAGAGCAGGCTGTCAGGAGAAGGCAGCCAGCCTGTCCTGCAAATACAGACAGCCTGGGACTTCTGCACTGCTTTCTGCCCTAAAAACCAACAAAGCCATGGGAAGGGGAAGGTGCAGCATCTGCTGCTGAGAAAGGGGAGGAAAAAAGGAAAAAAACCATGTAGGAGCAGTGGGATCAGTCCCTTGAAAGCCATAAAAGGTGTAGGTAGAGGATCCAGGGGAGGTGAGTGGAAAGCAAAGCACAGGAGGCATTAGCACAGGGTAGCTGAGGTATTTACAGGCTGAGGTGAGACATTTCTGAGGCTGCTAGCAGAGACTTCTCAGCCCTGTTGCAGTACAGCAGACATCCTAAATCCTGCCAGACCAGGAGGGTTGGTGAAGTCCTCCCTCCTGTCCCCAGCTGAGAGCAGGCATCCCCTCTCTCTGCAGCAAGCTTTCACCTCTCTCTGAGTGCCGAGCAGCAAGCAAACCTTGTAAAACCTCTTTTTTTCCCTTCAAAAGGATAAATTAAGCTCCTTTTAACTGTGATTTGGGTAGTAGGTGAGGGAATTTTGTGGCCTATGAGATAGAAAAGTATCTCTTTCCCTTGGCTGGAGGAGAGAATTTCCAGCAGGGATTTTTCTCTCTGTACTGTGATCATGAGCATCACCAGCTGAGTATTTTCCATGTGGTTCCTTGCTCTGATTGATTTGCCATGGTTTATGTTCACACTCTAAATGTTACACTGGTGTCATTCTCACAGCTCTAATTAAGGTTACCTCCACACACTTGCTCACTGCTCCTTAGTGGGAGTGCAGACAACTGCCCTGGGGTGGGATGGCTTGGCTCAGAGTTCATTCAGGAATGGAAGGCAAACCCATGAAGGTCAGGTCAGCAGCTGATACCTCACACTAGACCCAAGCAAAGATGGTTTTGTGTCCAGTCTCATCCAAAAGTCATTACCAGCTTCCCCAAGGACTCTCCATGCTCCTCACCTGTTCCCAGCTCAGCAGCCCGAGATGCTGCTCTGGGCACCAGCAGCAAGGCTGGCTTCAGCAGGGCCAGGCTCTGAGCTCTGCTCTCACACCAGCAGCATTGATAACAGGGCTCTGGCAGCAGCAAGCCTCTGAAAAAAACCCAGCCAGGCTGATTTCAATCCTCTCTGCTCCATCACATGCATCTAGGCACAAAATGAACGACCAAGTGCATGGAAGAAAAGCATTTGCAGGTCATTTTCTCTTCAAGCACCTAAGAGACCAGCAAGTGCTGCAGATTAGGAGTAGATTACATCTAAAGAAATTCTCCTGCCACAGGTCCAGCAGACTGGAGAGGTTCCCTTCTGGATGGCTCTGGGCCTGCAGAGATGCCTAGCAGGTAAAGAAACACAAGCCCTGGAGACCTAGGGGAGGTTTAGGGCTTCTGCATGACTCAAAGCATTCCTGCTTATGATGTACATTTCCAGAACCTCTTTCTTTCCACTTAAAATAAATATTTTGATGTGAGGTCACTTGAAAACAAAACATTGCTAAATTCCTTGAAATTCTGGCTGGAAATCCCTTGGGAAGCTTCACCTTGCATCAGCCTCTAGAGCACAGGTTTGCAGTTCACCTCCTCACCCTCGAGATGCTGCTGCAGTGGGATGGAGAGAGGCGAGTTCCCAGGCTGCAGACAGCCTGGCTGTGGGTTCATGACTCCAAGTGCTCACCTTGCTGTGAGAAGCTACCAGGCACCAGCTGAGCTGTGGCAATCACCTGTGCTGGCACTGAGGCCACAACACCCAACACCTGTGCACGTGCAGCCAGCTCACCCTAGCTCCTCTCAGGAGGTGAGTGCAGCTGCACAGCTACTGCACAGTGACATCCCCCTGGCATGTTGGAGACCCCAGGCCTCTTTTCATCCTACCTTAATCAAGATGAAGCAAGGTAGAAAAGAGGAGCAGCCAAATTGCCCTGGGGAGGGGGCTCACAGCTCACCTGTCCTTGCAGCAGGGCCCTGCCCTGGTGAGCAGCCTCCAGCCAGGCTGGGAGCTGCTCTGACCTGTGCCAGCAGACAAAAACCAGGGCTAGAGCCTTAGGTGTGCCTTCCTGCCTCTGACACAGGGAGCAAGGGTGGTGCAAGGCAACCTGCTGCCCTTGTGCAATGATGTCCATGTCATCAGCTTGTGCATCACACACACACTGCTGCCACACCAAAAAAGATCCCTTATTTTGTGCTAAGATATTCCACTTTGGGTTGAGATGGAGAACAAAGACTCTTTGCACCTCTGTGATTTCATGCACTCACCTCAGCATCCTGCTCCAGAGCAGCTGTGTTTCAGAGCTCTCCATGTGCATCTCCTCTTGGCTGTTCCAAATATCACCACCCAATTTAGCACAGGAGCTGTGCACATGATCCACACCACCAGCCTCTTGGTCTCTGTTAGGCACTGACATCTCCTGCTGCCAGGCATGGGATGACACAGCTTCCTCCTCCTCCTTCCCAGTCCCTCTGGTGACTCAGAGCCTTGCTGACGGGAGCAGCCCTTGCCTGAGCACTGCTCTTTCAGCTGCCTCTTCCACTCTCTGAAGGATCAGGATGTCTCCCACCAGGCTGCAAGCACAAGACAACACTTGTTACATCAGGAAATCAGTGAAGGAGAGCCTGATCTGGCTGAGAAACCCTGAGCGTGGATCTCTCAGGGATTCTGTCTGATAAAAGCATTTCCCTTTTAGACTCCACACATGAAGCTAAGGTTAAGAAGAGGGGCAAAGTGCTCCAGGAGAACAGAAAACTTACGTAGCACCAGCAGAGAGCTAACGCCCCTTGGGTGGATATAGCTGGGCAGCACCTCAGCTGCCAGAGCCCTGGCCCTGCTGTGTCACCTGGCTGTCCCTCCTGGGGGTAAGGTGAGGCTGGGCCTGGGCTTAACCTCTGGGTGAGAAGAGACAAGGCAGGCAGGTGCTCAGGAGCTGCTCGTGCACCACCAGCCTGGGTGGAAGGCAGATCTGGCTTTACAACTGTTCCTTCTGCAGCCCAGCTCACAGCACTGAGCACAACTTGAGTGTCCTGCACAGGGGAGAACCTTGCCCCGGGCCCAGCCCAGCCCGGGGGTGTCATGCGGGAGGTGGCCAGCGGGTGGCGCTGTCGAGCCGCCGACGGGAAGCGGAGCTGCGCGGGGATGTCGAGGAGCGTGTGAGGATGTCCCGGAATGCGCAAGCAGGACGAGGGTGCCTAGCCCGTGGGTGGCAAGCTGTGCGCAGGTGGGCAGGGAGGGATGAGGTGAGAGGAATGAGAAGTGGAAAGAGTGATGTGACCTCGGGGGCTGGGGAGGGCTTAGAGTCGGGAGGAGGGATTCGGGGATAGGGAAGTAAAAACCTCTCAGTTCTGTCTTTGCTTTGCTTGCGTGTTTGTTTTTCAGGCCATCACATTTTCCGTCGTTCCTCCTCTTTTCCCCTAGCAGGCTGTTTGCAGGGTGATGCCCAAGCCCTGGGTTTCCTTTGTGCCCTGCCCGCTGGCCAGCAGCCAGGATGGGCACAGGCCTGCAGGGGACACAGAGCACAGGCAGCAGAGCTGGCACAGCTCCTTCCTCTCCAGAGGAGCTCTTCACCACTTCTGTTTTCCCTTTCCCAAGAGCTGCTGATGAGTCAGGCATGGCATGGCCCCTGTAGGCTTCCCAGAGCTGAGCAATTCCTGCCTTGTGTCCGTGGGCAGGTGTTGCTGGCAGAGCTCACACCTGCAAGTGGCTGAACTGCTTACTTTGGGGGAAAAAAACACCCAAATAAACAGCCCAAACTCTTGCTTTCTCCCACCTTTGGTTAAATAATCTTAAATACCAATACAGTAAGGAAATTTGGTTGAGTAGAGCCTTGATTTGGAGCTGGTGGGACAGCTTCTTGCTTGACTCTTCTCTGCACACACTCTTCCATTTCACTGGGGAATGCAGGAGATGAGCAGAGGAGCAATCTTTTGGCTTTTGTTACTCAAGAGGCTTACAAACTACAGCTCTGCCAGTTCTGGTGTTACACTGACAACCAACTTTCCCCACAGGGAAACAGGATGCTTTCCTTCCTCCCTGCAGCATCCAAGCCACTCCTCAGGTTCATGGCTCACTGCCATTGTCTTACCAAAGCTGTGTCTCCTCTGCACCTGGCACTGGGCACAGGGCAGAGCTCCAGCCCTTGCCAGGCTGACCCCAGAGCACAGGACCATGAAGGACAACTCCTCAGGACAAGTCCTCAGTCTCCTGCAAAGGGATGAAAACTGGAATGCAGATGCAAACCACATCTCTGGCAGGACTTTTCCAGGTGCTGGATGTTGCAGATGGTGGAAGAGTGCCTCCAGAAAATACTGGTCCACCCTTCATCTGGCACAGGCTGAAGACTCTAGAGCTAGGCAAGGAGCCAAAGAGTTTCTGACAGAAAATCCCATAGACCATCTCTGAGTATTTCTTCTCTCTCCCTGCTCTTTTCTCTTGAAATGAGGAAAGCAGCTATGCTAAAACCATCATGAGGAGTAATTCTGAGCTGGCAGAGGGATGGGACAGGGGATTGAACAGATTCTTTCCATCTCCACATTTTGTGATCTATGAGCAAACCTTGGAGAAACTTTGCTCCTCTCAGACTCAGTTTCCCTCCCCAAGGGCTGCCTGAAGGAGGTGGAATGCTTCACCTGAGCAGCACCAGGACCACCACTGCACTTTGGCTTTAGAAGTTAGTGAGATGTTTGAGCACAAAGAACCTCCATCACCCAGTGACTTCCCTCTAGTATTTTCTCCACTGGGAGCCAGAGGCACTCCTGTTAGCTGCTGGAGACCAAACCTGCTCTGCAGCCAGCCTGAGCCTTGCTGCACCAAGCCCTCTGTGACTCCCTTCTGCTTCCCATCCCACTCCCCACAGGCAGAAAGCTCCCGAGGGACACCCCTGAAGGATGGTGTCCAATTTCCAACAAAGAGCCCATCTTCCTGCTCCCCTGCCAAAGAAGTCCAGTTTGTTGGAAGCTCCTTGCTGCTGTGAGCAGCAGAGCAGTGCTTGGTGAGGGTGGCTGTGTCCTCCTCCAGTAATCCCATGGGATGAGGCTCAGGGAAGTGCAGGGGTGGCAAGTGTCCAGGTCATTGTGTTTAGTTAAGGACTCCCCAGAGGAGTTTCCATGGGACCTGGTGACTCACAGCAGAGTCTTCCTGTGGAGAGCAAGCAGCACAACAGCAGACAGCCCTCGAAGCACCAGAGATGTGGAGGAGGGGAAATGTGTCCCCAGAAGCAACCCAAGGCATTGGATCAGACACCTGGGAATGAGAATGCAAGAGTCTGGAGACATGTGGTGATGTCCACACAGCTGCAGAAGGCTCAGGGAGTCTCCAGCCATGGAGCAACTGCTTTTCCTCTGGATTCACTCCCATGCAAGCCACTTCTGCCACAGCACACTAGAGCTGCTTTCTCCTGGACATTTGATTTCTCTCCAAGCAACTGCATTGATAGCCAAAGGCCAGGAGCCAGCACAATGTCTGGTTCAGTTCACAGCTCAGGGGAGGAAGCAATGTGGGTATCAGCTCAGGAAAACACAGTCCCTTGGGAAAAGCAGCACCAGAGGATGTTCAGCCCTGCAGCTGGAAGAGTTTGTCATCAGACTGGTGCTGGGGACACAAGAGCAGCCTGAGACACCATGGCCCTGCAGCTTCTTGCTAAGCCTTCCAAAGAGGAGACAGTGCAGAGCTGTGTGAAGAGGCTCTGTAAAACACAGATCCTGTAACACAACTCTTGCAGGTAAGTCTGTAATGCATAATCCTCCTCGGTGTGAAGCTGACCCCTGGGGCCAAGAAACAAGAGACTGCTAAAATCTGGATCATTTTAATGCACATGAACACTTGAATTCAATTAAACCCAAGGTTCCAGTATAGATTAGACTTTGCTGTCTCCACTCTTCCACATCCTCATGCTGGTGACACTCCTCTGTGTTGTGTTTTAATCTTCTACCTTTATAATCTCTCATATTTTGTGTTGTTTCTGATCTACTTTTCAAAGTTACCTTTGCAGAACACTTAAAACACCAAGTTTTGGTACCACTGAGGTGGCTAAAAATATCCCCATGAGCTGCATCTCATTAAGGGCAAATACAAACACAGCATGGGAATTTTCAGTGTAAGCAGTTTTCAGCTTCTACTTGAAGAAGGAAAGGTTTGAAGCCTTCTGAGAAGTAAAACCTCTCTGCATTTTCCCATCTCCTTACTCTAAAAAGGCTTATCAGCTCAGCCTGGCACTGGCCAGGAATGCTCCTCTCTGCCAAGAGACCACACAGGAGGCTCAGGTGGGGAAAAGCTTGGCTTAAAAGAGAAGGAGGAAAAAAAGTAGGGTCTTAGATTAAAACCAACCTGGAGCTGCTACTGCAGTTCCAGTATAAAGACTCATAAAACCCATTTCCAGTTGCTCTCCAGGAGGTCTGATTTCCATCAGTCAAGCCCCACTTTATTCCTTCCACAGCTCTTACAGGCCCTTGAGGAGCTATGAAAGCTCTCCTGCCAACAGGGAATTGCTTGCAGAAATAAACTATCTTAGGAAACTTCTCTTTTAATAGATCTGGAAATATATTAGTGATTAAAGGCCTGGTCCCTGCGAGCTGAGGGTGTGCAGCTTGCCTTGGCTGCTGAGGAGGTGACAGGTGCTGGGCACATGGGCTCCTGGCAGCAGAGAGCTCTGCACCAGCCTGGCACTGCTTGCCCTCCACAGCAGCCAGGGCAGCTCCTGCTCCAACAGCTTCAGACTCATGCTTCCACTCCTTGAGGCTTAACATTCATCAGCTTTTTCAGTTTTTATGTAATTTCTGATTTTAAACCTGTTTGATTCCATTTTTTAAGGCAAGTTGCTTGCCTCTTAGATTTTTCTCCCCAGCAATCTGGGCTAGAAATTCACTTTTGTTTAGAGCAGAGCAAGTTTTTTCTTGCTGCCACCTGTCTCCTGCAGCCCAAAGACCCCAAAGATGACAGGATTGGGGTCAGAGCCCAGGAGATGCTTGTGGTGAGGCTAAGTCCTCGTCCTCCCTCAGGCCTGGCCCCATGCTGCTGCTGCTCCAGCACAGCCCCACAGTGCTGCCTCTGCCTTCCCAGCACAGCAGCAGAGCAGAGGCTGTGGGAGGCAGAGCTGCAGCTGCCTGCATCTGTCAGCAAGTGCAGATAAAGCTCTCCCCTGCAGGATAACATCTGACAGGGAGGCACAAGCCCTGACAGAGAGAGTTTGATGCCCATTAAAGTCCCCATCAAGCTGTCAGTGCAGAAATGGCCACATGCAATGGAAGAGAGGGTGAAAAGTGATCCAGGAGGAAGCATCTCAAGAGCAGATGAACCTCTCCACTCTACCAGCTCCACACCAAAGCCTCTTGGTAAGTTAAACTGCTCCTAAGTGGAGATCAGCAGCAGCAGGTCTGGCTGCCAAAAGGCACTGCAGACATTCAGCAGAGCCCTTGCTCAAGTGGAAGATAAGAAGCCATCCCAAAGCACACAAAGACCCCAGGCAACTCTGTCAAACTTCTGCAGGAGGAATCCAGAGGAGCATGTCCCACTTTGGGGAGTGCTTCCAGGGCCTCCTCCCTCTCCCTTTCTGCTGGTGTTCATGGCAGAAGCAGTTCAGTGTGAGCACCACACTCAGCCTGCAGCCCACCAGCAGCTCCTGCTCTTGGGAGGACATTTATTATCCCTGATGCCTCCAATTGCCTGCTGGAGCTGTGGAACCTACCACTGTGAGCCATGCAATCCCAGGGCCCTGTCCTTCATGCCCAGGCAGCTGTCTGTCACCCTGCCTGTCCTCTTCCCCCCCAGAGCTCCTCACCCAGGAGGATTTCCTACCACACCATGCCTTGGCACTCTGCAAACTGCTCTGCTTGGAGCTTCCAAGGGGATCAAAACCCCAAACACCCCTGAAGCCACTCCAGTGATTTGCCAAGGTCTATATGCCTGTTTCTATCATTAAAGCTGGCAGATGGCAAGGGAATGAGGAGAAAAGTGGTATTTTGCTTAAAAAAGAACAGAAAAACCAGGCATTGTGAGGAACAAATCTCCATCTTTCTTGTTGTGCTCTCTGACCTCTGAGCCTTGTTCTTCTGGGGAAGTTCTGGGAAGGAGCTCTGATTTTCCCAAGAGGAAGCTCAGCTTGATGTGCTCTGTAAGACAATGACATTGCAGCCAGTGTCTTATCTCTCCCCAGAACATTTCCACCAGTATAAGACTCTGACTTACTTGTGTCACTTAAATCACATTGCAGTTGAGTAGAAGATGTCTTGATTCACCCCAGAGGTGAGCAGAGGTTGCAGTGGTACCTCTGTGAGGATCCTTGCCCTCGACCTAGAGCACAAGAAGTGGCTGTGGGTGTTTGTCAGGCTGCTGCTAGGAGTGGCCTCATACTTTTGGATAAGGTTCAGACAAGAGTCTGAACATCTGCATGCCTCTAAAACCCATCCAGAGCTCCTGGATGTTGAGGCTTTTCTCCCCTTCTTCTGGAGGTGTGTGTGACAGGGTCAGTGGGCACAGAGCTGCTGCAGGGCCCAGGGTCAGCAACAGGAACCAGATGTGTCCCAGACAAAAGTCACCTGTCCATCACCATCACTCCTGCAGAGAACCTCTGGCTGTGGCTGAGGAGCTGTGCTGCTCCTGCTGCCACCCTGAGCTCCTCTCCTGCTGGATGTGCTTCCAGAAGGCAGCCCTCCCAGCTTAGAAAGCAAGCTTTTGGCTTGGAGCAGAGAAGAGCATTAATGTGCTGTGGGAGGTGGAGAGAGGGAGAGATTAGAAGTAAACCTCTGCACTCCTCTCCTGTCTCTGAGGGCTTGGAGAAGAAACAGCTCTGCTGGGCAGCTGAGAGTGAGCTCCGTAGGATAGCTGGGGGAGGGAAGCCTTCCTGGTGGTTTCAGCTAGGCTAGCAGATGTGGTAGGGCCAGGGAAGAGTTCTGATGGAAATAAAATGGTTCTGGGCTCCATCCAGCTGCAAACCCTGACAGCCTGCCTGGCCCTCCAGCTTCCAGGAGCTTGGAGATGCACTCAGGCTAGGGCAGCAGACACTGCCCGTGGTGGGCAATAAAGAGTAAGCTCCTAAGCTTGGTTAGCTGTTGCAGACATGGGCAACAAAAGTGATTTAGACTGAGTGCTAGAGAAGCAATTCCTGCAGCTGTCTGCATCAGAGACTCTGCTCTGCATCCTCTCCTTGTGTCTCATTGCCCTAAAATCACCTGTGGGCCAGAGCTTCTCACACCATGACAAGATACCCTGGTCCAGGAGCAGAAACAGGGGGAAATGAGCAGTTGGTTCACCTTCCTGACACACAATCAAATCCAGCTTGCAATCACCTTGAACTAAGCAAAGACAACACTTCAATCAGAAATATATGTAGAGAAATGTCCAGGGTCAGGGCTGGGCCAGCCACTAACCCAGGGACAGAGATTCTGTGTTTTCCCCTTTTCCCCCAGTTCAGAGAGGAACAGGGAAATTAACAGAGAGACTTGGGGATTGGAAATGAAACTGAAACTACTTCAATGAAAACAACAACAAGAAAATGAAACATCTATGTATAAATATATACAAAGCCAATGCCACCCCCAGCCCCCACTGATGGCAGCTCCCTCCCCATCCCCACTGATGCTGGGGCAGCAGGACTCACCAGCACATGGCAAGCAGACTCAGGGCTGGATGCTGGAGCTGGAGTCAGGAACTCTTGGCTGGAGATGGAAGGCAGAGCTGAGCTGCTGAGCCTCACCAGGCTCAGGTGCTCAACCTGGAGGAAGATGGAAGCCCAAACCTCTCCTTTTATGCCTTTGCTGTTAATTAGCTGCTAAATAGCTTCATGATGCCCTTGCCTTGCTTGGGGCTGAGGCTTCATGCAAGAGAGCCCAAGGGCCAAGCTTGCTGTCAAAGTTTTAGGGACTGACTATGACCTACATGGCCTGGAATAGTTTCTTTGGACTCAACCTAGGACAAGCTATAACCCAAATGACATGGAGCCTTGTAATCCCAGCAAAGGATTTCCCTGTCACTTAGAGCACTAGCCTCTGGAACAGGCAGGGAGCAGTAAGTGTGGACAGCATGTGCCTCCTGTGGGTCCTGAGCAGGAGGAAACATCTTCTGAGGGGGAAGGGAGTCAGCAGCAGCCCAGGCAGCCTCTCACAGCATGGCAGTGCTTGGCACAAATGCATGTCACAGCACTGGGGACAGGAGTCCCTGCAGGAGCAGGAGGGGATGCTTGTCCCCTCTGCAGCAGAGTTTCCCTGTTCTGGTGCAGCTCAATCACACTTGAGAGGCAACACTGCTGTGTTTTGGGGGATGCTCTCTGGCTGGCTGCATCCTCCCATCCCAAGGGCATGTCAGACAATGCCCAGACCCAGGAGAGGACATGACCATGGCTTGTGCAGCTGTGTCTGTGGCCATGGCTCTCACCAGTCAGCAGGAGACAGCAAGAGGATAGCACAGGGCAGAGGGTGGTGGCAGCATCCTAAATCAGTGGGAGGTGTTGCTTCAGTAATTAAATGGGCAGGAAGGAAAGCTCAGACTTTGAAGTTTGGATGTTTCTCTCACACCTTGCATTTTTATCTCCTCTCTGAACTCTGGACAGTTGGATTTGTCCAGGTCTGTTGTTGCTCTCCACATGCACATCTCTGCCTTGGCATTTCTAGTGCCCCATGGCACTGGAGAGAGAAAAGCTCTCTGATGTTTGTCCCCCTTCTGTACCCATTACCCCCCAGAGCTCTGTATCAGCTCATTCAGAGCTGTGTCTGTGGGATCCTCTCCATCAGTTCCCAAGGTCACTCTGTTTGTCACAGACCCAGCAACAACCCCACACTGCCTGAGTTTGTGCCCTTGGTTTGTCATAGCTCCTGGCACAATGTCACTTGCTGCCTTTAGAGCTTTCAGAAGGTGTCATTCCCACCCCTTAGCTGCCTGACTTGGAGTCTTGCAGCCAGGGAAGGCAGGAGGGTGCCCAGCAGTGCAGAATGTGAGCTGCTCTTCCCTGCTAGCAGCCAGGCCAGCACAGCCATCTGCTCAGGCATCAGGTGTGTGACTCTACCAAAGCACAGCTTCCCAGTGATCCATGGTGCCTTCCCAGGCAGGAGTGCTCCTGGAGCCTGGCAGTGTGTGAGGAGGGGGCTGCAGCCCCTCTGCTCCCAGCTGTTGGAGCTGTGCTTGATTCCTGAAAGCCCTACAGAGCAGGAGGCTTACAGCAGAGCCTGCAAGAAGGAGAAGCAAGCAATGGGATGCAGATGTGCAGTCATTATTGATGCTAAGCTTCCCTCCCTTGCTTCAGAGCACAGCTGTATACACAGCAAAGCCCCAGCACCCAGCCCATTTGCTCTCTTCCTATTGGAACCTTCCTAATTGCTGTTTGATGGGAGCACAGGCCTGCAGCATGCTGGCTGAGCTGGGACCAGCCCAGTGTCCCTGGGCCTTTGGCAGCCCCTGACAGGACATCTTGTGAGGCTGGCAGTTGCCATGGGGATGGTGCAATGCCTCTTTTGGAAGGAAAACTGGGAGCAAGGCTCATTACATCCAAACCTACATGGAGGAGGAGGGGAGAGGAGAATGTTTTCTTCTTGTGCTGACATTTAGCTGCTTGTTTTACCCACCACCCACACACTTCCAGCAGACAATCTCTCTTTCAAGCAGAGAAGTCACAGTTTGCATCTCCTGTCAGTCCAGCTGGAGCAGGCAGGGGCTGTGTGAGAGGAAGCCTGGGCTGTGTGCCTCTGGCACTGCAGGACATAAGAGCACTCACTGAGCCCTCTCAGTGCTCCCCAGCTCCTGCCCTCAGCCAAAGCTCTCCTCGGGCTCCTTGGGGCCCCAGAGGGATGTGGGGAGGGGGCAGCTGGGTCCCTGTCAGCCCCTTGCTGCATCCCAGCAGATGGGCTGGGGGCTTGGGCTGCTGAGAGGAGGAGCAGAGGCTGTGCAAGTCACAAGTTCCACAGATAGCAACAGCAAACACCAAGGCTTTGGTATCCTCCCTGTCCCCCAGAGCACTGCTGAAAACAAGTCCTACACCTGTCTCTTCTGAGCTGTCTCCTGCCATATGTTCCTCCCAAGCCTGCACATATTTTCCAGCACAAGTTATCCCTTGCTGTGGTTTTCACTGAGTTCTTCTGTTGACTTACAGTCTCCAAAACCACCCAAACCCACACCAAAAACACCCAACTCCCTCACAGCCTGAGCTGGTGCTAGGCAGAGAGGCAGCAGAGCCACCAGAGAGGTTTTGGGGCTGGGTTTGGGCTGCTGGAGCTTGCCCAGTGCTCAGATGCCTGCCCTTGGGTGCTGGGGTGACAGGAGGTGGCTGCTGGCCTCTGATGCCCTCACTGAAGGGCTGGCTGCTGGCTCCTGAGTGACCTGAGGTCCTTACAGTCCTGCTTGGCTTGCTGTGTGCTGCAGGGGCCACACAGCCCTCAGGGATTTGCATGATCCCAGACCCACGTGCTGGATGTCTTGGAGATGCAGGCACTGAGCTAGCAGCTGGGTGAGCACAGATCCCCTCCCAGGGGAGCCAAGGCATGGCTTGGGGTTGGATGGCCTCAGGACATGTGCCTTTGGACTTACCTGCTCTCAGAGCACTTTTCCCTCTCTTTGCTGGCAGGTGGGAGAGGTGCTGCAGGGAAGCAGCAGCTGTGACATCCTTGCAGGTCTCCTGGCCATGAGAAGCCTGCAGTGTGTCAGTGGGATGGCTCCTGGAGCAGCTCCTCTGACACACAGCCCTGCCTGCAGGCAGCAATTCACCTGCTGGCTTTGACTGAAAGGGGAAGAAACCCAACCCTCACAGACCTTTAAAGTAGATCATTCTGCCTCACCATAGGCTACAACAAAATATGCAACCAGTTCAACACTACTTAAACTTCGTTAGACACTAGACACTTAGACACTACCTAAACTTCGTTGAAAAAAACAGATTTTCTTATTAGCTGATAAAGAGTTATCAGTTTATCATTTTTACATTGTCAGAATTCCATTATTTGGTGTTGAAGGAACCCTAAGTTTTCATTTGAGTATTGCCACACAATTCCATGGCATTTATGGCAGCATCAAATATGACAAGGAGAAGACACTTTGGAGTAAAGATCAGACTTTAAAACATGTTAAATAATGCTTGCTGCTCTGGATTGGAAAGATAATTAGAATAATAGAATGCTTCCATTAAGTAATTACATGCTATCACTAATTACTCCTTGTCAAGCACTGTAAATAATGAGGAGGAGAATGAAAAACACATTATGTTAACAAAGAAAATCATTCAGTGAGAAGAACTCCTGAACTTCCCTGCTGTAACTGATCAGAGCTCCACTCCCTGGGCAATGGCAGCTGTCACTGGGGATGCCCTCAGCCTCTGGCACTGTCAGGAGATGCTAGAGCTCTTGGGGCAGGAGGACAGATGTCTTCTGCAAGGACTGCTGTGTCTGGATAGCAGGGAACAAGCTCCCTCCGAGGTGTTGATGGGGAAGCAGCTCTGCTCTCTGCTTTTTGCTCTATGGCAAGCAGCTTTCCACAGCAGGATGCTCCATTGTGCTCTGGGGCACACCTGGCCCAGGCCTTGGCTTGCCCTCTGCACCCAGGGATCCAGAGCCTGTCCTGGCACAGCCACCCACCAGCACCTATGCTGACCTGTACAGCCATGCTCAGGCATCTGCCTGGAGATGTGCTGTCCCTGCTGGTGCAGGAGGAGCCCTGCAATAGCTCTGCTTGCAAAGAGCAGGGCTGTCTGGCACAGCTCAAGAGCTTCACACTGTGCTCCTGAGCCATGGCCTCTGGCTTGCTCATGCTCACTTGCAATCAAATCACTGGCTAGTGATTCATCACACATGCAAAAAGAAGGAGAGAGAGAAGAGTCATGGTCTAACATGCTAGGTCTGGATACCTGGGGAATGAAACAGACCATTGTTTCAGCTGGGAAGGTTGCCACCACAGCCTGGGAGCTGGGGCTGCATCCAGACAACACAACCCAGGTTGTCCAGCTGACCACGAGGAACTGGTATCCAAACATCCTGGAGAAGATGTGCCTGGGGATGACACATCTGTGAAGCTTCTCTTTCCTCAGACAAATGGCTGGCTCACCAAAGCAGGATGATGCTCTTGACATGCCCTTGGAAGCTGTTCTCCCTGGGCTGGCCACTTTCCCTTCTCCTTCTGCAGCTCTCTCTTCCCACACCAGCATCATTAAGTGTAATTAGCTTCCTTTTCCACAGCTGAAGCCTGGATTTATGTGACCTTCAGTATTCTGCTACCTCAATCCATTTCCCATGGATTTCCATTGGAATATCACTTGTACCAGCCCTGGCATTCCCAGTTAAAGCTGTTCAATCCCTTAGCCCATTGCAAGGGGAGGTGCCCATGGGTTTCCTTGCAACCACTCCAGGATTCCATTTGCTCCTCTGCAACATCCCAGCTCAGGCTCTAAATGCTGAAAGCACTCACAGCAGCAGAAAACAATTCCTGCTTCATGGCTCCTCAGGACTACATCCTAGGCCTTGCAACCCAGATACTCCAGGAAACCTCCCTAAGAAACCTTCAGCTCCTTCACTCTTATCAAGGCTGATCTGTGTTTCCTCACCCAACACAGCTGCCCTTCCTAGCTGTGCTCCTGTCCTCTCTGCTGTGAGCTGCTCCAGGGTTCCCCCCCCCCCAAATCAAGGAGCATGCAGGTGCTGCCTTCCTGCTCTGTCCTCTCAAAGAAGGAAGAGGAGAGATCCACTTTTACCCACTTTCTCCTCTGAAAGTGATGCTGTGTTGCAGGAGAAAAGGATGAGCAGAGACAGCAGAGTTTGGTCCCCACCTTAGCCCAACAGGATGTTTTTCCTTGGGTGTATAGTTCCTGGACTTACCATGGATTTTTCCTCCCTGCTCATGCCCCTCAGTGGATGTGGCCCAAACCCCTCCATCAGGAACAGAGACACAAACAACCACCTCAGCTTTGCTTCCCTCCCCTCCCTCCTCTATTTTAAGCAAAGGCTTCAGCTGCATGGGAAAGCATTTGTCTAGTGAGCTGCCTCTCTTGGTGCCTGGCAGAGGAGCATTCCAGAGCCACTGCAGCTCTCCTGCCAGATGGTGCCACCTACATCATCTTCCTTCCTCTTTTCACAGTGTATTTTGCACTATTTAGCCACTTTTTGGTGTTTGGCTGCTGAGGTACCCACAGTGATCCAACAACAGCTAGCTTCTTGCTGTTGAGTTGTGACACTAACCATTCTGTGCCTGAGTCTGACAGAGGGATGGTCATTCCTCCTGGAATGCAGGTAAGGATCTGAAGTGCATCTGGAAGTCCTCTATGGATGTGTGCTGATGAGTGAGACACTCCTCTGCTTTGCCTTGGCTGTGGCAGGAGAGGAGCAAAGGGCAAATGTCCCACCTGCACCCATCAGATGGTTCCCCTCCGAATGTGTTAGGATGATTTAAGAGCAGTGAACACAGGCATGGAGGAAGGGAAGAGGTGCAGCTTTTGTCCCTGAGGAGGACAATGGTCCATGGAACCAGCTTTGGGAGGTGTAGCCCAGGCATGGTGGGGCAGGGAGGACAGTGTGTGGCCAGTGGCAGTGGGAGGACAGAGGGGCTAGGTGTGACACAGCCTCTGCCAGGTTTGGTCGTGCTCAGAGTGCTTATTCATGGCCCAGAGGATGGAAGAGAGAGGAGCTACAGATGGCAGCCAGCAGGGAGGGACTGTCAGGAGCTTGGAGGACAGGATTAGAATTCAAAATGATGTTGGCAAAGCAGGCTTTCTAAGGGCTAGCAGAAAAACATGCTGCTCTAGAGGCAAGCTGAGGGACTCTGCAACTCACCAGGAACAACTGGCTCTATCCTGCAGGATGCAGCTCTGTGGAAAACCCTCCAGCAGCTGCAGTGGATCCCAAGCTGAGCAGGAGCCTTGCCTGGATGTAGAAGAGGACAGCCCCAGGCTGGCAGTGCACAGGCAGAATTACATCCTGTGAGACACAGAGTGCAAGGGGGGGCAAAGGAGAACAAAGCAAGCAGAGGAAACCTCTGAAGACCATGGAAGGGCATCTTTACAACACAGACTCCCACGTGTCCTTCCTGCACACCCTTTGGCAAGTGGGGAGGTGCAGAGAAGATGACATTTTGGTTACTTCTCTGTTGCAGACCCAGAGGCTGCACCACTCTGCATCCTGCTCACGACATGGATCTGACTGCAAGTGTTCTCCCAACTCTTCAGGTGCACTCCAAAATGCTCCTAAAAGCCTGCCTATGAGTCTCTCAAGATGGAATTCACTGTTCTCACTTCCACTTCTCCCTCACTTCACATCTTTGGCCAGAACCATTAAAGGCCAGCGAGCTCCCAGAGCAGCAGCAGCCCCAGCTCTGCCTCTCCGTGCTTTCCTGTGTTTGAAGAAAGAGTTTAATGTTACTGGAGCTGGCAGGAGAGGTGGGGGCTGTGTGTCTCCTAGTAGAAATTAATGTTTGGGTTGGCTGGACAAGCTCAGGAAATTTCTGTAGTGAGCATGATGAGAGAGGATGTTTGGCAAGATGTTTTCCAACAGCTGGTACAGGTGAAGGATTAGGGGGGGGGAAATTGCTTAAGAGCCTTTTCCCTGATTTTCTACTTTGTGCCCCTCTGGGACACACAAGTAGTGTCAAGGTCTAAGCCAAATCTCCCTGAAATCCACGGCTCTCTTTCCACTGGCTCAGTCAGACCTGAGGCAGGCACTGCACAGCTTGTGCTGCTTGTTACAAGCACTCTGAGGTCCTCCCCAGCCTCTTACACACAGCTCTTTTGGGAAGAAGGAGCAGATACTAGCCTTGCTGTTCAAGTCTGGGCTCAGGTTGGACCAACCCATGTGCCAGGTATGGGGTGAGGTGTCCCACTGCTTCCAGCATGGCTTGGAGTGGGGCAGAAAGGCCACAAAGGCCACAGACCTCTCAGGGTGGCACAGAGAGGGACACAGATGGCAACATGCAGCTCTACCATGTGCTGTGATGTGAGCCATGCAGGGTGGGAATGGTCTGCAGCTGGTTCCCTTGCCTCAGCCTCCTACCTGCAGAGTCCATGCTCTGCATGCTGAGGGCTCCAGGAGCACTGGGACAGCAGGACCAGGCACAGCTGGGTATTCCAGAGACTGCCCTCCTGCCACTGCCTCAGCAAGACAGCTCTGCTACACCATAAACACCTCAGAATATCCCTGATCTCCTTGGTATTTGTCATACACAGATATCTAGACTTCTACAGAGTGACTATCTGCTGATCCCAGAATTGCTTTTTGTTTAGTTCATGATGAAGGCAGAATTACTATGAATTTACCCAAATGGAAACAGCCTCTTGGCATGGCTCTGACACCTGAACCAAGCTGAGGAACACAGTGATGTGCAGCACTGGGCTATCACATCATCTTAGGAGTCCACAGTGAGCACCAAGACCAAACTAAGCCCTCACAACACACAGGTTTATTCACATATTAAGATTCCCTGGGACTGTTCTGCATTACTGACTTTCATATGCCTGGAAAATAAGAAGGCTCTTTCATATTCATGCCCAGGGAGTGCAAACACATCCCTCAGGAGACCATCTGCTTCCCTCTGGAGTGTGGATCTTGACCTTAACACGTTGGGCTGCATACACACTCCGGGGGGGGAAAAGATGGATTTGGGTGCCTGAGTGCAACCCTAAGAGCATGGATAATTCAGCCAGCATTCAGGGGATGATCCAGTGTTAGTTCAGCTGCTACAGCAGCAGAAATTACGGGACATGATCCAAGTTTCACCTCTCTGCCTCCACACAAACCTCGTGCCACTTGCCATGTCACCCCAGTTCCTTCACACAGGGCAAACCTAGGTCCCCAGGAAAGAGAGGAGAGTTTCACCACTGACTCCCCTGGGATCAGGATTTAGCCTGCAGCCAGAAAAAGAGAAGGGAAACAAAAGGAGAAGAAGAATCCTGGAGGCAGCAAGTCCATCTGGAGAGTGGCAAGCTGCCCAGCACCTCGCTGCCTGCAGTCAGCACAGCCCAGACAAAGGAGCTGAGCTGAGAGGTGAGCTTGGGCACACAGCTCCTCAGCCCAGACAAAGGAGCTGAGCTGAGAGGTGAGCTTGGGCACACAGCTCCTCAGCCCAGACAAAGGAGCTGAGCTGAGAGGTGAGCTTGGGCACACAGCACCTCAGCCCAGCATGGCTCCTCAGGGGACACACAGCCTTCTCAAGGTGGGGGACACAGGCCACCCCACAAGAGGGGCTGCCAGCTCTGAGCAGCTGGAGCTGAACAAAGGGGAGGAAGAAGTCACCTCCCCAAGAGCCAAGGTGCTTTGGCTTGCAGAGCTGTGCAAGGAGAGGGAGCTCAAGCTCCTCTGACATTCTCCTAACCCACACTGCTTCCCAGGGCTGAGTCCTGAAGGGGCTTTGGAAGCAGCTCCTGGCAGAGAACATTCCCTCTTCTCCCTGTGCTGTCAGGACAACTTCAGGAGAGCATTTTGAGAGGGACTGGATGCAACAGGAAGAGGAAAGGTGCTGGGATGCTCCCCTGGAGCTCTGGGATGCTGTGCTGGGATGCTGCCCTGGAGCTCTGGGATGCTGCCCTGGAGCTCTGGGATGCTGTACTGGGATGCTCTCCTGCAGAGCCCTGCAGCCAGCACTCTTGCTGCAGAACAGGGCACTTCTGCTAGAAGCCTTTGCAAAATATTTTACTAATGAAAGGCCTAAAAACACACAGCTGTTGTGCAAAGGCAGGCTGACAAAGGCTCCTTTGAGAGCAGCTCCACACAGCCTCTGCCAGGGATGTGCTACCACCAGGGCTCTCAACAGAGACATTATGGAGCTTGGCATTCCCTTCGTGCCTCTTTCAACCCCCAGCACCCTGCTTGGACCTTCCTCCTTCCACACACTGCTGCCTGCTCCCATCACTGCCCCAGCTCCTTTCTTTAGGTGCCAGCAGCTGCTCCCAGGGGTTAGGAACATCTGGAGCAGCCTCTCAGAGGGATGCTTGTGCTGCTCTGTGACTCCAGAGACTGTGCTGTCCCTAGAAAAGCCATGACAGAGTGGAGGGATGGGATGGACCTCAGGAGATCATCCAGTCTGTTCCCTTGCACTGGGGCAAGTTCAAGTGGATCAGGACAATCCCTGCAGATTTGTGAGGCCACTGGTGTCACCTTCCAGTGGTGGCACATCTCCAGCTGGTTTTTTCACTGTCCTTCTACCAGTTGCTTCTATTCTGATAAAAGACTAAAGATGTTAAACACAGACATGGGTGTTTTTAGAGAGTATTTAACATCACTCATGTCCAGTAAGCACTGAATCACAAGACAGTGCTGGGGAACAGAAGCACAGTAAGGATGTGTTTACCAGCTGTGAAGATGAAGGCTTTTGGGTTTTCCCCCTATTCCTGTAATTTACTACCCCTTTATTTTCTCTTCCAAGCATTCAGCTACAGGAAATGAAGATGAGATGGATGGATAACCTCTTGCAAGACCAGGCCTCTGCACACAAGCCTTGCTGGATAAATTGCACTTGATTTGGCACTTCCTTGGCAAGCTTTCAGCCACACATCAGTGTTTCATGGCAGGGCAGATCAATCCTCCCCATCCTCCTCTCTCCTTCAGGTCTAGGCTGATCTCACCTAAAACCAGACAACAAAACCTCCTCCTGCTGTCAGTTCCCTGCCCCAACACACTGGCAGAACTCTCAGCTGCACTGGACACTTCCCAGGCTCTCCCTGGGCCTGAAGCCCCTGGGAGCTTCCTGCGAGCTGCAGGGACTTCAGACCTTTAGAAGGTCCCAGCAGGCTCTGGCTGGAAGTGTCACACAGACTCCAGATGTCCCCTCAAAGCTGTGACATCCCACCAGTGCTTCCCTTTGGGGAAAGCATCCTGAGAGGCCCATGGAGCCCTGTCGTGCCCTGGCTCAGGCCAGCAGATGCCTCCTGGCCCAAGGTGGCCATGGTGGCAATGTTCTCCTGCAGGACTCAAGTCCTGAAGGCACAGGAGTGTTGGGATGCCCTGGTCCTTGCTCCAGCTCCTGCTCAGCTACTCCCTTGCTCACAAACAGCAATGCTTCACTTCCCAGGGCTCCCTTGCACAGATCCTGATGAGTTCCCAGCAGGAGAAGCAGTGTGGGAGCACAGAGGAGCAGTGACATGCTTTGGCTTCAACCACGTGGGTCCTTGCAGAGCTGAAGCTGATGAGGAGCCACTTACAAGTCTCCCTGTAGCTCTGATAAACCAAACACTTCCAAATGGAATGCACAGGGCTGAACATAACAACATGGAGAAGGAGTGAGAGCTTCCCCTTGTCAGCTGGCTACTAACAACAGAAAAATATGAGGAGTGAAGACTCAGGGAAAAGCCCAACAGTGCTGTGCAGTATAATTAAAACCATTACAAGTGCTGTACTCTGGGTTTGCTCCCTGGAGCAGCATGTTATTTGTCTTTTTTGAGCTGTCACCACGTTTTGATACCATAAGGAACAAACTAAATCAAGCCCAACCTCCACTGCAGAGCTGGAGGATTGGACAGGAATATTAAGCTAGCTCCCCTAAGCAGCAGCTGATGCTCAGCCACCTGCAGCCATCAGCATCAGGTGCCTCAGGCATGCAGGCAGCACTGAAGGGGAAGGCAGACAAATGCAGAGAGCAAGCACCCACAGAAACCCTGCAACCACGTCTAGAATGATCCATCTCCTGTGGGGAACTTAAGAGCATTGCACTTGTCACTTGGCAGCCTTCCTGTCCTTGGCTGTCACACACCAGAGCCTTCCTGATGCCATGGAGGTGACCTAACCCCAACACCTGAACTCCTCTTGCCACCAAACTGCCTGAGCCCAGCCTGTCATACATGGAAACATGAACCAAGAGCTGCCAAGGACTGAGCCACCTCATCCATTCACCTTCTTGAGGAAAAACGTAGTCTGCTGGCACTGGGAATGGGTCTGGAGGGCAATGCTCAAAGCCAGGGGGAACATTCCAACTGCTAGCTTCCCAAGGGTGGGCAGCACTGTTAGCTGCATCACTCTGCAGGGCCTCTGGGCACTCCAGAGATGGGAACTGGGTGCCTCAGGTCCTGCACACACTCCTGAGATCTGAGCACATGGAATTCTCCTTTCTCATCCTACAGCCTCATGAAGGAGAAGATGCAGAGAGCTAGGAGTACACTGTGGACAAGAAATCTCCTTTCTCATCCTAGAAGGAGAAGATGCAGAGAGCTAGGAGTACACTGTGGACAAGAAATCTCCTTTCTCATCCTAGAAGGAGAAGATGCAGAGAGCTAGGAGTACAGTGTGGACAACTCTTTCACTGACAAAGGGATAGAGGCCACAGTGGTGACCCAAGCAGACAGCCCCAATGAACTCCAAGTATTGCCAGGAGATAGAGGAACAGCTGAGCACTCTCAGCTGGGCTGATGCCCATCATGGGCTGCATTTTGGGCAGATCTGTGCTTGGCAGAGGAGCTTTGTGGAGCTGGTGGTGAACCAGGCATTGATGCTGCTATTCAAGGGGAGTAGAGCTCACAACATGTTGTCTGTGCAACTGCTTTGCCTTGTGAAACAAACCCAACAGTTTACCATAAGGCCTCGATATCCTGGACCTTGCAGGTGAGGAGAAGAGTGTTCTACCAGCAGGAGAGGATGCTTTGCCTGGGCATTGCCAGTTCAAGCAGGAAAAGGCCTGGATCCCAAGAAGATCCGAGGCCTGGAAGGTGTCCAGGGCTGGAGAGGAACCTCAGCCACTACTTTTTCCATGGGGATAGGTTACAAAAGAGTGGTAGGAAAGACAAGGCCAAGGAGTCTGTCTGAGGGGAAGAAGGTACTGAAGAGTGTGAGGCAGAAGAGCCTAGCAGAGCCCTTGGTGTGTCTCCTGAGCACAGCTGAAGCCATGGGGCCAGCTGTGTCTGCTGGGCCACTGACTGCAGAGAGCTGCTTGTGAACCTGCCTTGGACCAACATGAAAGGAGCCTGAGCTTACAGGGCACCACAGCTGCCAGGAGATGAGAGTCTGTGATGTCTTTTATGTAAGGAAAGGGAGAGAAATCTCTTTAATTCCCCATTATCATCTTGTGTCCTGTGGGCTCTCCTCTCTGCCTCAGCAACTGTTGATATTAATTAAAGTGAATGCTGGATTATTTTCTGAAGGCTCTAATTTAAACCAGTGGTTGAATATAGACTGGAGTGTAACATTCTTCAGCTCAAACCACAAGGTATGCAAAGCTGGGAAGGAACTCTATTTTTCTCCTGCTGAAGGACAGATTAAATATTTTCTTATTAATTCTAATGCTAGCAAAAGAGAGTCAGATCCCCCTTTTTCCTCCCTTTTCTCTCTGTGCTTAATGGATGTATTCTACCCAGCTGTCAAGCTGCTTTTAAAACTCATTCTTTTCCATGGAAATATTATCCTCCTTTTATTAGTTTGAGTTGATAAATGGATCAAGAGCCTTTGAGAGTATCAACGAGATCCATCTTCCCAATGCTTCCAACTGCAGTGGGGCTGGAAACACACAGAGCATGGAGCACTTCATCAAGGAGATCCACAGATTGATCTTCCACAGGATCATGGGACTGGAGCCTATCTCCAGGGAAGAGTTCCAACATGAGAAAGAAAACACATAGCTCAAAGAGCCCATGTTTTCAATCTTCAGCCACATGGTTTGGATTATCCCTGTGTTTATCCAGGGTGCTAAATGGGCAGCTCATCCTCAGGGAAAGGGTCACTCCCGTGGGGAACAGTCATGCTGGATCCCTCAGCTAGCTGCAGCTTAATTCTGCCTCATTCAGCATGAGACATGGCTGGAGGATTTCTGCCATTAATCACAGCATCACAGGATCATTGAGGTGGAATCACAGACTGTGAGGGGTTGGAAGGGACCTCTGGAGCTCAGCTAGTCCAACCCCCTGCCAGAGCAGGAGAACCTAGAGCAGGCTGATGGGGTCCAGGTGGCTTTGGAATGGCTCCAGAGATGGAGACTCCAGCAGCTCCCTGGGCAGCCTGGGCCAGTGCTCCAGCAGCCTCCAAGGAAAAGTTGCTGCTGCTGTTGAGCTGGAGCTGCCTGGCTGCTAGTTTGTGCCCATTGCCTAGGTCCCAGAGCACACAGCCTGGCCCCAGCCTCCTGCCCCCCCCAGTAAGGATTGCTCAGCACTGAGCACATCTCCCCTCAGCTCTCTCAGCCCCAGCGCTCTCCCTCAGCCTCTCTGCATGAGAGACCTCCAAGACGAAGTCCAACTAATCACTAATTGCTATGTTTTTAACTTCTCTGTGTCTCTGGTGTAACCAACAACAGCAAATGACTGCAGGCCTTGTCTCTTGGCTCAGGCACACAGAACCCATCCCAGCACCAGTCCTTGCACCTCAGTGTCCTGGGTGCATGATTTCCATGCTTGCTGGTCACCTCCTCAGCTCCCTGGCACTCAGTGCTGTGGATGTTCATGCACCCAGCAGCACCACATCTCTTTTCCACTCCATGCTAGGATCTACAGATAGCAGGGCTCTGGATATTGCATCTCCCTGCCTGCATGCTTGGTAACTCAGAAAATGCTTCAGCTCCTTTTTCCAAAGTCTGAGTTCCAACAGATCCTAAACTGCCATGGGTTCTCCTAGGCTCTTCTGAGATGGAATGAGACCCCCAAAGCAGCTTAGCCTTCACATCCGAGTCAAAGGCAGACTGCTAACCCAACACAGAAGCTCTGGGCTAGCTGAGGAGGCTGCAGTGTGCTTCATGGGCACAGAGGATGCCAGGCTGCCCCTGCCAGGGAAAGGGAAGTGTCACAGTCCAGCCTCCTGCACTCATCCCTGCTCTCTCCTGCCCATGAGGACACCTGGACTGGCTCTGGGCACTTCTGCTGCAATCATGGCAAGCAGAGGAGCAGTGTGCCACAAAACCTAGCCTGCCCTTGCCTCTCAGCAGTCTGACAGCTCTGCTCCATCCTCCCCAAGCAACCTTGCTGCCTGCATCCCAAGTCTTTGGATGGTTGGTTTTGTGGGTTTGTTTTTCTTTCTTCACCCAGTGTAACCTTCTAGGCTAAGAGTGGAGCATCCAGTGCAAGAAAACCTCCTTCCTACCTTACATCTAGTAAGTCAGGCTAAAAACCCCTGGGCAGGCTTTAGCTCTCTATGCATGGCATTGAGCTGTGCCATCTAATGCACTTTATACTGATTGCTTTTCATTGTCAAAATACATTTCCGAGTAGAAAGAGCCTCACAAAGGAAGCTTGAGTTTCAAACCCACACGTGTTCAGATGCTGGGCTGTAGCTTGGGCTCCATCCCCACAAAGCCCAGCAGCAAACCAGCTCCCCTGACTCCTCCAGCCTGGAGCTGCTATTTGAGCCTCTTGGAACCAAGAGCCTGAGCACAAACCTCAACCTTCATTCCTGCAGCAGAAGTTTCCACTGCTCCTGTTTGCAGAGCAAAGTCTGCAAACATGACCTGACTGCCCTCCCCAGCTGCTGACTCAGCAGTTTGCTGCCCAGGGCTCACAGGGCTGGGGCAGTGCCCAGCTGGGAGCAGAGCTGCAGCCTCAGCAGGCTCCTGCATGGCTGGGGCAGTGCAGAGCAGAGCTGCAGCCTCGGCAGGCTCCTGCATGGCTGGG